>OY821759.1:12160711-12760711 GCA_963682095.1 Potentilla sterilis | reverse complement strand
ATTTCTCGTGCCCCTTCATCCTAGATCTGACCATTTTGTTTGTGGGACTCTGGTTCAAGTGCCTTCATTGTTAGCTCTGCTTCTTTGTTGCTAATGCAGTCTATTCCAAAACATTCTAATGCTTCTTTTCTTTTCAAAATTTGGAAACTCCAACTTCCTCCTATCCAAAGGTTAAGATTTTTGCTTGGCTTTTATTTAGATATAGACTTAAAACAAGAGATGCTACAGTAGAACTATCCCGTTAAAATCCACTAATGACAGCCTTGAATCCACCAGACTAGGGTTTCTTAAATCCACCAGAAAAATTGAGAAAACTCAAAGTTTTATTAATATCAAGAGATTGCTTAATATAAAGAAAAATGATGTTTATATAGGCATCAAGGACCTAAACAAAATTCAAGTCATAATCTAACATGCATTGAAACCTAAAAGAATCCAAAGAATACAAAATGCTTATAAAGGTGTAAATCTGATCGGGCACACTAAAATGATTCTTGTAGATCTCGTCGTTCCCATTTCATAAATGTATTATGCGCTACAAACGGACGTTCTGACCAAATTCTGCTCCAATCTAATTCACAAATCAGAATCTATATTTTCATGACTCGAAAAGTCCAAATGATCATCTTCTTAAATATTCCAGCTGCTAATAACCTCATCATACGAGAATTTCTTATTTTCACCTCAATCTTCTTAATTATTCACCGCTTCCTTACCTTTACAATTTTTTGTCTGAATTTTCCCCTTTTTTGTCCCACATCTCTCTCTCTCTCTCTCTATTGTTCATTTGCTTCTCAAGTTCTCTCTCTCTTTCTCTCTCTCTTCTTGCATTGTTCATTTGCTTCACAAGTTTGGTCTTTATCTTCTGTTTGTTCTCCTATTGGATGATCTGATACTTTTTTTTCCTGGTTGAAATCTCTATTTTCTACTAATAATTTGGAGCAAGTTTAATGTGCTACCATGTTGGCTCGGTTGGTCGATCTATTTAGAACTCCAAAAATAAACTTATATTTCAGAATGTGAAAGCTACTGCTAATCATTGTGAGAATTAATTTCAGTTTACCTACTTGAACTTTGACTTAATCATCACTTCAGTCCCTATACTTTTGATTTCATCAGCTACACCCCTGTATTTCCCTTAATTAATCAACAGATACCAATTTTATAATTTCGTCCAAACAATCTATCAATGCCAAAGGTTTTTTGGTACCATTTCCCTACATTAATACACCGTTACCATATTACGATTATAAAAAAGGCTAAATAAATCATATAATCAAGTTGAACAATAGAAAACAAATCATATATGGTGATTTCTTTTTGTTTTACCATATATGATTTGTTTTTGTTTGTTTTCTATTGTTCAACTTGATTATATGATTTGTTTATAAGCGTAATACGGTAACAGTGCATTAATGTAAGGAAATGGTACCAAAAAGCCTTTGGTATTGATTTATCGTTTGGACAGAATTTACAAAATTAGTATTTATTGATTAATTTAGCAAGTATATGAGTGTAGCTGATGAAATCAAAAATATAGGGACTAAAGTGATGATTCAACCAAAGTTCAAGTAGGTAAACTGAAATTAATTCTCATTGTTACTATCAAGCTACTACTTCTGCTACAAATTGTAGTTATGTACTTATGTTAATGGCATTCCTCGTACTTCTGCTCGTTCTCATTTTCCTTTGATCAAATGGCATCGCCCATATGTAAAAATTTTGATGCTTCAGTGCCTAATGGCAACGCCTCTACTGGTTTTGTGCTTAGAGACCATAATGGATACCCTCACATTGCTGCAGCTAAAAAGCTTGGAAATACGAGTGTTCTTGTGGCTGAAGCAACGACTTTGAAGGTGGGCTTGCATTCCGCACATCTTCAACAGTCACTACCAGAAAAAAGGCTTTTCCCGACGAAATAAAAAAAAACGGCCGACGAAATAAAATTTTCGTCGGCTATTCCCAGGAATGGCCGACGAAATTTTTTTTCGTCGCTAAAAAAAAAATTCGTCGGCTATTCCCCCAGAATGGCCGACGATTTGAATTTTCGACGGCCTTTCTCTGAAACTTTAGCCGACGAAAATTTTTGGAAGTATGGCCGACGAGTACTAGGTTTGATTTCGTCGGCTATGATTAAAAAAAAAAAAACAGCTTCCATTTTCTATCACTATCGACAAACCATTGCTTCGTCCTTCAAATGCAAATGTGTCGTGAAATAAGATATGATCGAAATAATGAAATACGTCTACGGTTGAAAAATGACAAGATTCCGAAAAAATCTGTGTGCCGAATGTTGCGGTTAACTGTTTTTTACTTCCGTTTTCCTATAGGTAGCCTGACGGTCGGTAAATATTTTGAGGAAAATTTTTATACGATTAGTTGCGTCTCATCGATTTGAAACTATTATCTGTTGAAGGTCAGGCACAAAAACGTCATTTAGACAGGCCAATTACCATTTCTAAGCGTTTAAAGGGTTGACTCACCCGGTTGACCGTCCCGATCGAGCCTTTAACGTTGTCAGATGTAGTTGGATTTTTTTTCATACATGTATTTAATCTTAACGGTGATATCTGACGGTTGGAATAGATTTTCCAAACTTTTAGATTCAAAATCGGAACATATGCACTAATGTTCCTTAACTTGTTTACTACGTGTTTAAGTGAATGTATAGTTTCAAATAGTTACTATACGTACACTCTTCAAATGTAAATATGTCGTCAAATAAGATATGACCGAAATAATGAAATACATCTACGGTTGAAAAATGACAAGATTCCGATAAAATCCGTGTGCTGAAATAATGAAATAAGTCAAAACCCGGTTTACTGCAGATTTGGCGTCCGGCGTCCGAATGATGATTGTGATACCATTCCGGAAAGGGAACGACGCCAGGAATCAAACGCGTAGCTTTGCCACGACGTGTGGGCTTTTTCGGGCTTTCGAGTTCGTTTAGGGCCTCAAAACGGCAGTTTAGTATGTTTTCATAGAATAGCCGACGAAATACAATGTTTCGTCGGCTATTCTCTAAGTATAGCCGACGAAACATTGTATTTCGTCGGCTAAACTTCTTCGATCCGCTTATTGTCCACCGTTGGATGACTCAGATCCAACGGCTGCTGATTTTCCAAAGCATAGCCGACGAAATATTTGAATTCGTCGGCTAAACTCTTGCGATCCGCGCCTTTTTATTGTCCGCCGTTGGATGGGTCAGATCCAACGGCTGTTGATTTTCCAAAGTATAGCCGACGAAATATATTAATTTCGTCGGCTATTCTCCTTCTAAATCTTTTAAATCGCTTCCTCCCGCCTTTTTTCTCTCCTCCTTCCCCCCTCCCCCTCCTCCTCCTCCTCCTGCCCCTCCTCCTCCGGCCTCCTCCTCCTTCCCCTCCTCCTCCTCCTCCGGCCTCCTCCTCCTCCTCCTCCTCCTCCTCCTTCCCCTCCTCCGGCCTCCTCCTGCCCCTCCTCCTCCGGCCTCCTCCTCCTTCCCCTCCTCCTCCGGCCTCCTCCTCCGATCCGGTATTTTTTTTTTTGCCCAAAATGCAGTTATAGCCGACGAAATTGACATTATTTCGTCGGCTATAACTTTAAAAAATTTATATATTCCGACGAAATGGCCGACGAAATAGCCCAATTCGTCGGCTATACTTCAGAACAAATAGCCGACGAAACCATATTTCGTCGGCCATACTCGAAAATATGGCCGACGAAACCAAATTTCGTCGGCCATACTCGAAAATATGGCCGACGAAATCAGTTTCGTCGGCTATAATTCGTCGGCCAAGGTTGGAATGGCCGACGAATTTGTTTTTTTCGTCGGCCATTGGCATAGCCGACGGGGTTGTTCCGACGAAGTATAGCCGACGAAAATTTCGTCGGCAGAAGGCATAGCCGACGAAATTTGACCATAGCCGACGAAATTTTTTTCGTCGGCTATGTCCTCTGATTTTGTAGTGTGTTTTCTAAAGTCGTAGTGTAGGGAGATTCCAAAGTTTTGATTGACACTTTGGTGGGAAGAACCTACATTCCTTGGAGTACCAAGTCCCTCGTTCAAGATATCACTTTGTTGACTCCTTATTTCCAATATTGTATCTTTTGACATGTCCATACGAAAGCTACTTTTGTTGCCGATAGAATTGCTGTTTTAGGATCGGACTTGCTTCCTCTTTACCTTTGGTTTGGTTTGGTTTCACTGCCTTCCCCTCTCGGTGTCCCCAGCGTTCCATCTATCTCAGCTTGGAATGAGAGAGTTCATAAAGGATTTGTTTTGTAGTTTCATGTGTTTGTTTTTGTAATCCAAATTTCTGTATTATATGGTACATAGTTCATGCAATCTTAACCAGGTAGCTAGTCATGGACAAAAGATGTGTCCATACACGTGTAGGTTTGAGTAAGATGAGGTTAATTGGCATGAAAGCTTCATGCAAGCTATTTTATGTTTCTAAAAGAGTAAGAAAAAAAAAAAAAAGAGAATTCACGTCAAGTATTAAGTGTAGATTTCATGAGGTTTATACCATGGCTCAGAGATTTGCTCGTTAGGCATGGTCCTGTAATATTTGATAACATCTCCTTCTATTCCCACCGAGGATATTGGCGATCGAACCTCGATCAATAGGGTTGCTATCATTACTTGATATGCACGTTGATATCACTTGGATCATACAAAAACAAAGCTTGATGTTAAAAAGATATTAGAGCTGATGTGCGTCTATTGTTTAATTCCTCCATGAGAGGGTGTTGTTTTCCATCAGTTGTACAGAAGTTTAGGGTCGGCTTTTTAGATGACTGCTGACCCTAGTAAGTGAACAGTAATATTTGGATGGTGGCATGGAACCGTAAGGAGATCATTTCTTTACCGAAATTGCCAGATTGGTAAGGTAATTACTACGTCTAGGCACTAGCTCAGACGTTTGTTGAACAATCAGACTGGACTAGATCGAGCTCCACCTGCCATGGGAATTGAACTTGGCATTCAACTCCAATTAGTTCCATATGTTGATCTACTGGGTGTTGGATTACTGGCTTGCTGCAAACTTGTCGGTTTTGGAAGCTAGAGGGCGTTGGCTGAGGAAGACCTATCCGCATGTACCCGTAGTAGGTATTAAAATGATGCAAAGAAAGGTACTACTTTCCTCAGGTTCCAGTCGTGCATGTTGGTTCTAAGCAAGCTGTGGCAATGAATCAACAATTGAAACCTGCATTTCTTGTAGGAAGATCTGATTGAAATGATGGAAGCATGACAGGGTAATCATCAAGAGAGAGATTGGTGATCAATTTGGACGTGAAGAAACGAGACTTGCATAAATTATAGACGCGCTTATATAAATAACCCAGGGAATATGCAACAACGTATATGAAGCATCACTCATCAGACATCACTGTTAATCCCTTCTCTTCTTTTCACATGGTTCCTTTTCATTCATTCTAAGAACTAAGGAGGGAATTTTACAACCTTTTTTCTCTCCACATAACTAATCGAGACTAGAGGTAGAGAGAGGACTTAGCAACAACATATCTGTGACAGCAATGATTTGCACTTTGATACAGTCTCATTTGGAGCAGTTTGTGTCCCCTTTTCGTTGGACCCAATTAAAACAATCAATACAAGAATATCCTACATTACTTTTTATATTATTAGCTACACTTATTTAGAGCTGCATTCTGAGCTTCTTCCAAAATTAGTATACAAACCAACGGCAACTCTAAGCAAGTGCAATACGTTTGATACTGTGGTTGCCCCGTAAACTTGGTCTCCATCCAATTAACAAACAAGAGTATGAGGAATACATACTTATATTTTGGACCGTACTTTCTCTATGAGCTCTCTTCTGAGGATTTTTCCTGATGCTGACTTGGGGACAGTTTTTATGAACGTCACTCGTCGCAGTCTTTTGAAAGATGCAACCTGTTTCAAGATAGAAAATGGAACATAATGCAAGAAGACAATTACAGCATCAAGGACATCAATTTAGATTGCAAGCTGGAAATTCTTTCTTGAAGTTGCCTCCTTACCTGACTCGCTATAAAACTCTTGATATCTTCTTCAGTCAGTGAACTGTTTGGCAAGCGTACGACATATGCAACAGGGACCTCACCAGCTTCAGCATCAGGAAATCTGTATGGTGCAAATATCCCAAATTATTCAAGTCCTGTGACTAGTGCCAGTTACGAATTAGAGCGATTACAACTTACGGGATGACAACAGCATCTAATATTTCAGGGTGAGATACAAGAAGGCCTTCAAGTTCAGCTGGTGCTACCTAGAAGAGGACCACAGAAGCAAAGAAAACATGATTTAATAATGAATAGTATAGTGATACAGAACATGCATAAAACAAGAACAGTAAAAGAAAGGCAACAGTCAAATCAAAGGATTTGTCTGATGTCTACGATGTGAGAGGAAAACAACATGACAAAGTCTATTTCAACTTTTCAAGTTAAGAAAACAGTAATCATATGAATAGCCAAATGACAGGGGATATTGCAAGTGGACAGTTTGTTTTAAATTCAGTCCATGGTTACGGTATGATTAGCCAAAAGACTAAGAAAATATTGCCACTGACACAGAAAACAAGATCAACCCACACTATTTTCAAATTTATTATTATTTTTTTCATACAGAAACCTATACCCATCAGAACTAGCTAGAACCAAAATCGCCAGTAGAGATTTCATGCATTGATTCCTTAAACATCAAAAAAGAGGAATTACCTGATAACCTTTATACTTGATGAGCTCTTTAATTCGGTCAACCACAAAAAGTTGGCCACTTTCGTCAAAGTATCCAAGATCTCCCGTATGTACCCAACCATTTTTGTCTAAAGTTTCCTGGGTGGCCTGTGCATTGTTAAAGTAACCTGAAAAAGTGTAACTCAATCATGATGTTATCACATGCAGGAATATTGCAACAGCATATAAAAGTAGTAATATAACTCGATGATAGTTTAACTTCCCTACAAAGTTTGTAGTCAAATATACCTGACGGACAAATCTAAAGAAAAGGTTTCCAACCTATTTAGATTTCAATAACTTATTGAACAAAGGAATCCATAACTGAGAATCTCATTAGAAAAAGTTAATACTTTAGTACCTCAGTTTAAGTTTGCCTCATATTGACATGTCACCAAGTTAGTGACATTACTACTGAAAGTTTTCTTAATCCATTCTAAAAACGGGTAAGTGGAGGGGCGATTACATTCCCATGTCATATGGTGTCTTCCATGGTTATGTTATTGGAATAAAATGTATATAATTCTTTACAGGCAGACCAACTTAAATTTCTCTGAAAACATTCCAAATATTACTTTCAGCCAGGAAAGAGTGAATATTGTGAGGGGAGGAAGCATCATCCACATGGATATGAACAAAGAAATATTCTCCTTTGGGATGAACAACGCATCAGTACATGAGTTCCACCCGCCTCTTCTAAAAGTAATATAAAAAATTGAGTTGAAAACAGAAAATTATCATTTGGCATTTTATTTAGAAAATACATGACATCGTTCCAGCAGTTTGCCAATTGCAACTACACCCTTTGAAATATGTTGCGCTTGGCAATGATACTTGGAACAAATAGTTTAATACACTGCAGCTTCTCCCAAAATTGGCAATCAGATTTGATAAATTCACCCAACCTACTCTGAGTTTTCTACAATGTGCACATAGGTATTGAATACACCCATCCCAAGGGGAAAATCATTCCTTTCGCACAAATATGTGCAGACTGATAGAAACGAAACCTATAAATAATAATCAAAAATTTCTACTGCAGAAACTGTCATAAAAAATGGTCCAGGGTACCTGTTTCATTTTTATAATTTCAAACGCAAACCAGTTGCCAGACAAAAAATGATGCATTCTCTAATCAACTATGGATAGCAATGCAAATGGACTGCAGATGGCAATGCCATTGGAATGAACTGCCCGTTAAAATGCAGGATAATCATGAATAATATGATTTCTCCAGGATAATCATGAATAATATGATTTCTCCTAAATGCAGAATACATGTTCTTTTATAATCTTTAAGATTAACAACAAGCAAACTGAAATAGCACTTACCTATCATCATATTAGGACCCCTGACCCATATCTCCCCCAGCTGCTTTGGAGGGAGAGGTTTAAGTGTATCTACACTGATTATCTGACATTCAACTCCGGAAACAAGAGTGCCAGCTGAACCACTATGTCGAGGTCCTACTAGTATATTCTCAACTGACACAATTCCACAGGTTTCTGTCATACCATAACCCTGCAAAACAAGCAAACATTTAACCAATGAAGAAGTTTTAAACTCCAAGCTACTAAACTGAGGTAACAAGCAAAACAAACCAACTTCCGAAACCTCTTCACAACCCTAGCGTTTGCAACATTAGATTATGACTACTCGTCCCACTACCCAATTTTCAATACTCCACATCAACGGAACATTCTCAACCATAAATACAATTCAAGAAGAAAAAAAAATACCCCGATAAATTAGGATGATCATGATTAAGTACCTGCATAACTGTACTTTGGGGAACAACTTTTGCACACTCCTCCATCAACTCTTTCCCCAAAGGAGCTGCACCAGACCCAATTTGCTTCAACGATGAAAGATTATACTTCTTAACCACACTGTCCTTTGACAGAGCAAGTATAATAGGAGGCACAACCCACATATGTGTGACCTTATACTTCTCAACAGTCATCAAAATCTTCTCCAGATTGAACCTGGACATAGAAAATACAGCATTTCCTTTTCGCAGCTGCGCATAAGTAATGATGGCCAATCCAAACACATGGAACATTGGCAGCACACAAAGAAACACACGGTGCATCTCTCCACTCAGTTCTTGATCATGTGTAACCATCAGAGACGAAGCAATGAAATTCCTATGAGTCAAAACCACACCTTTGCTGAGGCCTGTTGTGCCAGAAGAGTACAACAACGTAGCAGTGTCAGTCTGCTTCACAATAACACTTGGGAAATCCGAGACAGGCCCACATAACTGAACCAAATCATGAAAACCCACAACTCTTGAAGTGGGTTCAACTTGGGAAGATGAACCTTTTGGTCCTAAAATCACTGCTGGGAGATTCAAAGTCTTCACCTTTTCCCACAACTCAGGAACAGTTATAACCAGCTTTGGCTTGGAGTCCTTGACTTGCTTGGAAAGCTCTGAGACAGTGTACAGAGGATTCGAGGTTGTTGCAATGGCACCAATTGCAATGATCCCAAGGAAACAAATGGGAAACTGGATTGAATTGGGTGCAAAGATGAGAACCACGTCGTTTTTCTTGATACCCAGATGGACTAAGCCATGGGCAACCTTGATGACCATGGACTTGAGCTGTGAGAAGGACAGGGTTTCATTGGACTCGGCATCAATGAGGGCGGGTTTGTTTGGATAAGAAGAAGAGTCTCTGAAGAGGAAAGAGACCATTGTGAGATTTGGGTCTCTGGGGAGTGCCAGTGGGGGTCTGAGTGACCTGAAAACTCCATCACGGCCGTACCCAGATTTCTCCATTGCAGATTGAGCAAGACAGAGAGTGATGATGGGTAGTCTTGGGTGTTGTTTTGGATAGAATGATAGACAACTTTGTTTAGAATTGGGGGGATATAGGAGTTGTCTATTATTTAGTTACGTGAGGGCTGAGGAAACGAAGACATGATTAACGCCATAACGTGGTGTTGTGAGTTCAACGATGAAATTGATGATCTGTTTGTTCTTTTTTATTTTTTATTTTTTATTTCTTTGCTCTTTATCAAAATTCTTCATGACTTTCCTTTCATTATATTTAAAATTAATTTTAGTGTCATGTACAATTATGTATCATTTACCTATTTATAAATTATATTTTATTTATTATTTCTCAGATGTCAGATATCTTTTATTTTATACTATTATAAAGAAATTTATTTAAAAAATGACGTAAATAATTTAAAGTAATATGAAAATAAAATATTTTACGAGATATCAGTAATCAGAAATAAATCGTAGACTACCTATTTATAGTACTTCATAATCCATCATAAGTACGTTTAATAACAATCATCACTATTCTGTCGTTAAGTTTTCTTATGTTTTAAGTTTAGAATTTAGAGTTTACCTCAAAAGAATATTAATGAAAATTTATGGACGGAAAAGACTTGAAAAACTGAATTTAAAGTCAATAATAAGATGCAGTGTGAACTTCCACGGAAAATTTATTGGCTGTCTAATAAGATCAATAATCCATGTCTCCCCACAATTCCCCTCCCTTCTAGATCAAACATGACTGTCGTGGATAAACGGGATGTCTTGGTTGATACTAATCAGATGCAGTGTGAACTTCCACGGAAACGTTCTTGGAAAGCTAGGAGGTTATATCTTTCATGATCAAAATGGATTATCCAGGCTTTGGTTTTCTTCAGCCAAGATTGTGCGAGGTTCTATTTCTCAACAGCCATCAAGATGAATCATCAATTGTGGCCTTTCGAGATATCAGTATACTATACAGTTAAACCACGTTAAAAAATATGTATCTTATAAAGAGTTCAAAACCTTGTAATCACAAGCCAGATAGAGCCAGTGGACTCATTCACTCACTCACTCCCCTCCTCTCTACCAAGTCAAAGGTAACACTCGCTGCTCGTCTCTCATCTCTATCACTCTCTCTCTCTCTCACTCTTACTCCCCCACACAAACCCACTTCTCCCATGTCAATCACAGCCGCTCTTTCCCGCCTCTCCCTGCTCCGATTCACTCCCAGACCCACCTCTCCATCATCCACTCACACAATCCCTTTCTTTCTCCTTCCCATCCAAAAGGTCCCAATTCCCCCCACAACTTTTCTCTCTTCTCTCTCGCCTATCTTATCAATCAATCGATCAATCATGTTTTGGTGTTGCAGGCTCCCAAGTTCCGGTTCCGATTGTTTTCAATGGCATCATCCTCAGACGACATAGATTCCCACTTGAAGAATCCGGGTCTCCAGGCTGTCCCGGATGAAGAGACAAAGGGTTACATCATGCAACAAACTGTATGCAATCCCTTCTTCAGTTACATGTTCTTCGAAAACTATTGCTTTGTTTTTTTTTGGCTTTTTGAGTTGGCTAACTATTTGTTTGTGGGTTTTGGTTTGCAGATGTTTCGAATTAAGGACCCCAAAGTCAGTCTTGATTTCTACTCTCGTGTCCTCGGCATGTCGTAAGTCTCTGTATTACTCTCTTGTGTAAATATTTAGTTCATGTAGATATTGAATTTTTCGAGTGTATTTCTTTTCTCTTTTACTGTAAAGCTTTAAAATTTATGTAGAAAAGGAATGTGCCTAACTTAGCCGATACGCTTTTTGTTCTTTGCAATTTATCATTACAATTGATGATATAATACTCTCCGTGTTACTTGAAAGATATGGTGTTAGCTCTTTGTTTCTTACTATCTGGAATCATATGAACCATGGTGTCTGAAAACGGTGCACATCTTTTCTATGTCATTAAGACATTGACTGATACAACTTGATAGGCTCGGTGGAGTTGGTCTACCATTGAATGGCATTGGCCGGCATCAATGTATTGATGCATTAATGCACCAAAGAATATACTGACTTTCAGTAATGTTTTAATGATTAATATATGACTATTAAGCCGTCAGTGGATTTGTCTCTGGATTATGTAATACCCACACAGAATCCTTGAGTTATTTGGGAAATGATGTGATGGAAATGCAAATTATTGAAGTTTTTGAAGTAGTTTATGTGATCAGTTGGATTTTGTGTGTTGTCATCATGGCATATGCACCTGGATTCACTATGCGAACCAATATCTACAAACTGTTAGATTGTCTTGTTTTTGTGTGCATGTGTAACGTGTTCATGCTTCCATAAGTTCTTAGGTTTTGGAAATAACTAATCTGGTGGAAGTTGATGGTTATTCCTGTAATTTTTCAGGCTACTTAAGAGGCTGGACGTTCCAGAAATGAAGTTCACTTTATACTTTATGGGCTATGTGGTAAAGTTAATACCATCTTTATATCTTATTTCAAAAACTTATCTTAACTGCTAGGTTTACATGTTTTTTCTTGGGATATATATGAATGAAGTAAAGAAAATTTCTTTGCTAGATTTACTTTGATTGCTTGGTTTTCAGCAGTACAAATAGTTTATATAAACCGTACCATTTTATAAACCATCTAGCCTATCTTCCACATCTTGTATGATGCCTCTATCTATCTTAACTGCTTTTACATTTTTTCTCCCTGAAAGATTTGAAAGCAAAAAAAATGCTATGACCAACAAGAGTTCTAGGTTTGCATTGATTTTTTGGTTGTCAAACACTACAAATAGATTCCTATGCCATTCTATGAACCATCTACCCTAGTAACCTATCTACCACATCATATATTATGCTTCTACTTACTGGAAGATGGTTTTCTTTTACCTTTATATTTCAAACCTGTTTTAATCTAAAGATGGAGACTTTTAGCTACTCAAATGTATCCTGGTGTTTGGCAGAGACACATACTCTATATTCCCTTTTTCTGATGCAGGACGCTGCCTCAGCTCCTACTAACCCAGTTGATAGAACTGTTTGGACCTTTGGTCAGAAGGCTACAATTGAGTTGACACAGTAAGAGATTTAAAACTTCTCATACTTAATTTTGTCTCAACTCTTTTGGTAGTGTTTTGTCAATATCTGACAATGGCCGACATTTTACAGTAATTGGGGGACTGAAAGTGATCCAGAATTCAAAGGATACCACAATGGGAATTCAGAACCTCGTGGATTTGGTATGGAACATGCTCCATGAATGTGTCAAAATTCACGACTGACAATTCTTCTTATGAACTTGTACTCCTTTTCATAAGTTTGACTGACTTATCCATTTGATGTCAAATCCTACATACTGTGTGTTGCATTACTATGTGTAAGTATGTGTGGCCCCAGGATAGTTAGCACTCACTGTTGCAAATTTGCAATATGGTAACCATAAATTTGAGGATATACTTCAATTGCTTCACTCTGCCCAAACAGTATTTATAGTACTGGTATTTAGGTTTTTCAAACATTTTGCGTGGTATATGAATGGGAGATGGCTGTCAATCCCTAGCTCTTATTAATGTAGGACAGGGTTGATTTTCATAGAAGAGTGTACCCAAGTTACCATAATCAATAAGATTGGATTTCTAGAAAGAAAAAAAAATTAATAATAATAATAATAATAAGTAGATTGGATCAGCACAAAAAAAAATTGGTGATAAGTGCCTCGGGGGAGGTTTCCTAGGGTCATGTGACACCAATACTTTTCTGATTGATTGGAAAAAAGAATTAAATACTAAAACACCATCAAATGTTGCTGCAAATGTAAATATTTAACATTCCTCAGTCATTTACATATGTGCATTCCTCTGTTAGAATGTAAAAGGGGTTGGCTAAATCCGTTAGCTTGCTTGAGTGGCTATTGCATATGCAATAATCAAGCATGTGTAATCCCTGGGTTGTGGGTAGGACATCTAGTATATAAATTCTAGATTCTGGTATTAACCTTGTCTTATTTTGTTAATCAGGACACATTGGCATCACCGTTGATGACACATACAAGGCATGTGAGAGATTTGAACGTCTGGGGGTTGAATTTGTGAAAAAGCCAGATGATGGTAAGATTTCAATTTTATCCTAACAATATAAGAGTTATATGACGTCTCCTCTATGAATATTATCTGGTACAATGGGTGGAGATTGCTTGGGACACCTTAGATTGCTTGGGATCCTATGTAAGGAAGTCGGTGATATTTGATTAAGTTTCTAGAGATTGATCATGTTGTGTAAAATGGATAATAAATAAAAGCAGGCGATTTCATTTTGAGGAAAGTTCATTACTTGAGTTAACGACAGGAACACCTCTCATTTTGTACTGAAACCTTTGAGGCGTATGTCATCTGAACAAGGAAAATATAAATAAAAAATGAAAGATATTTTCCAGAAATCTGATTAATAAAAGGTATATTTTTAAATATACTGTATAACATCTGTATGCTCTTTGCTTTGGGTAATGTTGAGTAAAAATATATATTCTACTGAAAACTGGATAGCTGAGGACTTCAGGAATATTCAAGTTCTGGGGGTTCAAAATCTTATTCTTGGCGTAGAATAGTAACAACAAACCATTATAATGTGTACCCAAAGATCATGAAGTATTATATTGAAGTTGTTATGTTGTCATGTGAATTTTAAAGCATTGGTTAGAATTATGAAAGATATTATATTTGTACTGTCTGAGGAAGGAAAACGGAGATGAAAAGTGAAAGTTATCTCTTCTAGAAATGTGATTAATAAAAGGTATATTTTCAACTGTCTGGCATCATAGGTTCTTTGTGTTGGTTATGTTGAGTTAAAATATTCCACTGAAATCTGGATGCTTGAGGAGTTCAGGAATTGTTAAAGTTTTGTTATTCTGGATCTAATTCTTGGCATAGGATAGTTGCAACAAACCATTAGAACATGTACGCAAAGATCATCTAGTATCACGAATTTACAATGATGATGGAAGTTCATACAGTCATGTGAATTTTATAGCCATGTCTGTACTGTTTGAAGTTTGAGGATTGCCATGTCAACTTCAATGTGCATTTTTAACTACAACACTAGTGACTGTATTGATACATCATTGTCTCACAGGCACCAGAAATTTGCCATTTTTAACTACAACTTCAAGTTAAACCAAAGTGAAAAACGTATAAAAAAAAAAGTCGAGAAAGCAAATAACTTTTCTTCAGGCTCCTTTTTCGTGGCCCATTCACTGTTTCCATGCTTTCAGTTTTATAGGCTCCTTTTTTTCTCATTACATATTAAATCCTGGTTCCTTAACTTTGTGGTGTTGTTTGCAGGAAAGATGAAAGGGATAGCTTTCATTAAGGATCCAGATGGTTACTGGATTGAGATCTTTGACCTTCAAACTATAGGAAAAATCACTCTGGGGGGTGCTTCTTGAGGTTAGGAACCCTATCATCAGTTCACCTTTTACTTCCTTACTTGCTTTTTTTGTTTACAATAGATCGTGAATCTCTCTATAGGGCTATCGGAAACTTTTTTTTTCCCAAAATTTGTTGGTTTAGTATGTGGCTTACTGACCTATGCTTTTTGCTAATCTTATGTTACCATCCTTGCCCTCCCTAGTAAACATTCCAATGTAGATTTTGGTTTCGGGACCTTAAACCTTTACATTCCCGTTCATGGTGCTTGAGCCATCTGATTGTCAAAGTGTTCTAGTGCTTATGCATATTAGCATATGTAGCGCATTACGAAGTTGTTGCATTAATTATGGTGGGCAATAGATAGGTTTAACGGAGAATGTATTAGATGGTGTAGTTGCATGTATGAAGTGTATTGTTTGATAGCAAAATACTAAGCAGAGCTGCTGCCCATGCATATGTGGGTGATATTCGAGTCGGTGTTTTCTGTTCATCTTTTGTTGAATAGTTTTAGCGAGTTGGATAGGATTCATTTCTACAATACATGTGTGTCAGCACTGCATTGGAACAGTCACTGCCACTGTCATGGGTGTGCTATCTACATTCCAGCTAGTATTCCATAGACACAAGCAAAATTGCTCTGGAAGTGGTGGTCAGCAATTTGAGAATGACAAGTCTGCTGCATAATATTGCAGTGCCACTAATGTAACTCACATTATGCTAACTCACACTACAAGCATTGGGTTTGCTAAAAGGATTAAATGAGGTCCTCAGGGTATTTATTAATTAGAACCCTGTAGCTCATGTTTATTCATCTTTGTTACATTGAATTTCCTGTTTTGGTGTTGAAGGTTAGATGAGGCGTCTATGGTTATCCCTTGTAACCAAAATCTATTTGGCAATGATGCAGGAAGACTAAGATGGCACTTGTAGACGAGCTTCCCTGTTGCTATCGTTAATGCTCAAGTCTACTTATTGTGTGCTCTTTTATACTTGCTACTGGAGACGAGAGTTCTGTGGCATGTTATCTTTGTTTTGTCTACTCAACTGTTGTTCAGTTTGAGCATTGGTCTTTCTGATCTCTATTTGTTCAACATTCGATTGATAAAGTGAAGTTTTTGTAAAATCTGATCATATCTACCAATTTTAATAAGCTTTTGTTGAAGTTTGCTAGTTAGATAGTTTGTTCTCGCCATAGTGGATGGCGTCTCGCCTTGTTGTGGCGATTCGCCAGGTTGTGGCGATTCGCCACAACCATAGTGGATGGCGTCTCGCCTTGTTGTGGCGATTCGCCAGGATGTGGCGAATCGCCAGGTTCTGGCGAACTTAGTTCTCTCGCCAGGTTGTGGCGAGTCTGGTGGATGGCGAGTTTCCTAGTACTCGCCAGTCCACCTGGTGTGTTCACCATTCCACCTACTGCTCTCCTGTACAGCATGGAGTTCACCCACTGCAGTATGGGCAGTATGGTGGAAACCTAGCTCCTTAGTTTTAGTCCATACCTAGGTATGACCTTTACCTTTTACACTGTTCAGTTTTCCTTCATACCTGTATAAAGTCTTCTTCTTGTATTCTTTTCTTCTTATGAATGAAAAAAAGGGAATTTTGTCCCAAACACCTTCTCTGAGTTCTTTGGATTTCAAGATGGTATCAGAGCAGGATATTTAGTATCCTGCTGCTGCCTCTGCGTTCTTGTGTCCATTTCTCGTGTATCCTCTGCTTAAAGTAAGAGTGAAGTTCCTTGCCTTTATTTTCAGCCTAAAATGACTGACGAGGCATCTTCTGATGTTAATCCTTTTGGATCTGTCAACAACCCCAATTCTGATTCGAGTTACAATGGTGATGGCAACACGAATCAACGTTTATGCTCAGTCCTACTCAATTCGTTTAATTACCTTCATTGGTCAAGAGCAGTTGCTCTGGCACTTGGAGGAAAATCCAAGCTAGATTTTATCTATGGTACTACTCAAGCTCCTGATGTTGGTTCCAGCAGCTTTAATTCCTGGCTAAGCACTGATCAACTGGTTCGAGCATGGCTCATCAATTCCATGGAACCTAAGTTGGCTCAGATCTTCAGCTACTCCACTTCAGCAAGTCAAATGTGGAAGGATATTGAAGAGTTTTATGGGAACAAAAATAACTCAGCTCGAGTTTATCAACTGAAGAAGGACATCGCTTGCCTTGAACAAGAAGGTAACTCCTTTGTTCAATATCTTGGAAGTCTAACCAGCATGTGGAATGAACTAGACGTGTACAGACCACATACTACTGATGCAGCCATACTGCTGAAGAGGGCTGAGGAAGACAAAATTTTCCAGCTCTTGGCTAACCTTAGCACTGATTATGAAGATTTGAGGAGTCACATTCTTATGAATGCTGAACTCCCCACCTTTAGAGCGGTTTGCAGCACTGTTCAAAGAGAAGAAACCAGAAGGCAAGTGATGAATGTTGATATTAAGACCAACCATACTGAGTCAAGTGCTTATGCTACAAGTTCTAAGCAGTCGGACGATAGGAATCAGAAATGGAAGCGCACTGGTGGCAAATGTACTCACTGTGGAGGAAATCACGTTAGAGAGAAGTGCTGGATCCTGTTCCCAGAGCTGAAAGTAAAATTTCTTGAAGAGAAAGCAAGGAAGGAGGGCAAGGGAATCCCCAGGAGCACCAGCTCTTTCACTCCTAGAGCAAATATGACCTCTAGCTCGGCGGCACCAGCTGTCCCTGTCGACTTCACCGCAAATCCATGTAATCTCATTAATGAATTTGCAGATTTCCTCCAACAGAAGCAGAAGTTGGGTAGTCAGGATTCAAGTCACACAGCTCTCCTAAGTCAGTTTGCTAGTTTTTTAGCAGATTCAGATCATGTCAACAATCGTGATCTCCCAGGTATCTTAAAGGCATTTGAAACTGCTTTACTTGTTAGTGTTGAAGATGATTGTTGGATCATAGACTCTGGTGCCACTGATAACATGACAAACAAGTTATCAAACTTGCACAACTTTGAAAAATTTTCTTCCTCTGTATCCGTTGCAAATGGGAAGGGGGTCCCAGTATTAGGAAAAGGGAAAGTTAATCTTTTTCAAAATCAGCTGGAACTTGATGCTTTATTTGTACCTTCATTTCCCTTTCAACTTCTATCAGTTGGAAAAATCTCTAGAGTCTTACATTGTTCGGTCATTTTTTCTGCCGAAAATGTTATTTTTCAGGATTTGATCACCAAGAAGACGATTGGTGAAGGTGTTTTTCAAAATGGACTGTATTACCTGTCCCAGAGGTCTCAGGTCCTTCAAGTCAGTTCCAGTAGGGTTTCAGAGTATCAACTGTGGCATCAACGCTTGGCTCATCCTTCAGAGAAAGTGTTATCTATTTTGTTTCCAAACTTGAGTCATGGACAGCTTAACTGTGAAGTGTGTCATATGTCTAAGTTCACTAGATTACCATTCCAACTGTCAGTTTCTAGAGCTAGTAATCCGTTTGAAATCATCCATTCTGATGTATGGGGTCCTGTTCTAAAATCAGTAGATGGTTTTAGATATTTTGTAACATTTGTAGATGATTTCACCAGGATTACTTGGTTGTATCTTTTGAAAATGAAAAGTGAAGTCATTGATGTGTTCAAATCCTTCTGCAATCTTGTCAATACTCAGTATTCATCCAAAATTCAAATCTTTAGATCAGATAATGGCTCAGAGTATATGTCCAACAAAATGAAACAGTTTTATAGCTCAAATGGAATTATTCACCAAACATCATGTGTTGGAACACCTCAGCAAAATGGCATTGCTGAAAGGAAGAATAGAGACCTACTTGAGAAAACTAGAGCATTGATGTTTCATGCAAATGTCCCAAAGAAGTTCTGGTCCCATGCAGTCCTTGCTGCAACTTACCTCATTAATCGCCTGCCAAGTCGAGTGTTGAACTCTATGTCTCCCCTCGAAGTACTAAAGGGCAGGAAGATTGTTTTGAATCACCTGAAAGTGTTTGGGTGCGTATGCTATGTGCATGTTCAGGATAAGCACAGGGATAAGTTGGAGCCAAGAGCTGTCAAGTGCATGTTTCTGGGATATTCTACTACTCAGAAAGGTTACAAGTGCTACAATCATGAATCTCGGAAAATAGTTGTTTCTAGAGATGTGAAATTTGAAGAAGATGTTCTGTTTTTTCCTAAGAAAGTTGTTGATGCAGATGGTCAGGGGGAGTCATTCAGTGATTTATTTCCTGCACCTTTGACAAGTGCAGAACTATCAAAACCTTCTGGTGAAATTAATGAGCACGTTAATTCCAATGATCAGGAAATAGAAGAAATGCATGATAATGCAGGTTTTGATAGCCCTGCTCAGCATGCTCATACTGAAGAACCAGTTTTAGCCGCTGCTCCTCAATCTATGCAACCTCAAATTCCCAGAAGGAATCCTACAAGAGATAGGAATCCTCCTGTAAGATTTAAAGACTATGTTGGCTTCCATGTGAAATATCCAATTTCTGATTTTTTGGGATATCAAAGGCTGTCAACTTCTCATGCAACTTTCTTAAGTGCCATTGATGAGGTCAATGAACCTAGAAGTTTCAATGAAGCTAGCGAAAGTACAGTTTGGCATCGGGCAATGCAGGAAGAATTGAAGGCCCTAAATGAAAATGGAACTTGGAGCATTGTCCCTCTCCCTGCAGGAAAGAAGGCAGTGGGAAGCAAGTGGATCTATAAAATCAAGTTCAAATCAGATGGTCAAGTGGAGAGGCATAAAGCTCGTCTGGTTGCTCGTGGCTTTACTCAAACGTATGGAGTGGACTACAAGGAAACTTTTGCACCAGTTGCAAAAATGAATACTGTGAGAGTTCTCTTATCTCTTGCAGTAAATCACAATTGGTCTTTACATCAAATGGATGTAAAAAACGCCTTTTTACATGGAGACTTGGAAGAAGAGGTCTATATGCAGCTTCCTCCTGGTCACCCTCAATCTGCAGATCAAAATTTGGTGTGTAAACTACACAAAGCAATTTATGGTCTTAAGCAATCCCCTAGAGCTTGGTATGCTAAACTTAGCTCAGTTCTTGAGGGAATTGGCTTTTGCAGAAGTAATGCTGATTCGTCACTATTTTTCAGAAACAGCGTCAAGGGCAAACTTGCAGTCCTTATCTACGTTGATGATTTAATAATCACTGGTGATAACTATCAGGAAATCAGTTCTTTGAAAGATTCCTTGCGGTCGAGATTTGCAATGAAAGATCTTGGTAAACTAAAATACTTTCTTGGTATAGAAATGGCTTCTTCTTCAAAAGGATTATTTCTGAATCAAAGAAAGTATGTTCTTGATCTTCTTCAGGAAGCTGAAGTTCTTGAATGTAAGCCCGCCAAGACTCCTCTTGATAGTAAGATTCAGTTGGACACTCACAGCGATGCTCTTGGGAATATGGGTGAATATCAAAGGTTAGTAGGGAAGTTGATCTACCTCACTATCACCCGTCCTGATATTTCGTATGCCGTTAGCATTGTCAGTCAGTTTATGCATTCGCCTACTGTGTTTCATCTGAATATTGTCAAGAGAATTCTGAGGTATTTAAAGGGTTCAGTGGGTAGAGGAATTCTTTTGAAGAAAAATGGCCATCACAATATTGTTGGCTATGCAGATGCAGACTGGGCTGGGAATGCCCTTGATAGAAAGAGCACAACGGGCTTCTGCTCATTTGTTGGTGGAAACCTGGTTACGTGGAAAAGCAAAAAGCAAAGTGTGGTTGCAAGGTCAAGTGCAGAAGCTGAATATAGAGCAATGGCCTCAGCAGCCTGTGAGTTGATTTGGCTCAAAGGTCTCCTCACTGACCTAGGTTTTTTATGTTCTGCCCCTATATGTCTGCATTGTGACAACCAGGCTGCTATGCACATCGCCTCCAACCCTGTGTTTCATGAAAGAACCAAGCATATTGAAGTCGATTGCCATTTTATAAGGAATCAAGTTCAAGCCAACATCATCTCCACACAGTATGTGAAAAGTGAAGATCAACTAGCAGATATCTTTACCAAGTCCTTAACTTCTGCTCATTTTCAAAACATTCTATGCAAGCTTGGGTCCTTCAATCTTTTGGACCAAGCTTGAGGGGGAGTGTTGAAGTTTGCTAGTTAGATAGTTTGTTCTCGCCATAGTGGATGGCGTCTCGCCTTGTTGTGGCGATTCGCCAGGTTGTGGCGATTCGCCACAACCATAGTGGATGGCGTCTCGCCTTGTTGTGGCGATTCGCCAGGATGTGGCGAATCGCCAGGTTCTGGCGAACTTAGTTCTCTCGCCAGGTTGTGGCGAGTCTGGTGGATGGCGAGTTTCCTAGTACTCGCCAGTCCACCTGGTGTGTTCACCATTCCACCTACTGCTCTCCTGTACAGCATGGAGTTCACCCACTGCAGTATGGGCAGTATGGTGGAAACCTAGCTCCTTAGTTTTAGTCCATACCTAGGTATGACCTTTACCTTTTACACTGTTCAGTTTTCCTTCATACCTGTATAAAGTCTTCTTCTTGTATTCTTTTCTTCTTATGAATGAAAAAAAGGGAATTTTGTCCCAAACACCTTCTCTGAGTTCTTTGGATTTCAAGAGCTTTGGGCTCGTAGAATTAAACCTCCATCATAGTAATTTGTCTAACACCTAGTCCTACCCAAGAACAATCATCCTTAATCTGTGTAGCACCCATGTTCATTGCGCTCAAATCCGCCAACATATTTCAGGGGATGAGTGAAGAAAGCAATGACGAATAAATGAAACTTTTGAATTAAAATTTTTGTTTTCTTTTCACATTGCTAAAATAATTTTTACATGTAAAATATATGCACCATTGTTTTTGTGACGATAATTAGCATCCTGTGTTCCTCCACAAGTTTTTCTCCTAAATTTTGTTGGGGGTGCCTCAGTGAACCCTAAACCCGATGAACTTGATTTACTTGGAATATGTCATATTGGCAATATTTTGCTCTTACTTGCTTCCAAAAGGATTTGGATCCTTATTTCAATAGACGATAGCGGCTCCAGTGTGATCCCTCCCCATGAGGATATCTAAGAATGGGATGCATGTAATCGACTTTGGACGCTTCTCTTGCTTATCTAAGAAAGGAACTTCTCTTCCTGGTCGATTTTGTCTACACCCATGACAGCCATGAATCTGCTTTAGATCTACTATAGCGTTGAAGAATCTAAATGGAGGTATCACTAATCTTCCCAAATACAGAGATCTTGCAAACGACTGGCTTTCCTTAGATTTCGATGAACTGAATAATGGTTGTGGAGACGTTACCTTCAATTTGTCTCAGGTGAAGGCTTACCGATCGGCATCAACATCTTGGACGGCGGCGAAAAAAAGTTGCTGGTGGCTAGGGTAACATTTTCTTTTTAGACTCTATGGGTTGCTAATTGGGCCTAGAGCCTTCTGTTTAATTTTTTGACCTAACTTTCTTGGATCTAAAATTTTTAGCTAGTTTTATTTAAATTAGCCTATTACAATATTTTGTCATACATTGGTAGTAGGATTTCTTCAATAAGTGAGCATGGGTACCGTCTAATTATTAGACCTATTTCTATGTATCGTTGTGGTTTATCCCACAGACTTTTTATCTACCCCTAATCGGTAGAGGGAGGATATGTAATGGTCTTTTGTAGTTTGAGAATTAATACAATCAAGTTGATTTAAAAAAAAAAAAAAAAACTGTGTGATTATTTAGATCATTGAAATTACTTTAACAACAAGTGGAGATGTTAATTAATTACCTAAGATGCTGGAAATATTGTTTGGAAGTGAATGACTCTTGGATAGACTAACATGCAGCCATTCATTTTAGGTTGCATAAACTAATTGATCATTGAGCTAACTAATCAGACCAAAGAAGAAACTAGCTACCTAATCATGCCAAAGAAGAAAGTAGCTACCTAATCATGCTCCTTGATGTACCCATTCTTTCAAACCGGATGATTATATACTCAAAGCACACTAATAGTTTACATTTCCTCGAGCAAGTTTTTTAACAGATCATGATTTATACTAAATTATTGTGATGATATTCTTCCATACACAGAGTAGGTATGTTTATACTCGATCACCTTTTCCATAGATTTGAAAAACAATATGGCATATATAGTTGGTGGTAAACCAACTCTATGGTAGTTATGGTACTACTATGTTCTCTAAAGGGCTGGCATATTGGTCAAAATGATGTCTTATAAATACCTTCCTGCTGATATACTTTTCTATATTTTCAATTTCGTCAATTTCGAACCCTTGTTTTTTTGAAAGAGATTGAAACTTTTTAGCTTAGTTTCGCGTAAATAGTTGGTCGTAAATTAGTTATATATACAGCACATTGTCTAAATCTTACATAACAAATTTGTTTATTAAAATGAGTATCATTTCAAAAATAAAGTGACAAATTCAGTTCCATCCTATTTGTTTCAAAACATCCTGGAGAAAAGTTATAATGAAGCAGTGCTGTTATGTTGCTGTGTTAACTAGTGGTAGAGACCAGAAGAAGCAAGTCTAAATTTAGACAAAGATGCAGCTGTTGCTACTGTTCTATGCAAACTTCAAAGCCCTATCTGTTAATCCTCTTTGTTTGTTGACAACAGATCATCCTATAAATTAACTAGGCACCAATTTTGGAGTACTGGCACGGCTTTTAAATATTTAAGTGTCAGACTCGCAATAGGTTCCACATCTTTTGACCTTATTACACTTCACTAGAAAAGACATTCCTAGAAAACCTTTCGTCCTACTGTTTTTACACAAAAATCAACTTATAATATCAATTTGTCATTTAAAAACTCTTAACTGGAAAGTGGCTAACTAAATTGTTTAATCCAGAAACTGCAGTAGATGCAGATTTCCAAATAATATGGTGATAAAATATGGACACCATCTAGCTGCTGTGCAGCAATTTTATATATAGTATACTGAGATTTTATTGAAAAATAAGTTTGGAAACAAAATTTCAAGACTGGATGTGGACAATTGCCATCAGGGAAGCAACTGCCCCCACTCTGATTGTCTAAAATGAATCTGGGTATGGACTGACAGGGATATTGTGTGTTGCACCATATAATTTTGTGGAGAAAACCCTCTTGGACTGCTTCCCGATAGGGATTCCCTGTCACTTCAAATAAAATACATGTCTGAATCACACTGTGTTGTGCTAGATGAACTACGAACCAAGAACCATGAACCATGCTTTGTTTATGTGGATTTTCTCCAAGGTAGTCTGCATCTAAAGGGAAATTTCAGTACTCTTGAACATCAATTAGCAACATGTTTTGGCTTTCAAAATCTCTTGTTAGTGTACGATTTGAGACCAAACTCCTCTTACTGCCTTATCGACTTTTTTGGATAGTCAATGTTAACTATTCAAGCCACTGATATATAAGCGTACAGTAATAAGCCTGTTATCTTGACACTGTTTGATTGGAGACGTCTTTATAGGTATTGTATGCATTAAAAAAAAATTCAATGATATCATAATTAAGTAAAAAAACACTGTAAAGGGCTAAGGGCATCTCCAACAGCTTCCATATTTTTTGTCAGAATCTCTAAAAAAATTATGCTCCAACTCCAAGAGCTTCCCATTTTGGAGATTTTCATATTTATTACAACTACATTCATATTTATTTCAACAATATAATATTTTTTTATTTTTTTATTTTCAAACATGCAATAAATACTCTATATCTAATACATTTATTGTAAATTGTAATTAATGATTATTTTTTAATTATTCTATAATAATAAATTTATTTATTTTAAATAAAAATCTATATAAAATTCTATAATTAATGATTACTTTTTAGTTTTCTGTGTCAAATTGATTTGATCATTAATTTTTCATTCTGTAAATTTTTCTTTCTCTCTCTACAAATATAGGGATGCATATATTCTCTTTCTCTCTCATCCAAATCCCCATTTTAGGGAATGAGATGGAGAATCTGTTGGAGGAGATTTAGAGCCCAAAATTCTCAAATTTAAGTAAAATCTCTATTATAGGGAATCTGTTGGAGATGCTCTAATAATTTTGACTCTGTAAAGAACAAAAAAAAGGTCTGTCAAGCTTCATCAGGGATTTTAGGGATCACAATGGTGTAAATTTACAACTGAACATCGAGACTTTTCTTCGTCTATTATTAGAACAAAATTTCGATGCTCACACTAAACTCTTGGATTCTCGTTTTCCCACAAATCAGTATTGGTAAGAGAAATTTTGTAGTTTTGACATTAAGTATTAGTTTCTCATATACAAAACTCAGAATTGATCTCCTTAGAAAGAAAATCATGATATTCATTGGCCTATGAGGCCAACTTTGTTTTTTGATGAGAAAAAGAAAAGTAGAAAAAAAAACTTGTAACACAGCATAATTGAAGCGAGTCAAATAATTAGAAAGTCAGAGTGACCAATTTTGTTTCTAACTTGTCATGCACTTTCGCCCATTTAAATTATGACAATTCTTTCATCGGTTTTTATACACATATATAATATAGATTGCTATACTCTGATCAACACATAAATAAATACTTGGTCATATATGGCCTTTGGGTTTCAAGATTTAACTCTTATCTATTATATAATGAGACACGACGTTTATCGAGACTTCTGACTGAGATTATGATTTTGTAACAAACCATATTTAAAAGCTGCATCCTCTACAAAACTACAAAATTTCCAGCATCATGTTTTTGTCTTCTAATTTCTGTTAAGCAAGTTCCGACCTTGATGAGTCTGACCTGCTTAACGCAAAAGATTCTGGCCAAAATACCCTCCAACACAATTGAGAAAACCAATGGTTCTGAGGATAGCTTTGTCGTTTCCACTGGGTGCAGACCTACTGGTTTTAGGGCTCTCAGAAACTATATGCATCAACCGCTAGAACAATTAAAAAATACTAACAAAAGGAAACAATCGCATGCTTGGTTTGTATTTTAACACAAAGATTCTTGCTCTTGTCTGATGATAACTTCTAGCTTCTTGACCTGTTCTCTAGTTTTCAGGAAAACTATACTCTTTAATTTCTCGGATTCACAATGAGCTAAAAAAGACCGTACAGTTGAACATAATACACTATCATCATCATCTTCATCTTCATCTTCATCAATATCATCATCAGTCACTTCGCAAAAAGAAATGCACAAATTCAAAGGAAGCTTTTAACATGTACTGTCAAAAGAAGAAAATATTTCATTTCATATATCTTAACACAGACTTACTGACTAGTACTGATATTCATGCGTCTTGTCTGAGAAATAACTCAGAGCACCACCATGCCCTCCCTCACTTAACCCGTCAAATCTTTCTGATTTTTACTTACAACAGTCAGTAGGCACTCATTTAATTCAGTAGAAATACATCACCTTCTCCTTATGATCAGTCTTGTTTTCATCAACACTGAACGAGCTGTTAGATATAGACCCATTATCATTATTAATATTGATATTAATATCAGTGCTACTACTACTAATCAGCTGCTTAACATCTTCAAGATCATAATCTCCGAAACGGGTATTATTACCATTGTAGTCATTTGGCCTCTCACCCCATTGGTTGTTGTTGTTGGCATAGTTATGTTGATCACCTGATATTGCAGCAGTAGTACTGTTTCCATAATTGAGCATCATGAACTTCTGGTTCTGATCTTCAAGCTGAAAACCCAGACCCATTTCTTCTTGTTTAATATTTCCTGATGGCCTGGACTCGTAGCTAATCTGATTGTTGTTACAGCTCCCATCAGATGAAGTACTGCAGCTTCCTTCACTTCCAAACATGATGAGGTTTAGATTCTTCTTCACAGCTGGGTGATTGTAGTGCATGGAACCCACAACGCACTCTTGAGTTTGAAAAAGGGAGGAGTAGTTGGTGAGAGAGGTTGAAATGTTTGGCATTATTTCAAATCCTGATGAAAAAGATCCAGGAGTAGTAGGGCTTGTTAAGGTTGGAGTGTAAGTACTGTAAGTCATCGTGTTAAGATCTTTGTGCATGAGTGAGAGAGGTTGATAAAAAAATGGTTGGGTTTGAAATTGGTGCAAAGAAGAAGAAACAGGAAATGGGGGAGGCTTTGATCTGTGACTCTGAGAAGTTGCTACTGAAGGAGGAGCCATATGAGTCTGCATATCCCTGAGCTTCTTCTTCAGCTTGGTGTTCCAGTAGTTCTTGATATCATTGTCAGTCCTTCCTGGTAGCTGAGCTGCTATAATTGACCATCTGCAATTAATAAATTTCTATAGTTAATTACATACATATGCATATTATAAGTCATGAAGTCATGATGATTCAGAAGCTAGCAGATAAACCTAATTTCTGGTGTCTTATTTCCATTATCAAACCGCTAGCTCTTGGTGATTTTTCTGATGTTAGATCCAAACTTGGCATGCATGCAGGGAAAATTATCCTAATATGGGTAGATTCTTGATATATAGTTAAATACAGCTTTTAAACAAAGGAAAAAAAAAGGATAAAAAAAGAGAGACTAGTTCTGTCTTCTCTCTCTCACTCCTTGTTCTTGTTTTTTGTTATTACCTAGTTCGGAAAAACAAATCATCAACATGAATAAGAGAAAAAGAAAATTGAGGAAATAACAGCAGATTCCATTGAATTTTTGATCAAACAAGAAAGAGAGGAGCGATATAAATATACTTATGAGTAGTAGTAGTAGTAGTAGTATACCTGCTTCCAATGCTAGTAAAGAGGTTGCAAATTATTCTGTCTTCCTCCTCAGAAAATTCTCCATGTTTGATGTTTGGCCTCAGATAGTTAAGCCATCTCAATCTGCAGCTTTTTCCACATCTTTTCAAACCTGATCCACAAAAACCAAATTAATTACCCCAAAGACATGAATTGATTAAAGCTTTATCCACATCTAGGATATCATGAGAGAGAGAGAGAGAGAGAGGAGAGAGAGAAATTACCGGCTTTCTGAGGGAGAGCAATCCAATTTCCACCAGTTCCATACTTGTCAATGTATTCTTTGAGCTTAGAGTCTTCTTCTGGTGACCATGGCCCCTTCTTCACATTCGCCTTGTCACAACAAGGAGCCCTTCCCATCTCTGTCTCTTTTTTCTGGGGAGAAGTCTTTGATCTCTTGGATATGATCCCCTAAAGCTTTCAGAGGAGCCAAAGGTCTTCACTTTATAAATGAGCTGCTACTTCTGCTGGGGATTATTATATTTATATGCCTTTTTCACTTAATAATGGACAGAGAGACTATAGAAACGGGTTTGGACAGCGTACACTGGGATTAGTATTACTTTATTCAAGTGATGCTTAAGTCAAAATGAGAGAGACAATGTTCAACTCAATCATCAGTTAAATTTCTAACTCCTACATGTGTAATGCCAATTAGCTATGCTAAAACAACTTAATTTCTAACTTTCCATCTCATAAACGTTGGCAAACACTACATATAAATATCAACCTCACTCGGACGTCTTTTCCCTTGAAAGTATCCAAATGTGTATGGCTGATTAGTAGAAACAAATTAGACAGGCAATTGAAATGATTATGGCAAAAAGGGCTATCTACAAGTTTGACAGGTTGAAAGATCAGTGATAATATTTTTTAAACTTTTACCATTTAATTTTGAGAAAACTTTAATTTTTCATGTCAGGTTATAATTTTGAGTTTACATAATTAATATGCAACTAACTAAAAGCCAATACCATATAACGACTCATGACTTTTCTTAGATAGTTAAAATTAAGTCACGAGTCACTACATAGCTAGTGTTAGACTCCAATAACATTGCGCATTTGGGGATGTCTTCAATCAACCTTGTGCAATCCAACATTTCCGTTGGAAGCACGAAAGTGTACTATACTATTAATTACTTCCGGTCTGCACCTATAGAGTAATTATTAGTTCACATTTTGTAGGGGTTGCGGACATGCATTTTTTTTTTTTTTTTTTTTGCGGACATGCATTGATACAGTTAATATTTCATAAATTTCCAAAAAAAAAAAGTAATCATATACCCTCTGAATTGTTGTATGACTTTCACTGAGGTCTTACAAATAATATCAACGTTTTTCCGGCCTACGTTTACTAAACCACGTCAATAACCTCTTTCCCGACGTTTTGTAGGGGTTGCACTTGCCTGATTGATCTGCAGCGATCGAATTTCTGGCTTGGCTAGTTAGCTGCTAAGACCAATTGGTAATTTTAGATGAGTGATCATATTCATGCATAGTTAATTTGGACCCGTCTATATATTTATCATCGATCAGATTCTTTACCCTAAAATTCATCATCTGCTCAGGTGCTCGGGACTACATGACCATTCGTTGCCACCTTTCTTGGATTATTGCTTGGTCCTCGACGCATCCATCATAGCTTTTATAGCCAGCTATTCTATTGTCACACCCTTGTATAAATAGGCAAGCAATCTTCACAGATAGTTCTGGTACACTATAGCACTTCCTCACTGGGATTATATACATTTATATATATACATGCTTTAGTGTACGAACTATTTGGATTTTTGAGTGACCCTAGCTAACTAGCTAGCTGCATGATGATATTGCAGACCATGTCTAAATTAATCAACAGTATAGTACTCCTAGAGGGCTACATGATTCTGACCACTCCACAATGTAAAAAGAAAAAAACATGGAAGTGCATCAGGTAAATCATATTGATACTAGGGCCTATAACGTGACTTCAGAAAGATGTACTACTTACATTGTCTATCCAAAATTCGATTTTCCACTCGTGCAAGTTTTGATACGTCTTTCTGGTTCTAGGCGCATAACCTCAAAACACGGGAGTGAATCATTACGAAGTTGAATTGTTAGGCCAAACTGTTGGTTTGCTGACGCTTCAAGCCTTTATAATGTTTGTTCTTCAACGATCTCTTAACCAGAATCACTCTCTCGTGTTAGATATGTCTTATGGAGCTTCTACTTCAATTCTATGATTAGTTCAGGATGAACTTTCTCTTTTCGAGTGAAACTATTACGAAATCTTATGCAATCAAAATTTGATCTCAAAATATCAATAGTGCTACGTAGACCCAATAATATATTCAATAGAATCGTCGATCACCCTAATCTTTAACTTAGATGATTAAAAAGGATCCAAAATCATTAGGCCGGCCGGGTTGTCATGAGTCTCATCATGACTCATCCATGAAGGCCGGAGTATTCATGAGTAGTTTAGGGTTTAGTCGTTGTTTAGTATGGCGCTCTTAATTAATCTTGTATGTTCGAAACTAATGCTTAATTAATATAATCATGTTACTAATGATGAATGATTAACGTCAATGGATCTTTCATCCACATTTCGAGCTCCTGTTTACATGACATCTAAAATCAACCAATTTCCTGTTGCATGACTTATTGCATTGTATGTTTCTTATTTTAATTATTGCAACCTTTCACCTTTGGTTGGTCTATCAACCAATATGAGTCACCGTCTCTCTCGGATTTAAAAGCTCCAATAAAAGCATACAGGGATCTCAATAGATCGAGAAGCTCCTAAAACTGAATAAGGTGCACAGCAAACCTAAGGCAGTACGTGAAGGAAGTTCATCAACCTGAGAATAAAATTGAAAGCACTGCTTGTGCATGAGGAGTTTGGGCGCGAAAAGGACAGGTAGAAGCGACCAAGGAGCCCCCAGATAGTTCAAAGACGACCCTCAAACAGCACAATATACGACCCACCATTCTCTCAACTTGAAACCCTAAAATAACCACTTTAGTCCTCTCACTACTGGAAACAAGGACTGAGGCGACGAAGATTGGAAAAGGAAAATCAAAGTTCGTCGCCTCAACACATTGAGGCGACCAATATTGAATAACCACTTTATTGAAGCGACCCACCATTCTCTCAACTTGAAACCCTAAAATAACCACTTTATTGAAGCGACGAATATTGTTTGTTGTCGCCTCCCAATAATGTTTTGTAAACCGTAGCGACGAAAATTCAATCTTCGTCGCCGACTCAAAATTCAAGCGACGAAGTTGATAACCTTCGTCAATATTCGTCGCTGAAATATGAAACGAAGCGACGAGTTTTGATCAATAGTCGTCGCTTCATGTCAACCATATTTTCATAGTTTGGAGAGTTGTAGATTTGGCATTTGGTGTCCGATTGACGATTGTAATACATTTTCGGAAAGGAAACGACGCCAGGAATCAAACTCGTGGCTTTGACACGATGTGTGGGCTTTTTCGGGCTTTCGAGTTCGTTTAGGCCCTCAAAACGGCAGTTTAATATGTTTTAAATAAGGTTGACCGCATCGATCGGGGCTCTAACTTTGTCGGATTTAAGTGATTTTTTTACCATAACCGTATTTCATCATAACGATCAAATGTTATTTCACAGTGTATTTCAAAATTTTACTTCTTTTATATAGTTGCTTCGAAAAGTTGTACACTTGAGTATAATCTTATAATCAAGTTATACCGTATTAGTAAGCATGTTGTCGTTATAATGGCTAAATTCACAAAATGAAAATTTTGACCGTCTGATGCTATCGTTATAGTTAAATATGAGTAGAGTATAAAAATCAGCTCGTTTCGTAAACGTTCGACGCTCGATCGAAACGGTCAACCATATTTTCATAAAACTTACACTACCAGAAAAAAGGCTTTTCCCGACGAAATAAAAAAAAACGGCCGACGAAATAAAATTTTCGTCGCTAAAAAAAAAATTCGTCGGCTATTCCCCTAGAATGGCTGACGAATTTTTTTTTCGTTGGTAAAAAAAAAATCGTCGGCTATATTCATATTTTAGTCGACGATTTGAATTTTCGTCGGCCTTTCTCTGAAACTTTAGCCGACGAAAATTTTTGGAAGTATGGCCGACGAGTACTAGGTTTGATTTCGTCGGCTATGATTAAAAAAAAAAAAAAAAAAAGAACAGCTTCCATTTTCTATCACTATCGACAAACCATTGCTTCGTCCTTCAAATGCAAATGTGTCGTGAAATAAGATATGACCGAAATAATGAAATACGTCTACGGTTGAAAAATGAAAGATTCCGACAAAATCTGTGTGCCGAATGTTGCGGTTAACTGTTTTTTACTTCCGTTTTCCTATGGGTAGCCTGACGGTCGGTAAATATTTTGAGGAAAATTTTTATACGATTAGTTGCGTCTCATCGATTTGAAACTATTATCTGTTGAAGGTCAGGCCAAAAAACGTCATTTAGACAGGCCAATTACCATTTCTAAGCGTTTAAAGGGTTAACTCACCCGGTTGACCGTCCCGATCGAGCCTTTAACGTTGTCAGATGTAGTTGGATTTTTTTTCATACATGTATTTAATCTTAACGGTGATATCTGACGGTTGGAATAGATTTTCCAAACTTTTAGATTCAAAATCGGAACATATGCACTAATGTTCCTTAACTTGTTTACTAAGTGTTTAAATGAATGTATAGTTTCAAATATTTACTATACGTACACTCTTCAAATGCAAATATGTCGTCAAATAAGATATGACCGAAATAATGAAATACGTCTACGGTTGAAAAATGACAAGATTCTGATAAAATCCGTATGCTGAAATAATGAAATAAGTCAAAACCCGGTTTACTGCAGATTTGGCGTCCGGGGTCCGAATGACGATTGTGATACCATTCCAGAAAGGGAACGACGCCAGGAATCAAACTCGTGGTTTTACCACGATGTGTGGGCTTTTTCGGGCTTTCGAGTTCGTTTAGGGCCTCAAAACGGCAGTTTAGTATGTTTTCATAGAATAGCCGACGAAACATTGTAATTCGTCAGCTATTCTCTAAGTTTAGCCGACGAAAAGTATATGTCGTCGGCTAAACTCCTTCGATCCGCTTATTGTCCACCGTTGGATGGCTCAGATCCAACGGCTGCTGATTTTCCAAAGCATAGCCGACGAAATATTTGAATTCGTTGGCTAAACTCTTGCGATCCGCGCCTTTTTATTGTCCGCCGTTAGATGGCTCAGATCCAACGGCTGTTGATTTTCCAAAGTATAGCCGACGAAATATATTAATTTCGTCGGCTATTCTCCTTCTAAATCTTTTAAATCGCTTCCTCCCGCCTTTTTTCCCTCCTCCTCCTTCTCCTCCGGCCTCCTCCTCCTCCTCCTTCCCCTCCTCCTCCTCCTCCTCCTCCTCCTCCTCCTTCTCCTCCTCCTCCTCCTCCGGCCTCCTCCTCCTCCTCCTTCCCCTCCTCCTCCTCCTCCTTCTCCTCCTCCGATCCGGTATTTTTTTTCTTCCCAAAATGCAGTTATAGCCGACGAAATTGACATTATTTCGTCGGCTATAACTTTAAAATATTAATATATTCCGACGAAATAGCCGACGAAATAGCTCAAATCGTCGGCTATACTTCAGAACAAATAGCCGACGAATTCAAATTTTGTCGGCTATAACTTTAAAATATTAATATATTTGACCAAGCTTTGGTCGACGAAATCATTTTCGTCGGCCATAATTTGTCGGCCAAGTTTGGAATGGCCGACGAATTGGTTTTTTTCGTCGGCCATTGGTATTACCGACGGGGTTTTACCGACGAATTATAGCCGACGAAATTTTCGTCGGTAGAAGGAATAGCCGACGAAAATTTGGAATAGCCGACGAAAAAAATTTCGTCGGCTATTCTGTCAAAGCTGGTAGTGTTATCACACGAAAACCCTATTACGTACCTTTAGATAACCTTGTTTCGTCGACTCTTCCAAACATTAAGTTCTCAAATAGATGAGACGTAATCAGCCATGTAAAAATTTGGTAACTTTTACCTCCCGATACTATGGTTCCCCATAGAGAGAAATAAGTTTAAATAAGGTTGACCGCGTCGATCGGGGCTCTAACTTTGTCGGATTTAAGTGATTTTTTTACCATAACTGTATTTCATCATAACGATCAAATGTTATTTCACAGTGTTTTTCAAAATTTTACTTCTTTTATATAGTTGCTTCGAAAAGTTGTACACTTGAGTATAATCTCATAAAATTTTTATAATCTTTTAAATATTATTGAAGCGACGGATTTTGTATTACTTCGTTGCTTCAGTATAATCAATAAAAATTTTAAAATCTTTTAAATATTATTGAAGCGACGAATTTTGTATTACTTCGTCTCTTCAATTTTATATATTATTGAAGCGACGGATTGCGTCTTACTTCGTCGCTTCAGTGTTGAATCCGCGCCACATGCTGAGAACCAATTAAAACACATTGCGCGGATCACCCTATGAACCGTCAGATTTTCCAGATCTAACGGCCATAATTCAAAGCCCTTTTATATATATTCTTCCCTCTCCTCCTTCCTCTTCACTCCGTCTCCTCCCTCTCCTCCTCCACTGCCTCCCTCCCTCTCCACCTCCCTCCCTCCCTCTCCTCCCTCCCTCCCTCTCCTCCTCGCCTCCTCCACTGCCTCCCTCTCTCTCCTCCTCTTCCCCCTCTCCTCCCTCCCTCCCTCTCCTCCACCGCCTCCCTCCCTCTCCTCCTCGCCATCGCCGTCGCCTCCTCCACCGCCTCCCTCCCTCCCTCTCCTCCTCCCCAACCCCGCAGCGATGGCAGAGCGCCTCCTCGTTCTTCGACTTCGTCGCCTCCTCCACCACCTCCTCCGTCGCCTCCTCCACCGCCTCCAAAAACTGGACATAAAAACCATGAATACAAAATTAAACGAAATCGGCGGGAAATTTTTTTAAAACGAAAATGGAGACATGAAGCGACGAACATTGATATTCGTCGCATGAATTTTATCATCCCATACACTCTAGCGACGACTTTTGAACCAAACTTCGTCCCCTCAAATTGTAAGCGACTACCCAAACTTCGTCTCCTAGAATTGGAAGCGACGACCCAAAATTTGTCGCCTCGCATTCGAGGAGACGACTCAAACTTCGTCGCTCATAATTTGGCGACAAACTTTGAAGTCGTCGCTTGAAATATCCAAGCGATGACTTTTGTAGCAAAAGTGGTCGCCTCGAATCGAAACGACGAAAACGAAGCGACGACCTCCAGCGACGACTTTGTTGTCTCTTCGGGTTCGAAGCGACGACTTTTGACGACAAAAAGTCATCGCTTCGTTTGGGTTTTCCAGTAGTGTCTAGTGTCTTCATACACCGACATGCACTTCTTTCTGTTGTTTTGTTTTCTTTTTTCTCTTATAGATCAAACAAACCAAAGTGACTTAAGGTGAATCCAATTTCATTAAACTCTGCCTCACCATTTCAGCTTACACCCAAAGGCTCAAAATCTCCACTTTTGTCAAGTTAATTCGTCAAACTTTTCTCGATCATAAATCAAAATAACAAATACATTGTAATCCAGAATTACCAATTGGCTCTCATCACTTTGGTAACTTCTCATCTTAGCTAGTTAAATTTCATGCGACAACTTAGTTGCATTTGGTGGAAAGGTTTCACCAGTCAACCTAAACTGACCTTTGCGTATATAAACACCAGAGTCGACTCCATCAAAAGGGCATATATCCAAGAACTTCACTCACATGGATGATCTCATCTAAATTGTTGATTTCCTCAGTAATTAATTAACTAAGAAGCACATAATATTCGCGCACTTCTCGGAAGGCATATAAGTCTCAATAAAAAGGGCAAATTTTTGTGTGCATGCTATAAATTAACAAGGGTTTAGGATCCCCATTTCCTCAGAGCTCAAAATTAAGATACCAGCAGCAAGTTGCGGCCGCAAATGCTTCATTAGATCAATTGGCACACAGGTTTATTCACTTTAGTTTGATCTGTGAGTCTTGGAAGCTTATTCAAACACACACATTTGCATAACTGGTGTATTCTTAAGTTTACTCATGGAAAAAAAAACTTACAAATATCCTTGTGAGTGAGGAAATTAACCCTAATAAGTTTGAATACATACCATGCATATATGACTTGCATATTTGATATATCAATTTAGAAGCTAGAGAGGGGGTTATTCATGGAATAATGCATCATGATCCCTGTTGATTGATGTACACCATCTTAGCTAACTTATTAATAGTAGCTTCCGGATTATAAGATAATGTAGATAAATTCGTTTGATCCGCAAGTATTTAAGTATTGATTAATTCACTCCTATTAGTTAATTACCATGTGCATCATAAACAGTACATCACTGGACCCTTCCCAGACATGCACTAAGATTCGTTAATGAACAAAATTGAGCATTGTTGCGCGCAAATGTACATACGTACATAATTTTATATACAACCATCCACATGCTAAGCAGTGGCGAAATCAGAAGAAATATAATAGAGGCAAAAAAAAAAATTTCAAAATAGAGTTGAAGAATGGATGAATTGTTTTCAGCTTAGCCATGAACCTACAACTTTCAAAATTGACAAATTAAAAATGGATGCATACAAATCAATGAATCTTAAATTTTGAATATAAATTTACATAAAAAAAGACAATCAAAACACTCACTTACCCAAAAAAGGACAAATCAAAATAATGAAGAATAAGAATAAATCTGCAGATACAAACATTCAGTAAATCTGAAAATTCTTTCCTTTAATATATTATATATAGAGATGTATTTTTAATGAAATCTGGAAAATAAATTTGAATTGAATACCTGAAATATATATGATTATAGGAAAGTAAAAACAGAAAAAGGAAATGAAGAGACTGAAGGAGATTAGGAGTCTCTAATTTTATTATATATGCAATTATTAATATGTCTACTATTTGTGTTTACTTACTTAATTAATTTACTAAAAAATTTAATTAAAATATTAATGGGATCAAACTAAGTATTATTGAAAGTGAATTTTAGATTTTAATAAACCCAGTTATGGGAAAACATTTGTTTGGGGGAGGGGGGTCATGGCCTGCTGGTCCCGTCTACGTTCCGTCATTGATACTAAGTACCAATAGTCTTGTATGCCACGAACATTAATCGGAATTTATCAGCTTACAAAATTGAGCTGGGATTTCATATATAATATATAACTTGAAGGAAACATGCTAGCTAACTTATATAGCAAATTGTTCTTCATTGCAATAATCGAAACTTTGTTAATTATCATGTTCTAATTTTAATGGCTTAATGCTCTGGTGTCAAGAATATCATGATCAGCAATGGTTGGAATCCATCATACTCGGAATCAAAACTTCACATTTAAATATATAAATTTCTGCATGAGTATCGATTTACAATTATATTGACTCAAAACTCCGATCCATGTTTTCTACAAATTAAGTGTAACATTCATATCGAGATCTCAAGCAAAAGTTAGACTGTTTCTAGTGGATTCAGGTATCAGCAGTCAGGTAAAATGTTTGTTAATTAGAATATTTGAAACAGCTCACGGCAAGAAATGTCTAGAGATCGAGTATCTGATGAATTGCTTCAAAAATTAAGCACAGTTTCAAACAAACAAATATGAAGTAAGATATGATACAGAAAGCATATATTCTTTCCTTAATTAGCATGTTATCATATACGTTACGAACTTAAACACGCAGTCGGCCATTAATTCTAGTTCCATGAAGACATATGTCTACGCCAATTTTTTCGTTGACTTGAAATCTAGCTAAGCTAGCTAACCACATTGAAGGCAATCATTACATCAATCAATCATATTTTTCCCTATCCTTGTGCTTCCATTCAAACCACACGAGTCTTCGTCTTTCTCGATCCCATGTCTTCTGGTAACTTATGAAAATGAAATTAAGTTGGTTTGAATTTAACTGAGTAAATTAAGTGAGTAGTAACTTTTCTCTTTATAGGGAGCACTCCTCCCAAGTACTTTCCTAATTCCTGTTCGGCCAAAGACTGAGATCAATAAGAATCACGAACTAATCATGAACTAACACAACGTACTGCAAGCCATTATTAAGAAGAAACGGTAAAATAATTACGAAAAAGAACTATGTACCCTGAATTATTCAGTATGATTCCATGAGATGTAGTTTAATTAGAAAACTATGGCTTGAGCAACAGTCAATTGATAAGATCGCTCTCCACAGATTGTTATGATTCTAAAGTACATAAAAAACTTCTAATTAATTAGAAAACTATGGTAACTTTACCGAATTGAAGGAGAGAAAGAGCAAGTGAGAGTTAGTAGTAGTAGGGTAATTAAGATCAATTTGAGTTGCACTAGCAGCTAGAGAAACCCTTGACCTACAATCTCGAGTAGTCGCGACTTACCACAGATGTAGTTTTATTTTCCTGTTGTGTCGAAACCATGCATGCACTTATTGACCCGCAATCTTAATTCTTTATCTCATACGTACGTACGTAGTCGAAGTAACTAATTAAGCCAACCTACGGCTTCGCAATCCAGCTTAAGTTGGACATGATCTTAGTTTGGATGAGATCTAATTAAGTCCACCCAAATATTGTTAATTGGTTTAATAATTGTAAGTAATAAGTTTTACTGCAAAACATACGCATTCGGAAAAACGGAGACAAAGAAGCCATGGATTTCCCAACAGGGATTTTACAGAGGTGGACAAGATCACAAGCTTGAATCCAATCGAGGCTGACGTCAGGAGTGGCGTTGCGGTGGCCGGAAGTATCGGTTTCAAGATTCGCGCTGCCCTCTCCACTCGAAACGTGTCTTCCGGAGCCTCCCTCCTCCTTGGCCTTGGCACTATTCCTTGCCAAATTTTTAATAGAAAATGCTCATTTAGTACTAATTTGGCCCCCTCATTACCAATTTCAATAACCATCTTATTTTTCTCCCCTATTGAACATAAGATTACAACTCTATTGCCCATTTGAACAAATCTTTTTCAACCCTAGTACAATTTTAATTTTTTTTCTTCCTATTTTGTCTTTCTATCTTATCTAACAGATTTTTGAATTATAATGTGTTGAGAAAGTAGAAAATAAAGAAACTTTCCAGAAAGGTCACCCAACTCCTCCGGCCTCTCATGACAAGTCGCCGGAGTCGTCGGATTCTTGTCACCAATTTTTTTTTTCGCCGGATTTTTTTTTTTTTTTTTATAATCAGGTTATTGGACGATGGTTACTGACCCCCAGTAAGCAATTTGCAGATTACAGATTTCCAGTAATCAAGTTACTGACCCCTAGTAATCGATTACTGACCCCTAGTAATCAGATTACAGATTCCATATTTTTTCAATAACCATGTTACTGACCCCCCAGTAATCAGGTTACAGATTCCATATTTTCCAGTAACCATGTTACTGACCCCCAGTAATCGATTACTGACCCCCAGTAACCAGGTTACTAACCCCCAGTAATCAGATTACTGACCCCCAGTAATCCAGGCATGAAGTTGCAAAACTTTAATCACTAAACATCCACATTATCCCAGAAATTGAAATTTAATCACCAAACATCCAAATTTGGAGAAACTCGAATTTATGAAATTGAAATTACGGAAGCGTAGAATCTCAGAAGCACACAGTCACAAGAACATGACCATGGCTACGTATTACTGACCCCCAATAATAGTTTTACTGACCCCCAGTAATAGTTTTACTGATTAGGGTAAATGTTAAAGAAGAATAGCTAAAACATGTGCCGACTCCGTTTCCTACCCTCACCTCCCCTCCCATGCATAGCCTTGCATTTTCAATCGTGTCTTCAATTCCAACCATTATAATCAACTATAATCAAACCTAGCTTCTCTTTCTCTTAATCGCGAAACCCTAGATCGCCCATTGAACACCTAATCCCGGATGGGCTGGGCTGGGTTTTCATTCCCCGATCGAATTGAACGTCATATCCAACAACCACGTTCAATTCTCGACTCGCCAATTTGCTGGGCTAAGGGCTGTGTCGTCGGCGCTCGGCTGTGCTCGACATCAACAATGTGGGACTGTTGGGTCGACGCGGCGGAGGTCCAATTTGGGTTGAGCACAGGCAGTGGCTTCGATCTAGGCTCGATGTGGCGAGGTCACGGGTGCAGGTGTTGATCCGAGATCGGGAGGGGCTGCTGCGGCGGTGGAGGCCGAGTTGGTGGAGCAGATGAAGTTGGAGGTTGTGGTTTCCGGCGGTGAGGTGGCGGTGGAGGAGAGGAGGAGGGTGAGGGTAGTGAGGATCGGAGAGTGATTGAGAAAAGTGAAACCCTAGCTTGAGAGATAGATATATATATGGTTTTAATATAGGGTAATTATGTATTTTTGCCAATATTCATTGGAATGAGTAATAAACATTGGAATGATAAATTTTTAACTCATTTTTGTATAAATAGTCATTATCCCAATTTTTAAATCACTGCATGAGGTGGCCGAAGCTTTCTCCGCTCGTCCACAATGCCATGTGTGAGAGTCAGACCGGTAGAGCCACTGAGTCAGTGAGATTTGGTGGTTGATTTCTATATATTTGGGGGGTGGGGGTTCTCGGGGGGGGGGGGGGGGGGGGGGGTTGGGGGTTCTCTGAGATTTGGGGTCTGAGATCAAAGATTTGTAGAGGGAAGGCAGTGCAAATCAATCGGTGTCAATCTCTCGTGCAAAATTTTGCAAAGTCAAAAAGTGGAAAAGTTCGATGGTTGCTTGGGTGCTAATATATATTGTGTTTTCTATATTAATTAATTTGGTTGTTGAGGTTGGTATAGTATAGATGGGAGTTATATATGTGTGATTCTATTTAGTTTTTGACATTGTGCTACGAGAATATTATACTTAGCACAAGAATTGCCTATATATATGGTTCGGACTGACGCTTATTCGATCATGAGTATACTTCTTGATTGCGAGTGATTAGTTTGATTATTAGCTTGACAATGATATATACAATATTTGAACCTTTATTCTTGAATGCTTGCTATGTTCTAGAGTGATCTAGCTAGCTAGTTCAGTGTACTTTTAGGGAGCTGTAAGGATATAAATATGAACTGATTGAAGGGTGGAATATGATTTGGGTTATTTGTAATAATAAAACTTCAAATTGTATAACAATCAACTTCAAAACATAAATTAGTTAGACGAGGATATATTACATTGTGAGACCGGCCAATTTACTAATGCGTGTTTTGTATTTTGAGACTTCCACCAAAATATCATTATATTCAAAAATCAAAATCTTAAGGTTTTCTTGATCGAGGTCATGCATGCTCTGGCCAATTCACATAATTAGTTCATCTTCCTAATTGGCACAATGATTTCATCAAAGCTCTAAACATTCTTTCTCATCAATTGCTTAATTGTTCGATGATATTGTTACCAAACCATCGCATGCATGTTGTTGTTACGCTGGGAAACTTCTTTGTCCCAATGGATCTGTAAGTATATGGTAATATGGTATATGGATATACAAATACAATGGTTCCCGCTCTGATTCTAAGACCCCCAGTGAACTGCTCGGCAGCCTCGCCTGCTCATGTGATCGAGCTCCCAGGGGGGAATCCAGAAACACGCTTACCCTAAAGCTTATAGGAGTTATAGATGATGTAGGAATGTAGCTTAGCATGTTGAGTCTGCAAGGTTCAAGCCAAAGTGGCATGTCATAAACTCATTTCTATCAAGAACAGTAAGCTCGGCTTCCTGAGCTAAGGTGTGATACAACATAAGCACTTGTTTTCACATGTTGGAGTTTTGCATCATCTCGATCTCTAAGATCACTGAGCAGTAAACCCAAATCCGACAAGTCCAACGAATGCTCATTAATTGGATGAACCAGATTTAAAAAATCACTCTCGATGACAAGGGGATCGGAGTCAAGTGATCTTGTAATGCATGTTGCATGCCCAGAAGAAGAGCGAGAAGTTCTTCGTGTCTAGCAGAAAAGTACAGCATCAGCTGCCTGTTAATTTGACATCCTTTTCCCAAAGCTTTTGGCATTCTTATTCGTCCAGAGCCCAAATCATCATTAACAAAGCAGTAAAAGAAGTAGAAGAAAAGACGCTAACCAGTTTACTACAGTAGTTGAAGATAAAGCCGTTGGAGTATGTACGTAGAAGTTAGAACTCGCATGAACGCAATCCCGCAAAGCATACAAAGGTGACTCAATTTCCTCATCACAGAATGGGGATTTGGTGTCAATATATAAGGGGCAGATTGAATACCTGAGTTAAAGAGAGAGCAGAATTCCATTCACTATTAGCTAAACAGCGATGAAGTCTGTCTTTCATCTCCAATGTCTTTTGATTATATCTAAGTGTGAAATGAACCTTGTCAGTGCAAATCCTGCAGCTTGTAATGGGTGATAAAGTTTTTAAACAAATTCATTTTCCAGTTGGAAGGTTGGCAACCTCCCCATTTTTCATTGTTATATAAAACTTTCGTTAAAAACACCAATACAAATCTAAGGAATGGATTGGACAGTGCAGAAACGATTCATATACAACCAAAACCTTGTTTTTTTTTTGCCATACATCTAGGATATTTTACTTTTGAAGTCTTATAGTACAAAGTACACAAAACTGTCGATTACATAATTATTATAGTCTACACCCTGCAATCGAACAGAATTCTTCCGCAACACAACTGTTTCTGCTAGAATCCGGGAGGACTCACAGAAGCACAATAATAAAGCTATAAATAGACACGGACGAGTATAGTGGTTCATCGTGCCATCGGAGGGCACAGCTACGTCCACTTGGAATATAGTATGATCGGCCGATAAGCCATTGGGTGGTTACATGCCAAGGATGACAAGTATCCAAGATCCAAGATCCCTAACTCTAAGGGGGAAACCTTCTATTTATAAGGAAGGAAGGCTCCCTCCTTTACAATGTTTCTGATGTGGGATGCAAACCCACTTTTCCTACTCTGGAGGCTACTTCAGGTGCCCGGTGGCACGCCTTCCGAGTGCGGTTTCGGTGATGTGGAACAATTGAGATGTAGTCGGGGTGCTGGTCTACCCGATGCATGCCAGAGTTGGGTCCCATCGCGCCGGTTGCACAGTCCACGAGGTCGCCGAACATGCTTGGCGGTGCACCATATATACCTCCAACAAGTCCCCCAAGTTCCCGAGTGAGAGTGCAATCTTACTTGGGAAATTAATCATCATGTGCCGCCAAGCGCAGGTGGTGACCGAGTCACCCCTACTACCACCAGTCTCCCAAGTCCCTAAGTGAGATTGGACTCTTACCGGGCGTTCGAATGCCGAGTCCCACCCCTCCGCTCGAGTGTTACTGATGTGTTCCCAGTAATAGTCCCCCAAGTCCGTGTTGGAGATTTGACTTGGCCGGGAGTGATGTTTCCTTGCTAGTGACCTCCGTGTTTAGTCTTGGTTGGGGTGTACTGAGGTGCCGGGTTCTGATCCGCACTGTCTGTGCCGCGTTCTGATCCGCACTGTCTGTGCAATATTTCCCGGAGGCAAGCTGATTGGATCATCGGGTTCCGGAACGGCGGTGGGTGCCCAGGGAGGATCTGGGTTTGACCGATCCTGACTCGTTGAAGCTTGATTGGGCAGAGCCGCTGCTGAACAGAGCCGGGCCGGAGGGTGAGCTGATAGACTGAGCGGCCGAGCTCACAAGGCCGGAGGTGAGGTGCTAGCGTGAGCTGTGGTGCAGGGGTCGAGGCTCTGGCGCAGCGGTGCGGAACCGGGGTTCCCAGAGAAGATTCGCCCCGAGGTTGACCCGTTGGAGACCTTGACCCGCTGACCATGATTGGGCTCATACTGTCGGTTGGGATAACTCCGTTGGTGCAACCGGTTATGCCCTAGGAAAGTGAGCGGTAAGCTGGTACCGGCTTGATGGATGGAATGCGCAACCGTTAGTTGGAATATGCTCTACCGTTGGAATGCACTTGGATTACCGTTAGAATACCTTTCACCGATGGAATGCCTGTTACCGTTGGAATTCCTTTGGAATACCGTTGGAATGCCTTTTACCGATGGAATGCCTGTTACCGTTGGAATGCCTTTTACTGATGGAATGCGGTATATATATATCATTTCCAATAAGTCCCCCAACTCGAAAAGGAACTCGGCCGGGAGTTCGAGTATTCCCGTTTGTTCGTGGTGGGGTGTTGCGGCCATGTTACAGCACCGGTCAACATTCGCTCATTCTTCCCAGCCTGAACGTTATGGGCGTGGGGTGCAGGGTTTCTAGCCTGCGGGGAGATTTGTTCTGTGTTAGAGAAACAATCTGCCCGATGGGGTGGCGTAGAGATAACAAGTCTCCCATGGATCCCCAATTTTTTCACAGCTTGGTGTGATGCAGGGTTTATAGCCTGCTGGAAGAGTTTGCATGTGTTAGAGGAAAAATCTCCCGGGTTTATAAAGCCCATGTGTTTGAAGCCTTGAGTTGTTGCTAGCTTGTCCGTGCCCGTAGGCGCGAAGGAAAGTGACCAGACCGATGGAGTGCCTTGGATCCAGTGGAATGCCTGTGAACCGGTTTATAAAGCCCAATGGTACCGAAAGCCCGGAGGCTTATCCGTAGGAATATGTCGATTTTTCAACCGGTTTATTCCGTAGGAATGTGCGCGAGAACTTCGTGCCGAACTGACCGGTGGAGATCCGCAGGCGCTAGACTAAAATGGAATGCGTGCACTGAAATGCGATGCATACTGATATGCGTGCACTGTAGTGCGATGCATTGTAATGCGATGCATACTGACATGTAATGCATTGTAATGTCATGCACTGAAATGCGTGCACCGTAGTGCGATGCATTGTAATGCGATGCATACTGATATGCGATGCATTGGAATGTCATGCACTGAAATGCGTGCACCGTAGGGCAATGCATTGTAATGCGATGCAGACTGACATGCAATGCATTGTAAATGAACTGAAATGCGTGCACTGTAGTGCGATGCATTGTAATGCGATGCATACTGACATGCAATGCATTGTAATGTCATGCACTGAAATGCGTGCACTGTAGTGCGATGCATTGTAATGCAATGCATACTGATATGATCGTGCAGTATGTTGTTTATGCAAAGATCTTGTTATTATGCACCAACAAGCTATAATTGTACCGTTCTAGCAGGTAATTATGTGCATACACTACCAGATCTGAGTCAATAGCCGACGAAAAAAATTTCGTCGGCTATGCCAATTTTTCGTCGGCTATACCTTCTACCGACGAAATTTTCGTCGGCTATAATTCGTCGGAAAAACCCCGTCGGTAATACCAATGGCCGACGAAAAAAACCAATTCGTCGGCTATAGTAGAGTATGGCCGACGAATTTACCGACGAAAATATTTTTTGTCGGCCAAACCTGGGAGAAATTGCCGACGAATTTCGTCGGGTATTTTCGAGTATGGCCGACGAAATTCATTAACTATAGCCGACAAAATTCGTCGGCTATTGGGTTTTAACAATAGCCGACGATTTTATAAATTTTCGTCGGCTATTTTCTCGAAATATATTAATATTTTAATAGGCATTAATTAGTTATAGCCGACGAAATAATGTCATTTTCGTCGGCTATAAAACTTATAGCCGACGAAAATTGGTAAAAATCGTCAGCGATAGTGCTTATAGCCGACGAAATAATGCCAAAATCGTCGACTATTCTTACATTTGGGGAAAAAAAAATTAAATTATTTTCTAAATTACCATTCCAAGCAACCTGCAAATCACAAAAAGACAGTCCATGCATTTGCACCAACAAAAAACACGTCTAAATACCCTTTTTATTAAATTCGTTCCAATATACATAAAATATAACCCTAATCATCACCTAAACCACTAAAGTCCACCAGGTCATCCCCAGCATCCTGCTCTCCATTAGGCTCGTCATCCTGCTGACCGAACTCGGGATGTTGAGGTATTGGAGGTTCCGCTAACGGCTGAAACGGGGGCGGGGGTTCACGGTTTTGTTGTTGTGCCGCGAATATCTCATACCACCAGTTTTGTTGGCCGTCGTAGTTGTGTCGCCGAATTCTGTCGCATTCAGCATGCCAACTGGCCATATCCAAATGATACTGCTGTGTTCTGCGGCGCAGCTCCTGTACTGTCTGGGCCGAGGTCGCCAATTCTGCGGCCAATCGCTGCACTTCCCCCCTCATCTGTTGGCTCTCCCCGCCTCCCTTCTTTTGACCTCCCTTAGTGGTCTTCAGGAGCCCTAGTCCAGAACTTCCCAAACCCCGGCAGTAGTAGTCGTTGGACCGGTGTGGGAAGGCTGCGTCGAACATCCTCGCTGCCGTTTGAACATTGGATCGGTCGACATGGCGCATGGCTTCTTCCAGATCTGCCTTTGAAATGTTCGGTTGTGTCTCCCGAACTACTTGCTGGAGCACATCTTCTTCGGCCCGGTGCACCCTCTCCTAATTGGACGGGAAAAAAATTTTTAATATTCTAACAAATATATAATTAAGTAAAATTAATAATTAAAATTTTAAAATCGTAATGAACGACTTACGAGATGTTCTGTCGCTTGTGGATAAGCTATCTTGAACGTCTCCACGTACGGGTTGCTATCAGGATGATCTCTAAGCGCCTCCTCCTGATATTGGGCAAACGGCCTAGAACCACCGTGATGGGGGATTGTGCCACGGTGGCGGTTCGCAGAGTTTATCCGAGACCGTTCTTTCAAACAAATAATAAAATATTAGAAAAATGCATAAAAAAATATAACTGTAATAATTATAAAATATTTAAACTAATAATTAAAATTTTAACAAAATAAACATTTATAGTGAAGTTTAGTATTTACCTGCATAACTGAGTTGTCGAAGTCTACTGTCTTCAACCAACGCCACTCGTACTCCCGGAACATGAACTCTCTGGGAGTACCCATAAGACCACGGTTGTCGTACTCGTTATAGTGGGAACGGAGCTCGTTCTTCCACTCTTTGAACCTACGAAAAAAACAAAAGTGCATTAGAAATATGATTAATATCATAAAATATTTCAAATTATCAGATAATACATTCCCAACGTACCTCGAGTTCTGTACGGAGTCCGCCCAATCCCGCTTGTGTTCCGCAACCTCGAAGTATGTCTGAAAGATAATATTTTATTAGTTTTACAATTATAACAATACCGAAAATTATTAAATATTACGATAAATAAATTAAATTTTTTAAATTACTCACCGACGCGGCGTTGTTCAACTCCCTCTTGATTTCTTCGGGCACATCAGCCCACCGAGTCCACAACATAGGGACTCTGTCCCTAATCAGTGCACCCACGCAACCCGAGTAGTCGCGTTTTTTTTCTCCCCTGAACCTCCTGATTAGGAGGTTCGTTGATCTGGATCCTCCCCCTCAGATCAACAGTTTTCCTGAGCGTGTCAAAACATATGACACCTCTGGTATTCCTCGTCGAACTGCTAGCGGCTGTCCCTATCACATAAACGACGATTAGTTAATAAAATTAAATATTAGTACTTTAATTTTAATAAAACATTTAATTAATAAAATCGAATGTTACCTGAACTCGATGACCCCTCTGTCGACTTTCCTTTTCTCCTAGCAGAAATCAGGAGGTCAGGGTCCTCCCATGGCTGCTGTTGGTATGCCTCCGCAGCACTCACGTACTGAGGCATATCAGGCCACATGGGCACACCACGATAGTCGACCTCGGGTATCGCAGGAATGTTGTACGGGAGGTAAAGCTGATTTGGGAGAGTAGGCCCCTCAGTCGAGTCAGCAGCAGACGTCGTCGGACTCGGCATCGGCTCCCGATGAACCTCAGGCATACGGACCTGAGGAACGTCTGCAGCTATCTCGTCCTGAAATAGCTGCCGACTGAACCTCGGAGCATCTGGCCCGAGAGGGGGACGTGAAGTGCTCGACGGCCGCCCCGCCTCGAGAAGGGTCTGGTGCCGAGAACTCACACTCCTCCGCGGCTGGGATGCATCCACAGTGCTCCGCGGCTGGGATGAATCTACACTCCTCCGCGGCTGGCTGGTGGTCCTCTCAGGCTGGCTAGCGGTCCTCTCGAAGTCTGCGGAACCGGCGGAATTTCCAGAACCTCTAGATCTGCCGGAACGACGGCCTCCGAATAGGTTTCTTAATGCATCGGCCATCTAAAGCCCGAGGCATTAATACATGAATTGATATTAAATTATATTATATTAAATAACAAATTCTAATTAATATAATAACCAATAATACTAACATATTTTAATATAACAATTTATATACTAACATATTAAATTATATTATATTAAATAACAAATTCTAATTAAATATAATTAAGCTATATATATAATTAAGCTAGATTATACAATTAAGTTACCAATTTATATAATTAAACAACCAATTTATACGTATAAATTATATAATTACACCTAAATTATACAATTAAAATAAATTTGAAAAAAATTACCTAAATTAACATAAATACCTAAAAATTACCTAAATTAACATAAATAGCTAAATTATACCTAAATTAACATAAATAGCTAAATTATACCTAAATTAACATAAATAGCTAAATTATACCTAAATTAACATAAATACCTAAATTAACAATTATATCTAAATTAACATAAATACATAAATAAATTATATCTAAATTTACATAAATAATTAAATAAATTATATTTAAATTAACATAAATAAATTAACCTAAATTAACATATTTAAATTAAAATAATTAAAAAAAAAAAAAAACTAACCGGCGCCGGCGAGGAGGAGAGTGGCCGGAGGAGGAGGAGAGTGGCCGGATCGGATGGAGGAGGAGGAGGGTCGGATCGGATGGAGGAGGAGGAGGAGGAGGAGGGCCGGATCGGACGGAGGGGGAGAAATATGAAAAATGCAGAAAACGGAGGCTAGGGTTCGGCAGTTTCAGACTTATACCCGATAGACTAGCTGACGAATTAAAAAGATTTCGTCGGCTATTCTTCAACATAGCCGACGAAATCTTTGAATTCGTCGGCTATTCTTTGAATGTCGTCGGCTATACTTTTGGCGCTCAGCAACCGTCCGATCTCCCCCATCCAACGACGGACAATGAAAAGGCGCGGATCGCAAGAGTTTAGCCGACGAATTTAAAAATTTCGTCGGCTATGCTTTGGACAATCAGCAGCCGTTGGATCTGAGCCATCCAACGGCGGACAATAAGCGGATCGCAAGAGTTTAGCCGACGAAATAGAAGTTTCGTCGGCTAAACTTTTGGTCAAACTACGAAGTCAAACCTCTAAACGCTTTAAAACAGAAATTGGCCTGTCTAAATGACGTTTTTTGCCCTGATCTTCAACAGAGAATAGTTTCAAATCGACGAGACGCAACTAATCGTATAAAAAATTTCCTCAAAATAATTACCGACCGTCAGGCTACCCATAGGAAAACGGAAGTAAAAAACAGCTAACCGCAACATTCGGCACACAGATTTTGTCGGAATCTTCTCATTTTTCAACCGTAGACGTATTTCAATATTTCGGTCTTATCTTATTTCACGACACATTTGCATTTGAAGAGTCTACGTATAGTAACTATTTGAAACTGTACATTCACTTAAACACTTAGTAAACAAGTTAAGGAACATCAGTGCATATGTTACGATTTTAAATATAAAAGTTTGGAAAATCTATTCCAACCGTCAGATATCACCGTTAAGATTAAATACATGTATGAAAAAAAATCCAACTACATCTGACAACGTTAAAGGCTCGATCGGGACGGTCAAACTGCGAAGTCAAACCTCTAAACGCTTTAAAACAGAAATTGGCCTGTCTAAATGACGTTTTTTGCCCTGATCTTCAACAGAGAATAGTTTCAAATCAATGAGACGCAACTAATCGTATAAAAATTTTCCTCAAAATATTTACCGACCGTCAGGCTACCCATAGGAAAACGGAAGTAAAAAACAGCTAACCGCAACATTCGGCACACAGATTTTGTCGGAATTTTCTCATTTTTCAACCGTAGACGTATTTCAATATTTCGGTCATATCTTATTTCACGACACATTCGCATTTGAAGGATGAAGCAATGGTTTGTCGATAGTGATAGAAAATGGAAGCTGCTCTTTTTTTGTTTTTTGTTTTTAATCATAGCCGACGAAATCAAACCTAGTACTCGTCGGCTATTCTTTTGTCGTTTTCTGTCTAAAAATAAAATATGTATTTTTCAATCAAAGAATGGCCGACGAAATAATGAATTTTTCGTCGGCTATTCTTTGAATAGCCGACGAAATAATGCATTTTTCGTCGGCCATTTTTTGAAAAAAATAAAAAAATCAGTGGTGTTACACCTCCCGTATGCCTATGTCCTGTTCATATATAACCAAAATTGAACATAAAAAAACAGAAACCCAACAGTCAACATATTTCAAATTTTTTTTTAAGGGGTTTGGAACCCAGCCTAGCTGGGAGGCTCATCCCCACGCCCGTTCATTAGAAATGAGTGGATTACAAATGAAAGGATTACATCATCTAAATTAATTAATCCGTCGGATTGTAATCGGAATCATCGGATGAGTCTTCTTCGGTTTCTGAATTGCTCGCTAGGGGTAATCGATGTCTTTCCTCACCACTAGAGTCCTCGTTAGTTTCTTCATTTGGATCAACATCAACAAGCAGTGACTCTTCTCGGCGAATTCGCACCGGCGTGTCTAGGCGAATAAAAGAGGAGTCAGGAATATCGTTTGAGTTGGGCTCTTGATACGCGGTGCCCCCTTCCTTGTTCTCTTCAGCCACTCCAAGTGTAGACGCCCGGTAAATGTTGCGATGGTGGATAGTGTTGACTACTTTTCACGGGTCGCCCTTGGCGATATCATCAAGATAAAACACTTGTTTCACCCATGTGGCTAAAACGAATGGGTCGTCCTCATACCATGATGTACTAGTGTTCACAGAAGTTATGCCGTACTGATCGGTTTTCATGCTCTGCGGCCGTGTGTCAAACCATCTACACTTGAAAAGGTGCACTTTCATGCCTTCCCCATAATGCAGTTCCACAACTGAATGGAGAACACCGTAATAGTTAACTCCATCATCCCCACCATGTGCCATAACCCCTGAATTTTGTGTTTTCAGTCTGAGGTCTCTCTCTTCACATCGAAATAACACACCATTCACCTTGCACGTCGCATGAACTTTGGCATAGACCGGCTTCATCGCCAGAAGTCTGAGTTCGTGCGACCACTTAGGGTGATTATCATTTTGAATAAGGTCCATCTGCAACCATCAGAATATATCAACTATAAATATGAATAATTATACACAATAATATATAAACACGTATAGAATAGTGGTGAAGTTACATACCCAGCGGCCGAAATACTCTGCGAATGTCCGGTTGTGGTAATCGAGATCACCTGCTACTCCCTCACAGTGTAGATGCATGTCCTTCCAAAACTGAACTTCTGGACAGTTGATTAGTACCCACCAATGTACAATGGCTACCTCATAATCTTTCAACTTGTAGGAAACTGGCATGTTTCCACCGACTACATACATATCTTGTTGCAATGAGGGGTGCTCCCATAATCGCTGAGGCACTCTGGACAAGCCTTGTATCCCCTAACAACGCTGCCCGACAACATCCCATAAGCAGGAAAATCACTGATGGTACCAATAACCATGGCATGCATCTGGAACGTCTCCTTCTTGTACTTGTCAAAAGTGGGATGACCAACATCCCACAACACCTTAAGCTCTTCAATCAATGGTCTCATGTACACATCGAGACATTTCCCTGGGTAACCAGGCCCCGGAATCAACAACGTCAACATATTATATTCCTTCTTCATGCACATCCACGGAGGAAGGTTGTAAGGTACCAAAACCACCGGCCATATACTGTATGAAAGACTCATGGTGCCGAAAGGGTTGAACCCGTCGGTTGAGAGCCCGAGCCTGACGTTTCTGACATCTGACGCAAAATGAGGAAACTCATTGTTTATATGCTTCCAAGCCGCTCCGTCAGAGATGTGTGTCATGATATCTGCGTCTCCCGAGTCCCGCTCACCGTGCCATCTCATAGCTTTTGCGGTGGTTTCTGACATGTACAACCGCTCGAGCCTATCTCTCAACGGAAAATACCGAAGCACTTTCACAGGTTTCCTATTGCCTGCTCGGGTCAACTTATATCGGTCAGACTGACATATCGGACATGCGTCAAGGCTAGCAAGGTCATTCCCTTCTGCATCTTTACCCCAGAAGAGAACGCAGTCAAATGCGCATGCATGGATCTTAATGTAGGAAAGCCCTAGATCTTTGAGGATACTTCGGACCTTACGGTGATTGGTAGGATTACGATGACCCTCCTCCAACAACGAAGAAGTGTACTGTAGATATTCATCCACTTGCCTGATGCTCCCTTTTGTCTCGACTTTAATCCTCATTACCTCCATCACACTTTCAAGAACTGTCTTCTCAGAACTTGAAGACACAGGGGTCTGTTGCAATGCAATCAGTTTGTTGTACTTGTCAAAGGCAGCAGTGTTGACAACTTGTGGGAACGGCTGCACCGGGTCCTGCATATATTGTTCCCCACGTACACCGCTTTCAAAAGGAAACACGTCGTTGACGAATGCCATTGTTGGATCGTTGGATGTACTACTACTGCCCGCCTAAAAAAACTGCCCATGATCATGCGATCCATCTAATGATGGCTCACCGTGATATATCCAACGTTTGTACTTCGGCCAAAACCCATTACTCTTTAGGTGCTCCCATACTGTCCTAATCGGAAATCGACACATATCACTGCGACACTTACATTTCTTGCACGGGCAACAATGGTATTCATTCCCGTTTGCATTTTCCTCGACGAACTGCAAAAAATCCACAACTCCTGTAGTGTATCGTCGGTCATGCCTTGGAAGCGAAATCCAACTCTTATCCCGATCCATATATAGCCTGATAATAATATATATGTATAACTTTAATTAATAAGAAATTAATTAACACATTTATATTACAATATATATTATTATCAACATCAACTCATATATATATACCATTAATTAACAACCATTATTTAAGTTACACTATATATCAACCATTATTTAAGTTAATAATTACACTATCAACAACTATTAATTAACATATATATATATATATATATATATTTTAACACTAATTAAAATAACATCAAATTAAAACACATAATTTAACTAAAACTCAAAATCAACTCAACTAAAACTTAAAATCAACATATACATACATTCTAAAACTAATTAAAACAACAACAAATTAAACAAAAAATCACTTAATAAATCAAAATCGCTAAAACTCAAAATCAACATATATACATACATTCTAACACTAAAACAACAACAAAACAAAAAATCACTTACTAAATCAAAATCTCTAAATTAAAACTCAAAATCAACTCAACTAAAACTCAAAATCAACATATATACACATGTACGTACCTATATATAGCTCCACAATGTAAGAGAGGACGGATTTCAACAATACCCACCGATTTTTCACTCTTTCTCCCGTTTTTTTTGAAATGAGCAGCTGCTGTCTAGATCTGAAAATATAAAGACTTATAGCCGACGAAAATGCCGAATTCGTCGGCCAAACTTTCAAAAGTTTTCGTCGGCTATACTTTCAGAGAATAGGCGACGAATATTTTAAATCGTCGGCCATTCTAGGGGTATAGCCGACGAAAAATATTTTTAGGGACGAAAGAAAAAATCGTCGGCCATTCTTGTGGAATAGCCGACGATTTTTCATTTTTAGCGATGAAAGAAAAAATCGTCGGCCATTCTATGGGAATAGTCGACGAATTTTTTTTTTAGCGACGACAAAAATTTTCGTCGGCCATTCTTGGGAATAGCCGACGAAAATAGTATGTCGTCGGCCGTTTTTTTTTTTTCGTCGGTAAAGGCCTTTTTTCTGGTAGTGATATGTATCGTATGTTCCCAAACATGTTATGCACAGGTGAAGCATGTGTTGAGTGATGAAACAAGTACTTACCTTTGGAGAAAGCAGCCGGGTGTTTGAATAGCCTGCGGGAATGACTCTCGGGTTGTCCGGTGATTGTCTACGGGAGTAGAGAGCAGCTTGGGTGTTTAAAGGAGATTGATGGGTGGCCAGAGGAAATAGCTGCAGTCCAACTTGCTGCATCTCAATCCGGCCCGACCCAACCCATTCCAGCCAGTTGACCTGCTGGGTCAGTTGACCGAGTTGTATGCCCCCCTTCTTTTTTTTTTTTGGCGTTCCCGCTCTTTTTTATTTCTTTCTGGTTTTCCTTCTTTCTTCTTTCCTTTCTGTTTTCTCTCTTTCTTTCGTTCCTCTGTCTCTGCTTTTTCTCTCTCTTTCTTCCCTCTGCTTCTTTCTTCTCCTTTCCTTCATCTGGTCTCTCTCGCATCTTTTCTCTACTCCGCCTTCGGAGGAGACGACTCGCTGATCGCTCTGGAAGGGACGAACCCGCACCGCACCGGAGGGGACGAACCGCAATTGAGAGAAGAGCCACTGGTACCCGTAGCCGGAGATGAAATCCACCGGTACCCTCACCGAAGCGGCGAACCGGAAGCTGCACGAGGTGCAGAGTGTACGGTGATGATGCAGCGGCGCTCTGGTGCAAAGGTGAGGATCAGGGTGCCCAGAGAAGATATGGGTTTGATCGGGCTGACCCGTTGTCTCTGACCGGGTCAGACACATTCCTTTGTTTTCTCTCTGCTTTCTCTTCTCTCGTTCCAGCTCCCGCCCGGAGACCATACGAACCGGAGAGGAGCTCGTCGGGGTCCCGGAGGAGAAGACCTAGCCCAGAGAGGCTGGACGACGTGGAGGGCGGAGCGGACCTCGATGCCGGAAGAGCCTATCGTTGGTGCCGGAGCCTGCCTGGGCGAAATGGTGCTGGAGCAGAGGGAGGAGCTCGCTTTAGGGATGGCGCAGACTGACGCCACCGGTCAAGGATACCGGAAACGTCGCGCGAGGCTGGGCTCCCCGGGGCTGCGGGGTACCGGTGCTTCCCTGGGCGAAAAAGGTGCCCGGGTCGGTGCTCACTGACCCGCCGACCCGCTGTTGACCCGTTGACTGGGTTGATGAGCCGGGTGGCTGACTATTGACTTGCGGACCCGCTGGCCCGGCATGCTGACCCATTTCGGAAGGCTGATGGCAGTAGGTTTCTGATGAACACTGGCCTGGAGGACTGGCCTGCTGGTCATTGACTGGTGGGTTTTCTTTTCTGGGCTGCTTCCCGTGGTGTAATTTAAAGAATAAATGGAATGACCGATCCCTACTCGCCGGTAGAGCAACATAATTTTTGTAAACATTCCCACAGACGGCGCCAATTGTTTCTGCTAGAATCTGGGAGGACTCACAGAAGCACAATAATAAAGCTATAAATAGACACGGGCGAGTATAGTGGTTCACCGTGCCATCGGAGGGCACGACTACGTCCACTTGGAATATAGTATGATCGGCCGATAAACCATCGGGTGGTTACATGCCAAGGATGACAAGTATCCAAGATCCAAGATCCCTAACTCTAAGGGGGAAACCTTCTATTTATAAGGAAGGAAGGCTCCCTCCTTTACAATGTTTCCGATGTGGGATGCAAACCCACTTTTCCTACTCTGGAGGCTACTTCAGGTGCCCGGTGGCACGCCTTCTGTTGACAGTAGTCACAAAGGGGCTACAGCAGGCCCACAGACCCGGAGCTAGTGTACCAGGGGCCGGCCCGAGGCCCGGGACCGGATCACCATTTCCCGGCCTCGGGGTCCAGCAGTCTATCCTGCTACCAGGGGCCCGGGGACCGGGGGCGCCTGCCTGCCAAAGAGGTCACCAGAACTGCCCTTTGGTGTGCAAACAGAAGAGAACTAGTCCCACATCGAAGGGTGAGGCCAGACCTCACGATCAGCCACCTATATAAGGGCCTCAACTACCCTCATTAATACGTAAATGATCTCTCCCACCGCTTATATACGTGCTTAAGTTATATTTACTCCATCTATACTAACTTAGGCATCGGAGAGGAGAAGACCGACCCGCCCGGTATTCCCCTTAGTAAGCAGGTTTGCAGGAGATCATACGTGGATTCATTTGTCTCTACCAGGCCTCCGGGTTTGTGCAGAAACAATTGGCGCCGTCTGTGGGAAACTTGGACAAGAAGCCACGTAAGCACTATCAATGGCATAGAATTCGGAAGCAGGCCAGGAAAGAAATGCCACCGAGGAGCAGCGTGTTGCACCAGTGCAAACGCTTATCTCCACCCCGGTCATTGTGCGGGAGCAGCGCGACGACCAGGGCGATCAAGAAGGTGGGAGCTGTGGGAGGCCGACTGGCACGCCGGGGCCATACCATGATAGCTCGCGCGGGAAAGGCCCGGCGGAAGACGACCAACCAACACACCGGGGCTTTTCTCTGACGTTCTCGGATGATCCGAGCGACCGAGAAGAGAGCCCGCACTGTAACAGTGACCAGGACGCCACGTACAGCCCCGACCAGAGCGATATGGCGGGGGAGATACGGGCGATGACAGCAGAAGTCGGTCGCCTGCGCGAGGAGGGCGATCGGGATAGAGCCAAGTCCAATGCCCGGTATGAAGAAATGGAGGCGGTGAACGCTGCCCTGGTGGCCGCCCTGGAGAGAGGACAACAGCGCAACGAAGCTATGACCAGGGCACAAGCACCCCCACCAAGCCAGTCTCAACGGTTTGAGACGGGGCAGTCATTAGGCAGGAGGCTCAGTGATCCCGAGCGAGCGGAGTCACCGGCCGACATGGCCCTGCCAAAGAGCACGCTGACGCCCCGCCAGCCACACACTTAGTTCGAGGATGAAGCCGCGACCCCGACTGCACGGGCATTGTAGATACTCGCCGACACTGTGTCGGATTTGAAGGCCCAAATGGAGGCCAACGAGAGAAAAGCGGCGCGGCCGATGGAAGGCGCGCGATTCAATGAGTGCATGGGCCCTTTCTCGCACCGGGTTTTGGAATCGGGGAGATCTGGTAACCAGAAATCCCTCAAGCTAACCTACTCAGGGTCCGGTTGCCCGTACCAGCACCTGGACAGTTTCCGGTCCCAGACGTGCGCCAAGGGCTACTCTGATACAGTATGCTGTAATATTTTCCAGGAAATCCTGTCTGGAGAAGCGCTCAGCTGGTTCTATGAGCTTCCGGCAAACTCAATCGAGGCATTCGAACAGTTGGCCGACCGGTTTGTAGGCCGCTTCATCCTCCGGGTCGAAGGAGCCCGGACATCGACCATCCTCTTCAACTGCATGCAAGCGCCCGGAGAGGAGTTGAGGAAGTTCGTCAACCGTTGGCAGACGGCGACGGCCGGGGTTCGGAACCTTGACAAAGGTATCGCCGAGATGGCGTTCAAACAAGGGCTCCGGCCAAGAAAATTTTCCTATGCCGTGCGGGTGGAACTCCCGCAGGGGTATGACGAGTTAATGGCAATGGCCATCCGGTATGCTCAGGTCGATCACGAGACGTACGGGCAGCACCTGCTGAAGAGGAAGCGGGAAGAGCAGCAGGAAGACCACCCCCGGGAGGAGCACCCGCCGCCCAGCCAAGAAGACAAGGCCAGCCAGCAGACCGAGAACCGAGCCGCCCGGCCGAGCTGGCCCAACAGAAATTGGGGGCAATGGCAGTAGAGGCCCTATCATGATAGACCCCAAAACAAGCACAAGCTGGCGCAGTACCGGCAAGAACGCCCCTTGGCAATCATGCCAGCAGAACCGGCCGGTCAAGAGGTCTTCACCGTTCTCACCTCTTCATACGAGGACATTCTGCACGAGAATGGGAGCATCATCCCCCCACCGCCCAGGAGAAAGTACCCGAAGGGAAAACTTACCACGGCGCAAACGGGCAAGTACTGCTCCTATTATGATGAAGCTACTCATCGAACGAGCAAGTGCTTTGCTCTCAAGAAAGCGGTGGAGGGTTTGATTAGTAACGGCCAGCTCCAGCGGTATATAGGAGAAAAGAGAGCAGATCCCGACCGGGAGCAAGGCCAGGGCTGGTAGGCTCGCCAAGTCTCCAAGCGGTTAGTTTGGCATATCATCGATTCAACTGCTGTAACATCACGAGATATATATGCAAATTATTAAGAAAAATTCCACCGGTTCCACCAATTCAAGTATATTTATAGTCAAGGGATAATACAAGCAGAAACCGTTCCGGCAAGTTTACAAAAAAGAGCAAGGGGCAAAATCCTAAGGAGCCACACCTCCCCCCTCAGCAGGCAATCCGCCAGCCTCTCCAGATGAAGCAGCCGCGCCTTCAGCAATTTGAGGTCCACCCTCTCCCTCTGGCTGCTCCTCCGCCGACTGCTCATGGATATCCGACTACTCATGGATATCCTCATCAGCGGCCTTTGGCATCCGGGAGGTATCCAGGTACCCCTTCTGCTCCCACTCCGTGTACGCGTCCGCAATGCCCGATTACCTGGCCTTCTCCAGGAACCTAAGGAACTGATCGCTCTCATGGTATTTGAGAACAACCCGCTCGTAGAGTTCCTGGTCCTCTTCCCCGGCCGCAGCGGCAGAGGCGGCGCGCACAGCGGCAGCTCCCACCTGGAGCTCGTCCACCTTGGCCTCCAGTTCGGCTTTCTCCTCCTCAGCCAGCTCCTTCTCCTTCTCCAGGCTCCGGACCTGCTCCTCCAGCTTGGCCACCTGCTTCTTGGCCCTCTCCTCCAATCTGGCCTTCTCCCGCTCCAGCCGGGACTTCTCCACTTCCAGCCGCTCTCGGGCCTCTGTCAGAGCGGTCACCTGCCTCTTCAGCTCCGGCAGCTCCTCGCTCGGATCCGGTTGGTACAGATTGTACAGCAACTGCATAACAACAGAAAGACAGTTAAGCAAGCAGCAAAGGTAATCAGTTATGAGCGGTGTAATGGCACCAGGCAATTCTTACCCGGATGACCGCTTCCTTGCACTTTTTGCGGTTCCCGCCCGCCAAGGCTCCGGTGACCCCAGGCCTTTCCAGACCAAGGCCAGCCAAGTCCGCCGCCAGCTGCCGGATGAACGCACTGTCCGGGCTTCCCCTCGGTGCCTCCGCAGGCGCGGGGCTACTCTGCCGGGCAGCGGCAGCCTTTTCCCCAGCGGAGCTCGATGCACCGCTGGTTACCTTGAGCCGCTTGGCCAGGCTCTCACCGGACGACCCGCCGGTCAGCGTCACCAGTGTGGAAGGAGGAACGTCCATGATCCTCCGCCTCTTCTCCCCTTGCCCGTCCGGTGAAGAAGATTGTGCGCCTACCCGGGTGACGAGCGGGACTGACCCCGGCCAGTACGGGATCCGGCTCACTCCACCGGGAATCTTTAGTGGCCCCCCGGTAGTCTTGCCCTTACCGGGTCCCGCCTTGGGCGCAGCAGGATGGCTCTTCACGCGCCTCAGGATGTAGGCGTCGTCCTCAACATCCATGGCCCTCGGTTCGGGATGAACCGTGAGCCGGCCGGATTCCTCGTCCACCGAGGTCCGCGACACGGCCTCGCCTTTCTCCTTCAGCCTCGCGAGAAGGTCTTCACCATCCATGGATAGAGTGGTGTCGGGTTTGATGACCGCTCGGGAAGATGCACCTGCAGGACAAGCAAAAAGTTAGTATTTTAAAACACAGTTAGCAAAAGTGTCACCGCTAAGGCTTGCTACGCACCGGGATCTCGCCCAAGACAGCAGTACTCCAACACTTCCCGCCGGATGAAGTTGTAAGAGCTCCGTTCGAGATCGTCCCTACATCCGAGTATGGTCGTGATTCTCTCCTGCTCTAACTCGGATAGCTCGAACGACTGGTCTCCAAGGGGCTGGAAGGCGCTAGGAACCCGGTACATCTTCCTCCTCTTCTGCCACTTCCCGCCCGCCATCACCACCTTCTTCCTCCAGCTGTTATCCACCTAAGAAGGCACATTGGTGACGATAGGTTGAAAGCACAGGGAGCTGAAGGACAGGCAACCCCGGGACCCTCGCTTCTTCGAGTATGATAACCTGTACAAGGCCCGGAATTCGTTTACCGTTGGCATACTCATCCCGGACAACTCGTACAGGCAGCCGAGGCTCAGCAGTCGCCTCCACTGGAGCCCAGGAAGCTGCGCGGGAGACACTTGCAGTGCACTGAGCATGTACTGCACGAAGTCTGGCAGCGGGAGCGAAAACCCGTGGCGAAACTGATCTAGATGCACGGCAACCCAACCCGCCTCCGGGTTTCAGGCTGATTCTCCGGGATTCAGTGGCCGTAGCGCCACCTCATCCGGGATACTCCACGTCTCCTGGAACGCAGCAAGGGCGGAGCACCGGCAAGGCGCACCCCGTGCGGGATTTCAGACCCCGGGGATTCAGACCTGGAAGACGAAGACGAAGCCCCGCTCCGGGAGCGGTCAGTGGCTTCAGACCCCGGGGATTCCGAACCGAGCCAGTCCTCCAGTCTCTCCTCATCGTCCACGACGGGACGCCTGACGACCGATTCGGAAGCCCCATCAGAACTTGCAGAAGACATTTTTAACCTAAGGGGAAGAAAAACAAAACCCTAGCGCTAGTCAGCAACAGGCTAGAACATCGCCCTCTACGGCCCCTCCCCAAGTCTGCCGCAGACGCCCCGCTTAAAGCAACTCAGTCGGCAACAGAGCCCCTCCCCCCGCCGCAAAACACCAAAAAGAAAGACAACAACAACACCAGGCAAAGAAAGCAAGAACTTACTGATTAGTATGCTCAACCGAGGAAAGTCCGCCCTGCGAAAGCAGCGAGCAATGGTAGGAAAAGAGTAAAGAGCACTTGAGGCAACGGATGTCGTGGGGCACCTCCACAGAGCTTTCACCGAATTTCTCTCTATTTCTCTTATCCTCTCTGAGCAAGGAGCAAAACAGAATGAAGAAGGCAGAGGAGGCCTTTTTATAGAGGGGTCCGGTGTCCTAGGCGTTTGTAATCCCCCCAAAACACGCAATCAGAGCAACTCAAACGCCCGTGAATCCAGACCCTCCATCTCAGACCGCTCCCTACTGGCACATGTCCCAGCATTGGTAAACTTCCCACGCCATCATAACTAATGGGACTGATGGACTTCCTCCTTAAACGCATGTCAGCCACTTGTCCCGCCTGCTGGCGACAGGTAAGGGAGTTAGGAGCGGGAACCGAGGCGTCAGGCCCCCCCCACTTCCCCAGGCTCCACGGCTGCATGGCATCTTCACTACAAGTCACCGGTTATGATCTTTCAACCGGCTCGAGAGCATTGTTCCGGGTATGAGCCATCCATCCGGCACTATGGCAGTTCACCGGTTAGGTATCATTCAACTGGCTGCATGGCATCTTCACTGCAAGTCACCGGTTATGATCTTTCAACCGGCTCGTAGACCTCTCACCGGTTATGATCTTTCAACCGGCTCGAGAGCATTGTTCCAGGTATGAGCCATCCATCCGGCACCATGGTAGTTCACCGGTTAGGTATCATTCAACCGGCTGCATGGCATCTTCACTGCAAGTCACCGGTTATGATCTTTCAACCGGCTCGAAGACCTCTCACCGGTTATGATCTTTCAACCGGCTCGAGAGCATTGTTCCGGGTATGAGCCATCCATCCGGCACCATGGCAGTTCACCGGTTAGGTATCATTCAACCGGCTGCATGACATCTTCACTGCAAGTCACCGGTTATGATCTTTCAACCGGCTCGAAGACCTCTCACCGGTTATGATCTTTCAACCGGCTCGAGAGCATTGTTCCGGGTATGAGCCATCCATCCGGCACCATGGCAGTTCACCGGTTAGGTATCATTCAACCGGCTGCATGGCATCTCACCGGTTAGGTAACATTCAACCGGCTCAAGACCATCTCACCGGTTATGATCATTCAACCGGCTCGAGAGCATTTTTCCGGGTACGAGATCCACCCGGCCCCATGGCATCTCACCGGTTAGGTATCAGACAACCGGCTCCATGGCATGACCCCGGTTATGAGAACATTCAACCGGCATGGGCTTTATACACCCGGGTGAGTTTACATCTAACACATGTACTCTTGTCCAGCAGGATAAAACCCTACGTCGTACTGAACTACGATCAATGTGGGGCTCCACGGCGAGACTTGTCACCTCAACGCCACCCCATTACCTCAACGCTTATTCCAACACAAGCTGAGAAGAACTAGCAAGTGTTGACCGATGCTTCAACAGACCGCAACACCGGGGCCACCTCCCCGCAGCCTAGCAATATGGACTCGTTCCGATATGGCAGAACGCCCGGTCGAGGTACCATACTCTCCGACTCGTACCGATTTAGCAGAACGCTCGGTCGAGGTCTGGTACACAAGTTCACCTGGGGGACTTGTTCCGATATGGCAGAACGCCCGGTCGAGATCCCATGCTCTCCGGCTCGCTCTGATATGGCGGATTTCAACGCCCCATTCCATGCACACATCTATTTGCATGGCGGATTTCAACGCCCCATTATCATTCCATGCACAAATCTATTGCATGGCGGATTTCAACGCCCCATTATCATTCCATGCACACATCTATTGCATGGAGGATTTCAACGCCCCACTATCATCTCATGCACTCTCCGGGTTTCACCCTGCTCCATGCTCATGGCACCACAACACTTGTATTGAGCACAGTACTACTTGTATTGCAAACATACTAATAAACTGTTGCTCACCATCGGTAACAGGTACTCACCCCGCCTTCTCTCATCAAACGCCCGGTCACGCCCAATCTTTAACGCGGAGTTGGGGGACTAGGCACCGTTGGGTTGGTAACCCTGCGGGCTGCGGGACAAGAGCAAGACAGATTAAGTCCCCTGCACTTAACCGAGAACTTGGGGGACTTGTTGACAGTAGCCACAGAGGGGCTACAGCAGGCCCACAGACCCGCAGTTAGTGTACCAGGGGCCGGCCCGAGGCCCGGGACCAGATCACCAGCACCCGGCCTCGGGTCCAGCAGTCTATCCTGCTACCAGGGGCCCGGGGACCGGGGGCGCCTGCTTGTCAAAGAGGTCACCAGAGCTGCCCTTTGGTGTGCAAACAGAAGAGAACCAGTCCCACATCGAAGGGTGAGGCCAGACCTCACGACCGGCCACCTATATAAGGGCTTCAACTACCCTCATTAATAGGTAACTGATCTCTCCCACCGCTTATATACGTGCTTAAGTTATATTCACTCCATCTATACTAACTTAGGCATCAGAGAAGAGAAGACCGGCCCGCCCGGTATTCCCCTTAGTAAGCAGGTTTGTAGGAGATCATACGTGGATTCATCTGTCTCTACCAGGCCCCCGGGTTTGTGCAGAAACACCTTCCGAGTGTGGTTTCGGTGATGTGGAACAATGGAGATGTAGTCGGGGTGCTGGTCTACCCGATGCATGCCAGAGTTGGGTCCCACCGCGCCAGTTGCACAGTCCACGAGGTCGCCAAACATGCTTGGCAGTACACCATATATACCTCCAACAACAACCAAACCACCCGAACTAGTATTCACAGGGTTGACGACATAAAAGTCATCTAACTTAAGCTATCTTTTCCAAGTAGATAATACCTCCTCTTTTTGGTGAGTTTGCATGAGAAAGAGGATATCTAGATCGTACTTTCACCACAGTCCCCGGAGAAATTTGGCTGTCAAGGATGATCTGAGTCCTCGACAGTTTCAAGTAATGATCTTCATTTAGTACCCGTAACTGCTGGCCAGTTCATAGATATCTTAGATACTTATCGATTTATTAATTAATTTAGTGCTTAGTTTAATACAAATTTTATATTAAAGATGTCTAGTATTAATTCATGTTTTTGTAAATATGGGTTTAATTTAATGTCCTCCATTTTGTATTTGATAGTCTCATTAATTAGGATTTGAGGGTACGTAGTCTCTCCATTTAAAAAAAAAGAAAAAGAAAAAACAACTTTTGTTATTAGGTTGGTTAAGTGTAATTTCATAAAAAAGACGAAAAAACAAAAAGAGATAGAGAAAATTACGACCGACGTCGTTTCGTTCAGAAAACTAAACAGCACAACTCCATTTGGCTCGAAAACGATGTCGACTTGTTAACCAACCTCGTTGCTTTTCTTTGCAGTGTCGAGTTGATCTTGCCAAACCTCTGCAGCTCCACTTCACCACTTATCTCTGAGTCTCTCATAGTCTCACGGCCTCACCTACATCATGATCATGAAGAACAAGAACAACACCCGCAACCCAATCCTCAGTTCCATATCAAGATTCCACCTTCTTGTTCTTCTCACACTCTCACTCTCTTCTTCTTCTTCATCTTCATCCTCATTCCCCAAAAGCCACCCCCTCTTCCAATTCTACCCCTCCCCTCAGCTCCCCAGCTCCAATGGCAATTCGGCAACATGGCAATGTTCCTCCACTTCGGACCCAACACCTTCACCGACTCCGAATGGGGCTCCGGCCACGTTGACCCTTCGGTCTTCAACCCAACAAGCCTCAACGCCACCCAGTGGGTCCAAGTCGCCAAAGACTCCGGCTTTTCGCGCGTGATCCTCACCGCCAAACACCACGATGGCTTTTGCTTGTGGCCCACCGAGTACACCAACTACTCCGTCAGCTCCAGCCCCTGGAAAAACGGTGATGGTGACGTGGTGGGTGAGCTTGCTAAGGCTGCTAGGGACGCGGGTATTGGATTGGGGCTCTACCTTTCGCCGTGGGATCGGCACGAGCCGTGTTATGGGAACACGTTGGAGTATAATGAGTTCTATATGGGTCAAATGACAGAGCTGCTCACTAGGTAATCTTTGGTTCTGTTTTGTAGCTTCAAACTTTTAATGAATTGAGTTTGGGTATGCCGATTCAGAATAGTACTTGGCATTTTCTGTTACTTGGGATTCAAATGGTGCTTGGCTTTCATGTTCTGTATGGCTGCAATTCCGTTAAATTTTGTGCTTTCATGGATGTTAGAAAATAATGTTTGAATTTGAATTTTCCATTGTATATCTGTAGGACAGTTTATTAACAGTTACTTGTAGTTATCCTTCTACTGCTGTATATAAGGATAGACTTGCCTTCTGTTATTGTATTCAATATCAATACAAACTCTTTTCTTCAATATCTGATTGTCCTCTTATTAGTCTACATGTTATTGTTATGTTTCTGCTAGTTGTACATCTGAGGATTTGATAATCGTATGTCTTGGTTCAACTTGGTGATCACTGATTGTATACGACTATGTTATATTTAAGTTGTGATCTGATCGGGTATCCTGCCTTATGAGAGCAAGTAATGCATATTGTTGGCTATCAAAGAACCTGAAGGGGGAGTGAGTTTTCAAAACTTTCTTTTTTAGTTTTGGTTTGTAATGTAAGTTAAGTTTTGAATTTCGCTTTGGACCGCCAATCAGCTCACAGCAAACCAGATTTACATATTCTGCTAGTCTGGGGGTACTGCTTGTAGGAAGACTCGATTCACTAAGATTAACAACATATGAGAGGAGCATTATACATGAGTTTTCACGGTTTCTAGTTGCGCCCTAAGTTCATAACCCATTTCAATTGATTTGGTATGCTGAATGTGTGTATGGACTTATATTTGTGTTTTTCTTCCCCTTTTGTATCATTGATTGTTTTCTGCTTCTGGTTAGTTTTCTTGAGTTCTGACTAATTTTGAATGGGTGAGTATTGTCTCTCCAGTTTAGTTCTTTTGGGGGTTGAATCTAGTTTACTATAAGTAATTACCTTTCCTTATAATGTTATTTGATTTCTGGTTAGCCTCTTTCTTCTTGAGAATCATTTTTTTGGATGTCAGTGTATTCTGCTTTTCTTAGTCAGCTGCACCTTGGTAGTCCATTAAATGGGTTTAATTTAAAAAAATCATGTTTCTTGTTGCTATATTACTTATTTGCTCTTTTAAATCTTTAGTTTTCTAACATTATTGATCAGAGGTTATTGTTAATTTTGTGTCAATTAATTTTACACTGGCTTTGTTTTTTTTTTTTTTTTTGTTTTGTTTTTTTTTTTTTTCCAACTTGGTTTTATCTGCGTTATAGAGATTTGATATGAGCTTTTGCTATAATATTTAATGAATTTTCATGGAGAGAGATACACAGTTGTTGATTCTATTTTTTTCTTCTGAATTGGACCAGGTATGGAGATATCAAGGAAGTATGGTTGGATGGTGCAAAAGGGGAAGGGGAAAAGGATATGGATTATTTCTTTGATTCGTGGTTCAGTCTGATTCATCAACACCAGCCAGGGGCCGTCATATTCTCTGATGCTGGTCCCGACACCAGGTGGGTTGGCGACGAAGCTGGTGTTGCTGGGTTTACTTGTTGGTCTCTTTTCAATAAGAGTTCTGCCAAGATTGGTGACACTGATTTCCAGTGAGTTTGCTTTTCAAATTTCCATTAGCTTTCCCGTTTTCTCAAAGCACTCATATATATCTGCATACTGTTTGTACACATACATTCATGCCATTGGTATCCTATATGCTTAAAGGGTGTAAATGAGTCACTGAAGTGCACTAACTAAAAAACAGGAGGACATGAAAGAACCTATGAGCATCGATTATACCTATGTAATATGTAATCCTACCAATCTTAGAGAAAGCTATAAGCCAATTTGATGTGCTATTTAACAGATATTCAAGAGGAGGTGACCCATTTGGTCATGATTGGGTTCCGGCTGAGTGTGATGTCTCAATCCGTCCTGGTTGGTTTTGGCATTCATCACAAGTTCCAAAATCTGCCAGGACTCTGCTAGAACTATACTACAAATCAGTTGGTAGGAACTGTCTCTTGTTACTAAATGTACCCCCGAACTCTTCTGGTCTCATATCAGCAGAAGATATTCAAGTGCTTAAAGAATTCAGTGAGCTCCGAAGATCTATATTCTCACAGAATCTAGCCATAGATGCCAATATTCGTGCGAGCAGTACACGAGGAAGTTTCGATAATTCTGGGTTCAACGCGTATAATGTTGTTGAAGAAGGTTTTCATTCCTATTGGGCACCTGAGGAGAATCAGTCTAACTGGGTTTTATACTTCGATCTTCAAGAACAAGTATCATTCAACATTCTTCAAGTTGAAGAGCCAATTCACATGGGACAGCGGGTTATCGAGTTCCATCTTGAGATTGTGAATGAAGATGGCAAGTGGAATAAAGTAATTAATGGAACCACTGTGGGATATCGGAGGCTTTTGCAATTTCCAACAGTGAAGTCTCAGAACATGAGGTTTGTTATTGACAAGTCCCGGGCAGAACCACTGATTTCCTATCTGGGTATATATATGGAGCCATTTTCCATTTTAACCAACATATCTGATACAACCGCACAGACGAGCATCAATAGCAGTCAAATTCTTCACCATATTCATTTCAACCATTCTCAAATTGCTGTATTGTAGGTTAGAGCCTACATTCAATTGCATATAAGTATATTATCATTTCCTTTGTTTTCTCTCAATCTTATTTTGTACTGAATGCAGATTCCATGTGGAAATAATGCTATTGTGAATATTTTAAGTAGTTTACTTAACATTTACAAGATTCTGACATTATGTATCTCTAGTTGATATTACAGCCTATGGGATACACCACAAAAAATTTAGATAATGTCTGCAATAGTAAAGAGCTCAAAGAGATTTTGCAAAACACGTTCCATAAAATTGTGCATGTTTGTTTACAAAAAGAAACCTTAATTGGAATACGATCAATCAGTACTCAATTCCAAATGTTCCCAAGAACTGAAATACTTTAATTTTTTTTCGACAGTTCTTTATTAAAAATGGGAAAAAATTCACCCATGGTATCCAAACTTACATTGCTATACAAGAAAGGTACCCGAACTTGAAAAACGATCACCATGGTAGCCAAAGTTTTAAATCCTATTATAGAGGTACCTAGCGTGTTTTGACCGGCTGGCTTCCCGGTTTTTGATGACGTGGCAGTCGCATTTTGATTCCGAGGGGCAAATGTCCATTATAACCCTCTCAATTACTATTCAATTGTTTTACTGTTTATCATTTTACTTTTACTATTTATCTTTTACTGTTACTTTTTACCATTTTACTTTTCACCATTTTACCTATCACTGTTCATCTTCTTCCTCACTCTGCCGGAACAGTGGCGCCGCCGCGCCGCCGCCGGCAGCTCCGCCACCACAGTGGCCAAAACCCTACCAATCGAATCCAAATTCCCCCAAAAGGATCACCCCATATGCTATAAACTATCATTCATATACTATAAATTTGTGCAAGTAAGAAGCATAAACAATTAAAATGTGTACAAAATGCATTGAAGCTTCTGGTTTCATTACAGATTATGATCCTGTCTAGCTAATTAGCTATCAATAAGATAAAAGAAGAAAGGAAAAACAATGAATCTAATTTTCTGTGTATGGTACCTCTGATCCCTTTTCAAAAAGAGGAAGAAAAAATTTAAAAAGAAGAGAAAAATTGTCCCTCCCAGGCTACCATGTTTACAAAGTTTCACCACCTTCTATTGAAGATTGTTAAACATCAGCACAATTCATTGGTGCATATCCCAGCCTAGACTTCTTTGTGTCATAGAGGATGTGAAAATTCTGCTGCTGATAGTTACCAATAATTGAAAGAGCAGATTTAGGAGTCCCCAAAATCGCTAAGCAGACAACCTCTTGAGGTTCAATCTGGATGAAGTAGTTTTCAACTGGGAAATCCCAAACAGCTCCATCTGCAAACACAATTGCAAATTCTGGTAGCTCCAATTTCTCAACTCCAGACACATTGTAGCAAGGATCCAAAATCGGAAAGTCCTTCACTACCGGATACCCTTTAACCTTTTTCAGAAATGCCTCCTTAATGATCTCATAGGCAGGATCCGCAAAGTAACTCAATGTAGTACCTGAATCAATGATTGTACCTCCAGCTCCTTCTGAAGACAATTTCCAAGTCTCCTCGGGTATTTTCACCGCTTCTCCTCCGACTAGGATAGATTTGATCTGAACATAATAAAATGTATCAACAGGGTTATCTTTGCCAGCAACCAAGGATGTGTAATTTAATTGAGGGTGGCTCAGTAATGCCTTGTCCTCCCCAAATATCAACTTGCTGCTGACATTCGTATCGCTGTTTCTATCAACAAGACAATACGAAAATGAATGACCATATAGTGATTGAAGCTGAGAAGCAAAGGAGAGAGGCCCTCTCCCTAGTCCCAACAACCCTGCAGCCCCATGGAACAAGCCTCTATTCCAATGGCCACAACCATCCCCGACGCCAAACACAGCCCCAGCCGCCGCAAACGGCGGCCGGTACGGCGGCCCAGAAATTTCAAATTTCCAATTCCTCCAAAAATCGACCAATTCCACACTAAATTATACTTAATCAACTCCTTACCACCTCCTAAACACGAATTTAACTTCAAAATTCATCAAAAACATCAAAATCACACTTTCCAATTTCACCCCAAAAACCCTAGAAATTCGAATTTGAATTTCTACTTACCGAGGTGGATTCGGGCTAACTCCTTCCATGGAGTTGTCGAGCAGGATGAAGTTTCCCTTTCCCCCCCTTGAATTTGGCCGATCGGTGGCCGGAGGTGAAGATTTCGGGTCGACACAGTCGACCCCTCTCCCGAAAAACCTAGCCCAACGGCGGCGATTGGGACCACGCCGCCACTACAGAAAGAAAGGGGAGGCCGAGCCGGTCCGAACGTGACCGGTGCGGCGGTCCAGTTCGGCCGGACGGCTGAGGTAGATGGAGGAGGGGAGAGCTCGGGTCGGCCGATCGGGGAGAGAGAGAGGGAGGAGAGAGAGCAGAAAAGAAAGAAAGAAAAAGAAAAAAGAAAAGAAAGGGATATTCCCCTTTAATTAAGAATATTCATTTTTCTAGAAATCAGGTACCTCCATGGTTGTGAGAGTTTAGGTACCTCCACTCGTAGTTTGTTAGGCGGAGATTACAGATTTGCCCCTCGGAATCAAAATGCGACTGCCACGTCATCAAAAAACCGGGAAGCCAGCCGGTCAAAACACGCTAGGTACCTCTATAATAGGATTTAAAACTTTGGGTACCATGGTGATCGTTTTTCAAGTTCGGGTACCTTTCTTGTATAGCGATGTAAGTTTGGGTACCATGGGTGAATTTTTTCCTTAAAAATGTTATAAGAATTACACCACTCGACTGCAATAGCAGCTTGTATTACTTAAGGTGTATAAAAATAAAACTCTTCTCGCTCAATTGAACTTGTAAAACTCTTGCTCAACGGAACTTACATACGCTCACTTGCAGCAACATTATTCCCTTTGCTTTTATTCTTCACATTCCATGTACTTTATGATTTCAATTTCAACCATATATCTTCATACAATCTACTGAACATTGTTAAGTGCCGTATTTTGTTCACAGAGATGAGGTTTATGACATGGGTGGTTCTTGTTGGACCTCTCCTACTTATTACTCCTTCAATTCAATTTTTTAAGTAATTAAAATCCTAAGTCGACCTCTTCAATTTTACCAAAGTACTCTTAGACTATTGAATTGTTTTTATTTTTTTGGTTTTTTTTATTTTTATTTTTATTTTTTTTATATATTTGTTGCAGAAGAAACAAAGGATAAGCAAAACGTAGTTTTATTGATTGATAATGAGATCATTATATATGCATTACATCAAGTATCCCGGTAAATCTGGGATTCGCTATCTACTAAAGTTTCTAGATATCTAGTCTAATTAGGTCAAAACACATCACAGAAGTTACATAATTAATCTTTCTTAAACACTACCCGTTGTGTCGCGTACCTAATGGTCCTTAAGGTGTAGCCTCACTAAAATCTTGCCAGCAAAACAAAAACATCTTGGGCAAAAATAAAAGCGTGGTCGAAGGAAAAAGAGCATTACGCACCAACTACAAGTGCGTAAGACATGCGTAAGTAGACTCCCCCTGAAGTCTACATGAGCACTTGTTTCTGCACAAACCCTGGGGCCTGGTAGAGACAGATGAATCCTCGTATGATCTCCTGCAAACCTGCTTACTAAGGGGAATACCGGGCAGGCCGGTCTTCTCCTCTCCGATGCCTAAGTTAGTATTGTTGGAATAGATATAACTTGAGCACGTATATAAGCGGTAGGAGAGATCAGTTACCTATTAATGAGGGTAGTTGGGGCCCTTTTATAGGTGGCCGGTCGTGAGGTCTGGCCTCACCCTTTGATGTGGGACTGGTTCCCTTCTGTTTGCACACCAAAGGGCAGCTCTGGTGACCTCTTTGGCAGGCAGGCGCCCCCGGTCCCCGGGTCCCTGGTAGCAGGATAGACTGCTGGACCCCGAGGCCGGGTGCTGGTGATCCGGTCCCGGGCCTCTGACCGGCCCCTGGTGCACTAGCTGCGGGTCTGTGGGCCTGCTGTAGCCCCTCTGTGGCTACTGTCAACAGCACTCCTCTTGAAGTCTACATGAGAACTCCCCCTGATGAATAAATCAGTCTTTGAGTTCAGATAAGCGACACATACCAATGCGCTTCACATGCTTCAAAAATGTAGATTTGGGTAGAGACTTCGTGAAGAGATCAACGACATTATCTTCTGAGCTGACTTGATTCACTTGGATATTCAAAGTCTCTTGCTATTGCTGATTGTAGAAGAACTTAGGCGAAATGTGTTTAGTATTGTCACCCTTAATGTATCCCAACTTCATTTGCTCAATGTGCTGCATTATCTTCATGTATGCAAGATGGTCCAATCGTAATAGACTCAAGTCCACTAGACTCTCGAATGTGAGATACAACTGAGCGAAGCCAAACACATTCTTTGACTGCTTCATGTAGTGCAATGATCTCAGCATGGTTCGAGGAAGTAGCAACAAGGGTTTGCTTAGTTGATCTCCAAGAAATCATTGTATTCCCCATGGTAAAAACATAACCAGTTTGGGAACGTCCTTTGTGTGGATCAGAAAAATATCCAGCATCAGCGAATCCTACCATCACGTCATTTGGTGTATCTTGGTAGGATGGGGTATTACCAAAACCTTATCGTGACCATGCTTTGGCATCCTCATGATCATAAATGGTGTCAGAAGCAGTGGCGTTGAGACGAGATGCCGAGCCGACTGCCGAGGTGGTGGCGGTGCGATAGGTAGCTGAACGTGGGTTACAAGGGTTCGACAAATGGTCAAATCCTGATGAGTGTATCGATAGAACAAGCCTATGCCACTAGTTCCTTTCAAGTATCGAAAAATAGTCTTGATCCCAGTCCAATGACGTTGTGTTGGCGCAGAGCTAAGTCTAGCTAACAAGTTTACCGAGAATGCAAAGCTCCAGTTGCACTAAGATACATATATTCAGCTCCCAATACCTCTTCGTTATCTTCTTTTGGACGAAACAGATCTTTGTTGATATCCAGACTTCTAACTATCATGGGAATGCCTGTAGGATACATAACTTTGTCCATGTTAAATCGCCTGAGCATCTTTCGGACATATGCAGATTAGTGTACAAAGATTCCATCACTTCGGTGCTTTAGTTCTAGGACTCAGCAAACCCGAGTCCTTCCTAGATCTTTCATCTCGAATTCAAAGTTTAAGTAGCTCGTGGTCTTGTTGATCTTATCTAGAGTTCCAATGATGTTCATATCATCAACGTAGACGACGACTGTAACGACCCGAACTTTAAAATACCCCCTAAAATTTTTAAATTATTTTTGACGTTTCGAAGGATTCAAAGGTTGACTTTCTATAAGTTGACCCGATCGGGAATTTTATTTCTCGACGAGATAGAGGACGTTAAAACGAGTGCGAGAACACGTAGCAAGTTTAATTTGGATTTCGTATGAAAAATTTATGACGCAAAAATCAGGAGGGAAATTTCTGGAACGTGCAGAATGTTCTAGCGGGGGGATATTCTTAGGAATGAGAGAATATTCCCTTTCTTTTCCTTTTTCTTTTCTTCCGCTCTCCTTTTTCTCTCGCTCTCCCGATCGGCCCAGCGGGAGCTCCACGATTTGAGCCGCCGAACTTGGTTCTCCGCCGTCCGGCCACCGATCGGAGCGCCACCGGTCGTGTTCGACTCGTCTCCTACCTCTCGTCATGTCTGTAGTGGTGGTTCGAGACGAATCGCCGCCATTTGGGGCTAACGAAGGTGGAGAACTTTCGACGGTGTTGAACCAGAACCCCCTCCTTTGGCCACCGATCGGCTTGATTTCGAGGGGAAAAACGGGTGCCTCGACCTGCACGTCAATTCCATGGAAGGAATTGACTCGATTCAGCCCAGGCAAGGAGAAATTAGAATTTGAAATTTTAGGGTTTTTGTCATTTTCGGTGGAGGTTGTAATTTTGATTGTTTTTTATGTAATTGGAGGCTAGAATCGTGTTCAAAAAATTGATTGGAGTAGATTGAGTGAAATTTGGGGTTCGATGGTTGAATTTTGGGAAAGATTGAAGGCGGGGCGATTCCGCCGCCGTGCCGGCCGCCTTGGGAGGCGGCTACATTGGTGTTTGATGTCGAAAGCGATGAGATTTTGGTTCTGAGATGGTGGAGATGGTTTTGGATTGTTTTGGAGTGGAATGGAGGTGTTTTTGGCCTCCAGGGCGGGGATGTCGGCGGCGGCTGTGGAGGCGCTGTTAATCCGACGGCGGCGATACTGTTCCGGCGGCATGAGGTAGAAGAAAGGGTAAAAAATGAAAAGTAAAATGAAAAATGGTAAATTGTAAAACAGTAATTTAGTAATTAGTAAATAGTAAATAGTAAACGGTAAAAAAGGTAAACAGTAAAGGTAAAAAGGTGAAATTGGGTAGATTTTACGACAAAATTAAGCAGTAAAAGAATTAATCGATCTTGTTCCCAGTGGGTGGGTTGGTTACGGTTTGGGAGCAAAAGATTTTTAGTTGGTTTATGGGTTTATTTCGAACCTGTTTCGGAATTTCCGAGGGAATTTCTTGGAATTTCTTGGACGGGTTGTTACAGCGACTATGACAAATCCTGAATATGTTCTCTTTATGAACACACAAGGGCATAACTCATCATTCTTGTATCCCTTCCCAACCAAGTAGTCGCTCAAGCGCCACATTCTACCGGACTGCTTATGTCCATATAGGGAACGTTTGAGCTTGATAGCAAAAGCACTTCGTGGTTTCTGCTCACTTGATTTGAGTAACGAAAGTCCATCAGGTACTTTGATATACATGTCGCTATCTAGATCCCCATAAACATACCCTATAATAACATCCATAACCTGCATACTGAGTCTCTCTAAGACTACCAAACTGATTAGATAACTGAATGTAATAATGTCTATGACAGGAGAATACGTCTCCTCATAATCAATTCCAAGGCGTTGAGAGAAACCTTGCGCCACAAGTTGAGGTTTATATGGACTTCACAATTTTCATTGCGCTTTCTGATAAAAACTCATTTATGTTTAACTGGCTTCACTTTAGGCGGAGTAGGCATAATCGGTCTGAATACTTGCATTTTCTTTAGAGAGTGTAGTTCAGTCTGGATTACTTCTTCCCACTTCGGCCAATCCGCCCTTCGTTAGCACTCTCCAATAGAGCGGGGTTCCAGCTCATCATCGCCAATGATTTCTTGAGTAACGACCTAGGAGAATGCATCATCGATATACACGGAAGACCTTTCCATACGATTGTACATGCATAAGAAGTTTAGTGAATTTTTCTTGTTCTGCAACATCCACGATGAGTCTGAGGCGTCCCCCAGAGGATTCAAAGTTGATTCTTGGACATAGATCTAGTCAGAGACAATCTCGTGTGACGGCGTCACAGTATCGATGATGAGCGGATCGCTTTATGCCGGAACACATGTCCTTTTCCGAAGTACAGTGTCCTTGGAGCCTAGGTTGCCGACGACACCTAGGGCACAGATCTCGAGACTGGTGGCGCATGGTGATTGTCCATCTCTAGGGGGACGTTGAGCCTGGCAGGTACATTTGCAGCAGGTATGATTGATCTTGTCATTTTCCCGATATCGGTAAAGGAGTCGGGCATCAAATCCGCAACCTTTTGTAGTTCCAATATGTGTTGTACTTCCACTCACACTGAAACGTGCGGGGATCATAATGAGACATAGTGGGAGAGAACCACGTCAATTCCTGGCATTCTTTTATGACGGATGCGTTCCTATCTCCCCTAACGGCGGGAAGGATGTCTCATCAAAGTGACAATATGCAAATCTTGCAGTAAACTGATCATCGGTCGAAGGCTCTGTGTAGGGGACAATCATTGGTGCTTTATATCCAACGTAAATAGCTAATCATCATTGATGACCCATCTTAGTACGCAGTGGAGGCGTGTTCGGCATATATACGGCACAACCAAAAGTACGCAGATGTAAAATGTCAAGCTCGTAACCAGTTACCAGCTGGTACGCACTAAATGGTTGGCTATCTGTGGGTCGTAGATGAATAAGTATAGTTGTATGTAGTATTGCATATCCCCATGCCGAAACTGGCGAGTTAGTTTCCATGACGAGGGACCGAGCAATAAGCTTAAGTCTTTGATGGCTGCTTCTGCAAGACCGTTCTGAGAATGAACGTGGGGCACGAGATGTTCAACTTCAATCCCAACTGACATGCAATAGTCGTCAAAACACTTAGACGTAAACTCTCCAGCATTATCTAGTCTGATTGACTTAATTGGATTGTCGGGGTGGTGAGCACGAAACTTTATAATATGAGACCGAAGCATTATCCAGTCTGATTGATAATAATGTGACGTGTGACCAAGGCATTGATGCCTCAACTAGAACCATAAAGTATCTAAATGGTCCGCAGTCTGGTGTTATAGGTCCACAGATATCATATTGGATTCATTGTAGGAACGTAATATTCTGTTTCTTGTCAATAACAAAAATGGTATTGCTTGTAGTTTTACTAGTGAACAAGTTTTGGAAAATGAACGATGGGCATTCGACATCGCCACGGAGGCGTGAAAAGAAGGGGTTGACCGGTCTTCTCCTTGGAGCTGAGAGGCTGTCGGCATCTGTGCCAAGGCCGAGCTATGGCCGAGGCGCCTTGCAACGGCGTCGGCTGGATGTTCTATATAGTGCTGATCTCTCTTTCGTTTCTGTGATTTGAAAATCAGATGATCGCGACCCGGATAGCTGAGTGTATCATGCTGAAGTTTGTAAGCGTCAGTTTCACATATGATAACTCTTCTCTCTCCAAAGACAAGTACGAAAAAGAAATGGTCATTTACAACAGATGATAGCAACACCGTTAAGAAAATTAAAGAACTCACAAAAAACCTTCCCCCTTTGCAGTTACCTGAAGAAGGTGACCTGATTATTTTACAAACAGATGCAAATGATTATTATTGGGCAGGAGTAGTTTTAACAATGGCACCTAATACAAATCAAGAAAAGATCTGTAAATTCCTGTTAGGAAAATTTAATCCAGCAGAATTAAATTATTCCACAGGAGATAAAGAAGTTTTAGCCCTAATTAAATCCATTAAAGGAGCCGAAGCCTTTTTAGGAAACAAGTTTCTGGTCAGAACAGATAATAAGAGAGTGAAAAACTTTAAGAACTATAAGCTTACAGATGCAGCTGATAGAGGAAGAGTTCTTAGATGGCAGATGTTTTTATCTCAATATGAATATGATGTTGAAATGATTGCAGGAAACAAGAATTATCTGCCTGACGCTCTCACCAGAGAAATGGCAATGTTCGAAAGGGATGAAGGCCGTAACCCGAGAAGCAAAAGGCCCGAACCTGAACCAGAAATCGAAGAAAGAAGAAGGCTCGATTTCGGAACAAGAGCTAGGCATGAAAACAAAGGATCAAAGGACAAAGCCCTACAACAGAGATACAGAGATGGAGACAAGACTGTTGGACCATTACATGATGGACCAGGTTACCAATATCTGGTATCCTACTCTCCTGCTGGATCCAGTAGTGCCCCTGAAAAAATTCAGCCTGACCCAATAAGAAGAGAAAATGATCCGGAAGACAAGTAATCTTCCAACGCAGAAGAAGAAACTGTAAATGAATATTTACAGCATCCTAGAGCTACAGTCACAACCGACTGGTTTCAAAGAAGACAGCCTTATAGGGCAAGAACCACTGACAGGATAGCATCCTTCAGATTACCAGCAGTAAAAGGACTGAGAAAGATTTTTAATCATCCGATGAGAATTTATGAAAGGCCGGTGTTCAGAACCAGCAGAAATTTGCAGTTCAACCAGAGAATTATCATGGATAATATTTTAGCAGCATCTCTAGAAAATAATGAAGCGCTGGTTTTACAAGCCCTGGAAACTCTGGCTGAGGAATTCTGCAGCTATGAGTTAGAAAAGGATCAACAGCTCAAGGAAAAGCTGGATATTCAATACCTTGAGAACCCTGAAAGTGCTAAAGTCCCACTTTTAGCCCTATCAGAATCAGAATGGTTCAGTTTCCATAATCTCTTAGGAGATTCCAAGAATAGAAAGGCTCTTCCATCAACCTTGCTAGTAGTAGCAGGTCTTTATTATGGAAGATATTTGGTTGATGTTCAAGCAGAGCATCCGCAGAAGAACAAATTGTGGTTAATTGAGAATGGCTTTGTTCATAACCTTTGGACAAAAACCAACAAAGACCTAGAAGGTCTCCCTGAAGCAATTTACCAAACAGTCAAGAATATTAGACCAGAAGGTTGTACTCTGAGATTAAAGTTCATTTCAACCCCTCCTGAATGGACTAGAGAAGAAGGGAGAAAGAGTTATATTTCTCCTTATCACTATGTCAGAATTATCCAGAGTTGTGCTTCTCAAGCGCACAAATGGTCATCAAGCAATGGAAGACCTAATCAGAGCATCCCTTGGATGAAGGCAATGGCTATAATTCGTATTCAGAACCTAATCAAGAAAGACGATGACGCTACCCTTCTGGCCAAAGGAGAAAATATTATAGTGGCCAGCTATAACCATCCTCATCCAGAGCACTGTGATTTGTATAAGGCTATAGAAAGGCGAGAAATCGATGGTACGTTAGCAACTACCACGTGGATAGAAAAATTAGAGAAAGAACCAGAATTCAAAGATCCATATGATTCGGATATAGAATCCAAAGTCGAAGAAAATGACTCAGGAGCCTCTTTTGCTGACGAAGAGTTACACAACATCAATAATATGATGGAGTATTAGCTGCCGACGCATCAAGACAAGCTGCCGACGCATTAGGACAAATAACTTTAGGTGAGTGGATCCAGCTAGTGGAAGCCAGCTCAGAAATAAGATAAGTTTGCTTAAAATAAAGTTGCTGCCGACGCTTAAGGACAAACTCCTTTAAGATCATGGAAGCCAGCTATCAGGATAAGGATTCCTCCTGTCTGCTTTTCTTAAGGGAATTCAATTCCGTTTTGAGATCCGGAGGCTATTTAAGGAGGATGAGAGCTCAAAGGAAGGCATTCGAAAAACAAGGAAGAAAAGGAGAAGTCTGAAAGTTGAGAGCTTGTGAGAAGTTTGTGAGTGTTTTAGCATAGTGAAATAAGAGTGAATAGTGAGAGTGTGATTTCTTGCTAGTCATCTGGTGTGGAGTGCTTTATTTTACAAGTAAGTTTGTATTTTAATTCCAGCATGAGTAGCTAAATAGTTTTTAGCTGTTTACCCAAGAGTGAGGCTCTGAGTTATGTATATGTAAGTATGTTTGGATAAATAAACTAATGTGTCCCCCATATCCGTCTTGATTTAAATTTCTGTATTTATTTAAATTTCTCAAACCCCAAGTAGAGGACTACCTCCTAGGAGTGGTATTTGAGATAAAATTGTCCGTTATTTTCATGCTTTCTGCTTAACTAGAACTTAAAAATTCTTATTTATTGGTTTTACTAGAACTTAAGAAACTTTTCAAAACTAAGACAACAGTGATTCCGCCAGAATAGTAGCCGTTAAGACAAGAGTCGTTAGGTGAATTTGGCATGAAGAAGGTTAGTTCTTAGAATTGATAGGTAATTAGGATCTAGTAAACAAATAAGTAGTGGATAATTAAGTTTTAGCAAAAAGTAGAAAATAGTAAAAAAAAATATATATATATATTTCAGTTAAGTATTTAACAGAACTAACGGTCAAAGTACCAAAGGTTGGTCAAAATCCAAACATGAGGTACTGATGTGAGATTTTGCAAACGTCAGGTACCAATCCTTATAAGGAGGAAAACGTGAGGTACCTTTAGAATGAATTTTTCATGAAATTAACGTGTGAAGTTCCTTTTTTGACACATTTTTCGGTCATATTTTCACATCTTCACCGTTTAAATGTTTGAACCTAGTGTATGGATCATTCACACAAAATCTCATCTAATCTGGTCACCGTTAAGGTATCGAAACTATATTAAATCAATGAACAAACGGAATATGTTCAACCTGAACTTTTCGTGTAAATCGCCATAATGAAAGGTCAAACGATTATCATGTTGGATAAAATTTTGCAGAGATGATCTATACATTAGGTTCTAATATCTGAACAGTGGAGATGTAAAAATATGAACGAAAAGTGTTTTAAAAAATGAAATTCGCACGTTAATTTCATATCGAAAGTTCGCTTTGGATAGAAACTGTATATATATATATTAGTTTCTATCCAGAGCGGGGCTCCGCTCTGAAATTAAAGAGTGGGGCTCCTTATTTGACATATTTTCTTATCAAATTTCTACATCTCCACCGTTCAGTATTCAGGTATATGTGTGTAGATCATCTCTGTAAAATTTCATGAAATTTGATAATCGTTTCTACATTCCTAGTCGTAATTAACACAAGTGGTTCATACTGAACATATTCAGTCTGTTCATTGTTTTTTTTTTTATCGTTTTGATACCTTAACGATCACCAAATTTGATGTAATTTTGTAGAGATGATCTACACATATATACCTGAATACTGAACGGTGGAGATGTAGAAATTTGATCAGAAAGTTGGTCAAATAAGGAACCCCGCTCTTTAATTTCAGAGTGGAGCCCCGCTCTAGATAGGGACTGATATATATATATATATATATATATATATATATATATATATATACATGCCGGATCTAGAGAGGGCGTCCTCAAAATGTCTAATAGTGCATATTTTCATTTTTGACCCACTTTTCGATCGAATTTTCTCATCTCCACCATCTAGTATCTTGATAATATTGTGTGCATCATCTCTGTAAAATTTCAGCCAATTTGGTAATCGTTAAGACCCTCAAAATTAAGTTTTTCTGTTATAAACATGAGCAGTTCAAGTTTAACATAATTCAGTTCGTCCATTTATTTTTCGAGTTTGAGGGCCTTAACGATTATCAAATTAGCTGAAATTTTACAGAGATGATCTACACAATATTATCTAGATACTAGACGGCGAATATGAGAAATTCGATCAAAAAGTGGATCAAAAATGAAAATCCGCACTATAACGCAATTTTGAGGACGTCCTCTCTCATTCCGGTCTGTGTATATATATGTGTGTGTAAGTGTGTGTGTGTGTGTGTGTGTGTGTAGTTCTTATACAGAGCGAAGGTTTGCTTTTAAATTAACGTGTAAAGTTTTTTTTTTGACTCACTTTTCGGTAATATTTTCACATCTGTACCGTTCAGATGTTAGAACCTAATGCATAGATTATCTACATAAAATTTCATTTAATATTGCAATATTGGCGGATTGCAGTGAGGGTTGCATATGCTCTAAGTGGGAGAACGTCAAGCACTCAAGCGTCCGTGTGTTTCTTGCTTGCGTGAAGACAAAGCTCACATTTGTACAGAAGTAAAAGCCTTTATTTATTTACTTGATTCTACTTTGGGTATATAGTTGTCTGGCACTTGGTAGCTCCATCAGTTCCAAAAGCTTATTGAAAGGAACAAAAATGAACAAAAATACAGATGCTAACTAAAATAATTTTACAACATATGAAGAAAGCTTGATTACCTTGCACAGTGGGAATGTGGGAGGCGGTAGAAGCCGACCTGATGTCCAAGATCTGTGACAGATGTTCCATTGGTTGCAGCAAGGTATGGCATCTTGAACTGCTTCTCCAGAAGGTTTGGATCGTACAAGGAAAATAAGAAGGGCAAGAGAAGAAGTAAGAGCATAGAGAAGAACAATGTGCGAGGAGCCATTGTTGTTGTTGTTGTTTTTTCTTCAAGTGACAGGAAAGCCCACACCTAACTTACACAGCAAAGAGAAGGAAAAAGAAACGGAAAACAGGAAGAGTAGAGAGGTGGAAAGCGAGAGATAACTTCAATTAAAAGAGAAAGAAACAAAGAAGAGAAAGGAATATAGATGACGAGGACGGTTTTAAACAGTATTGTTCCGTACAATTGGCTGAATTGGGACCTTTTTCTTTACGCACGCTAGATGCAGACGGTTGATGTTCCCCCACTTAAACCAAAAGCAGCTTACAGACGGCGTTCTCGTGAGTCGTTACCATTGCTATGGATGGTTGGTTATATTTTCACATTTCTACTGTTCATATGTTAAAACTTAATGTATAGATTATCTCTGCAAAATTTCATTAAACTTGATAATCGTTTGATCTTTCATTATGGTGATTTACAAGGACAGTTCAGGTTGAATATATTCGGTTTGTTCATTGAATTAATATAGTTTCGATACCTTAACGGTAACCAGATTGATCTATATACATTAGGTTCAGACATTTAAACGGTGGTGATGTGAAATAATGACCGAAAAATGTGTCAAAAAATAGACTTCACACGTTAATTTCATAGCGAAGGTCCGCGCTGGATAGAGACTATATATACACACACACACATACATATATATATATATATAGCCAGGTCGATCCATCCAAGAAACTTCCCAATCTCTGAAAACTGCAATAGTATGAGATGAAACGCAATATAACTCGTATATATAGTCAAGGCAAGAGTTCCATATATACTTCCCAATCATTTAAATTCCTTAGAAATCTAATATATATATATATATATATATATATATATATATATATATAGTATGAGATGAAACGCAATATAACTCGTACATATAGTCAAGGCAAGAGTTCCATATATACTTCCCAATCATTTAAATTCCTTAGAAATCTAATATATATATATATATATATATATATATATATAGCCCTTCCACTAAGAGATTCCTTATTTTACCCATTCTAAATAGATCGATCATTTAACATACTTTTTTATCACATATTAACATTTTCACCGTTCAACTTTTATGTTTATATAAGTAGATCATATCTGGATATTTTCATTCAATTTGATAATCATTAGAGCATTCAAAATTGAAATTTACAAATAAAAACAGGAACGGTTCAGTTTTGACAGATTTCATACGTCCATTGATTTCATCTAGTTAGATGCATTAACGATCACAATTTTTCTTAAAAATTTACAAGAATGATCTACACATACAAACCTAGTAATTAAACGGTGAAGATGTTAAAATGTGATAAAAAAGTTGGTCTAATAACTAATCCCTTAAAATGGACAAAATAAGGGATCCTTTAGAGAAATGGTTATATATATATATGCCTTCTTGGCTAAGGACCTCCGCACCAATCCTTATGATGCAGATTTGATATTTTGACTAACTTTTCGATTGAATTTTTACATCTCCACCATCTAGTCTTTCGGTAATCATGTATAGATCATCTCTACAATTTTCAGCCAATTTGATAACCATTAACATATCAAACTAGATTAAAACAAATAGACATATTGCATTTTGTCAAAACTTAACCGTTCATGTTTATGATAGGAAATCACACTTTTGAACACCTTAACGATTATTAAATTGGTTGAAATGTTGCAGACTTGATCTATATATGAGTACCTAAAGACTAGACGGATGAGATTTTAAAAATTCAATCGAAAAGTTAATCAAAATATCAAATCCGCACCATAAAGATTGGTGCGGAGGTCCTTAACTCAGAAAGTTCATATATATATATATATATATATATATCCAAGAAACTTTCCAATCTCTGAAAATTGCAATAAATATGATATGAAACGTGATATAACTTGTACATATAGTCAATACAAGAGTTCCATATATACTTCACAATCATTCAAATTCCTGGAAATCTAATAGCCCGATTTGCCGCAGATGAATGGAATTAACAAGGATTAGTACCGACGATCTACTGTTGATTATATGTACTCCTCCAGTCCTTCTCTAACTCCTTGTAACCCAAACAAAATGGTCTTTCCATCACAACTTCTTTTTTCCAGATTTTTTTTTCTTCTAATTTTATGTATTTTACTTTTGGTTTTTTTTTTTCCAATTTTTTTTTTCCTTCTAATTTTCTGTAATTTTATACCCCTTGTCAAGTCATCCACGTGGTTACTAACATGAGGTAAATTAAATTTCCTTTTGATTAGTGTTTATGGTGAGAACAATACTTGTGTCCATACCAGTATGATGTGTGCGTCCATACTCTCTCTAATTTGCATATGTTGGGCAATGTAATCAACAATTTTAACCGTTCAAAAGTTGAATTAATCAATAAAGATCACCTCTGTAAAAAATGAATGTAAACAAATATCATTTGCTTAACCGATTGTATCAAACAAATGACGGCTGATCATGAGACTCCCAATTTTCACTAGAACTGTTCATTTGTTTGATTGAAAAACATAAATCTAGGTTTTAGATTTAAATGGTAGAAATTTAAACGCTTGTGTGATTTTCTGTTTCCGGCTTGTTCGGATTAGTTTTTCTATCCTTGTTGCTTTAAGATGTTTTCAATTCGAATAAGGAAAGTTTTGCTAGATTCCCCAAAATTGAAAAAACCAGATAGAAATGGAAATAGATTAAACGCTTTTCCTTACATGACATGCTGCACCACAATCATCGAGATTGCAAAGATGACGACCTGCTGATTGGTCCGATCGAAGAGGCAGAACCTGCTGAGAGCCGAGTCTATGACCATCTCAACGATCATAGTAAGCCAGCCACGGTTTAGAGGCGTAGTAGCCCTAGAATCAGATGCAGCCTTCTCGCCTGTAGGACCAACACATATAGCTATCTGCTCATCCATTCTTGATTCTCAATTCTCAGAAGAAATGCGATACGATTCTAATTCTTTATCGATGGGAAGAAATGAATCGAATTACAGTGGCAGTGTGCTCTGGTTTACACTTCTTGTCGTTTATGTACGCTTACGACCTTACGGCATCGTGGCCGTCCGTCTTCTTTTCTTTCTAACCGTTTTACTCTTTTACTTTTTACGACTCTTCTTTTTTTCTTTTTAAACTTTTAAAGTCACCATAAAACAAACCGAATAAAATACGAAATGACAAATATGAAAACAGCTGATTTTTCTTTTTATTGAAATTAAATAAAAATTTACATGTTCCGAGTTTTAATACTCAACATGTTCAAAGTTTTGATACTCAAAACGATTACCATCATACTGAGCATGTAAGACTTGCCATATATCAAACAGTTACATGTCTCACAGTAATAGATGAAACGGCCCCCTCAATTTGTGGAGCGACCTTGTGAGGCGAAACTTTGGTTTCATGACGGTGGCGGAGAATCTCGTGCTCTTCAGATCGTGGATGGACGAGATGGCGATGGCGTGGGATTTGAGGGTCTGTGGCTTCCTATCCACTAGCCTTGGGATATCAACTTCAAGGTTACACTGCTTCGGTTGAAGCAGAACTCGTTTGATGGATTTGTGATAGGGCTTGGAATGACGGCTGCAGGTGGAGTTGGGTGCTCATCAGTGCTTGGCAAATGGTCGGGTGCTCTAGTTTGGTCGTTGGTCAGAGGTCTAGATCAGGGTGGTGCTGTTGTGCATGTCCGATTCATTGGATAGAGGTGGCATCTCAACTTTACATGGGCGGTGGTGATGCTGATTATTCGGGTTTTGACGGGGAGTACAAAAAGCGATTAAGGGTTGCGGCTGCGGTGATCAAGGCTTAGAGGCGGCAAACCTGGAGTCAGTGTGATCCCCTACTCATTTTTGTCATTTTCTAATTAAATTTTCGTGATCAAATCAGGACAAGGGGCAGTTAGACCATTCAATAATCGTCACATTTTCATTCGATTAATATAAACTTATACTCAAAACTCAGTAACTTTTTTCGGAGCTTCAACCTTAGAGCAAGTCCAACAGATTCTCTATAATAGAGATTTTACTTAAATTTGGGGATTTTGGGCTCTAAATCTCCTCCAACAGATTCTCCATCTCATTCCCTAAAATAGGGATTTGGATGAGAGAGAATATATGCATCCCTATATTTGTAGAGAGAGAAAGAAAAATTTGCAGAATGAAAAATTAATGATCAAATCAATTTGACACAGAAAACTAAAAAGTAATCATTAATTATAGAATTTTATATGGATTTTTATTTAAAATAAATAAATTTATTATTATAGAATAACTTAAAAGTAATCATTAATTACAATTTACAATAAATGTTGAATATTTATTATTGTGTTATAAATGTCAGAATCTGCAAAATAGAGAATCTGTTGGAGTTGGAGTAAAAAATTATAAAGAAAATGAGTTTTATTTCCCCATTTTAGAGAAACTTTTGGAGAAGCTGTTGGACTTGCTCTTAGGAACTCTAAGAAATTAATTACTTACTTACTATAACTTAATTACTTACCAACTCTAAGAACTAGTCTTTAATATGTCAATTTTAACCTAACGACTTCCTGTCTAAGTGGTTACTATTCTGGCGGAATCATTGTTGTCTTAATATGGAAAGTATTTTAAATTCTAGTGAAGTTAATAAGCAAATAGTCTAAACATCCTTAAAAACCAAGATTTAAAAACTTAGAATTTTTTACAGATATGCGGGATACCAAATGAAATTTATTTATTCAAACATGCATAACTATAGATACATAACCCAGAGTCTCACTCTTGGGTAAACAGTTAAAAGTTATTTAGCTACTCATAATAGAAATTAAAATATAAAATTACTTGAAATAAAAGCACACCACACCGGATGACTAGTAAGACACAATGCTTTCAGACACACTCTTACTACTCATTGTTTATTCTTCTATATTAAAACACTCACGTGAACTGAACTATTTTGAAAGGATTTATGAGACTTCAATATTAGCGGTGGTCTTCTTGCTCTCTCCTCGAATGAATTCTTTTGAGACTTCCTCTCCTTTTATAGAGACCGGACTCCAAACTAACATTGAATTTCATTTAGAAAACGGAAGACATGTGGAATTTTATTGCTGATAAGATTTCAACCTTTTTCTTTTTGACAAGCTTTTGTCTGTTTGTCGCTATGCATCGACAACCATTTATTTCTTATCTTACATAAAGTTGCTTGTCGTTATGCGTCGTTAGCCACTCAGTACTCTATTCTGTTGATGAGGTTGTGCAATTCCTCATCAGCAAAAGAGGCACCCAAGTCCGTGTAGTCACATTCTTCCTCAGATTCTATATTTGAGTCATAAGGAGTTATGTGCTTTTACTCATTTTCTAATTTCTCTACCCACGTGGTGGTGGCCAATGTCCCATCTATCTCACGCCTTTCTAAGTCCCTGTAAAAATCACAATTTTTGGGATAAGGATCATTATAGGAAGCCACTATTATTTTCTCTCCACCAGCAAGAAGGGTGGTGGAGAAATCTTTCTGAACCAATTTTTGTATATTGGTTATCGCCATTGCTTTCATCCATGGGATGCTCTGGTTTGGCTTGCCATTTCTTGATGCTAAATCATTTATATATGTACGACCTTGAATTATTCTGACATAATGATAAGGAGAGATATAACTCATGTGTCTTTCTTCAATCGTCCATTCCGGAGGGGTTGAGACGAACTTCAATATAAGAATACAACCTTCTTGTCTAATATTTTTGACTGCTTCATAAATTATCTATGGGAGGCCATTCAGGTCCTCGTTAGTTTTTGTCCACAGATTATGAACAAAACAATTTTCTATTAACCAAACCTTGTGCTTCTGGGGATGTTCTGCTTGAACATTAATCAGATATCTTTCATAGTAGGGACCTTTTATGACTGATAGGGTTGATTGGAGCACTTTTCTTTTCTCAAAATCTCCTAAGAGATTATGAAAACGGAACCATTCTTCTTCTGATAAGGCAACTATGGGGACCTTTGCGCTTTCAGGATTCTCAAGATATTAAATCTTAACGTTTTACTTAGGGTTTTTCTCAGGAGCATGCTGCTTTTCTTCCTGATTGTAACTGTGGAGTTCTTCAGTTAAAGCTTCAAGAGCTTGTAAAACAAGTGCTTCATTCTTTTCACGAGAAGCAGTTAGGATGTTATCCATGATGACTTTTTGATTGAATTGTAGAATTCTGCTTGTCCGAAACACTGGTGTTTCATAGATTCTCATTGGATGATTGAATATCTTCTTCAATCTGGTTACTACCGGTTGTTTGCTTCTGAAAGTTAATAGCCTATCATGCATTGACTTTGCTTTTTTATCTGTTGTTTGAGGAGGTCTTGCTGCTTGCTTTGAAATCGGTGATGTGTGACCACAGTTCTGGGATGTTGTAAAAACTCATCTAAGAGTTTTCTCTCATCTTCTTATTGTGCTTCATCTTGTGAGGAAGATTTGGATTTTTCATCTGGATAGTTTCCCCAACCTGTTAAATCTGGCTGAATCTTTTCCGAAGCTTTGCTGATTCTCCAGGGGAATATCATACTATGAATTGGTAACCTGGTCCATCATGCAGAGATCTTAAAGTTTTTTCTCCATTCTTGTATCTTTTACTTTTTTCAAACTTCGCCATTTCTCTTGTAAGAGCGTCAACATATAATTCTTGTCTCCTCCAATCATTTCAACATCATATTCATACTGAGTTAAAAACATATGTCATCTAAGAACTCTTTCTCTATCAGCTGCATCTGTCAGTTTATAGTTTTTGAAGTTTTTTGCTCTTTTATTATCAGTTCTAACAAGAAATTTTTTTCTTAAAAAAGCTTATGCACCCTTAATAGATTTTTATCGGGGCTAGTACTTTTTTATCTCCTGTGAAGTAATTTAATTATGCAGGATTGAACTTTCCTGACAAAAATTTACAAATTTTTTTCTGATTTGTATCTAGCGTGACCGCCAAAACTACTCCTGTCTAGTAATAATCATTTGCATCAGTCTGCAAAATGATCAAGTCACCTTCTTCTGGTAACTGTAAAGGAGGGCAATATTTTTTGAGTTCTTTAATTTTCTTAACGGTGTTGCTATCATCTGTTATAAATGACTATTTTATTTTTGAGCTTGTCTTTGGAGAGAGAAAAGCAGTGAGTCCACTCACTTGAGGAATAAAATATCTCCCAAAGTTAAGAACTCCCAAAAATTTCTGAAGAGATTTTACATTTGGAATATTGTCAGAGAATTGGCAAATTTTCTTCACAATATATTCTTGAAGACAAATTTCTCCATCTTTGACATGTAAGCTAAGAAAATCTATTTCTCCCTTAATGAAATGAATCTTCTTTTGTCCAAGGATGATCCCTGTTTCTGCTCAAACCCTGGGGCCTGGTAGATACAGGTGAATCCTCGTGTGATCTCCTGCCAACCTGCTTACTAAGGGGAATACCGGGTGGGCCGGTCTTCTCCTCTCCGATGCCTAAGTTAGTATAGTTGGAATATATATAACCTGAGCACGTATGTAAGCGGTGAGTGAGATCAGTTACCTCTTAATGAGGGTAGTTGGAGCCCTTATATAGGTGGTTGGGGGTGAGGGCTGGCCTCACCCTTCGATGTGGGACTGGTTCCCTTCTGTTTGTACATTCTGGTGCCCTCTTTGGCAGGCAGGCGCCCCCGGTCTCAGGGTCCCTGGTGGTAGGATAGAGTGCTGGGCCCCGAGGCCGGGTGCTGGTGATCCGGTCAGGGGCCTTGGGCCGGGCCCTGGTGCACTTGCTGCGGGTCTGTGGGCCTGCTGTAGCCTCTCTGCGGCTACTGTCAACAAGTCCCCCAAGTTCCCGGTCAAGTGCAATCTTGAATGGGGACTTAAGTCTGTCTTGCTCTTGTCCTGCAGACCCGCAGGGTTACCAACCTAACGGGGCCCAGTCCCCCAAGTCCGCGTTGAAGATTGGGCGTGACCGAGGTGAGTACCTGTTACCGATGGTAAGTAATAGTTTATAAGTACGTTTGTAGTATAAGTAGTACTGTGCTCAAGTGTTGTGGTGCTATGAGCATGGAGTGGGTTGGAACCCGGAGAGTGTATGAGATGATGCCATGATGCCATGCAAATAGACGTGTGCATGGAATGATAATGGGGCGTTGAAATCCGCCGTGCAAGAGATTTGTGCATGGAATTCCGACCGGGCACTCTGCCCTATCGGAACGGAGCGCACTGGGCCATAACCGGGCGATCTGCCAAATCGGAACGGAGCGGAGTTCACTGAGCCTCTACCGGGCGATCTGCCAAAGCGGAAAGGAGCGGAGTTCATGGGACCTCGACCGGGCGATCTGCCATATCGAGACGAGTCCCAGGTGAACTTAAGTACTGGACCTCGACCGGGCGTTCTGCCATATCGAGACGAGGTGGAGTAAAGGACCTCGACCAGGCGTTCTGCCATATCGAGACGAGTCCCATATTGCTAGGCTGCAGGGAGATTACCCCGGTGTTGCGGGCTGTTTGAAGCACCGGTGAACACTTGCTAGTTCTTCTCAGCTTGTGTTGGATAAGCGTTGAGGTAAAGGGGGGGTGGCGTTGAGGTGACAAGGCTCGCCGTGCAGTCCCCGTTTGCCGCAGCTGGTGCGATGCAGGGTTTTTATTCTGCTGGACAAGCGTACATGGGTTAGATGTAAACTCACCCGGGTGTATAAAGCCCATGCCGGTCGAATTTTCTCATGACCGGGGTCAAGCCATGGTGCCGGGCGGGACTCGACCGGGCGTCCTGCCATATCGAGACGAGTCCCCCAGTGAAATGCCATGGGGCCGGGTGGATCCCGTTCCCGGAAAATGCTCTCGAGCCGGTTGGATGATCATAACCGGGGAGATGGTCTCGAGCCGGTTGAATGTGACGTAACCGGTGGGCGGATCTCGACCGGGCGTTCTGCCAAATCGGAACGAGGCCCCCCAGTGAGATGGCATGCAGCCGGTTGAATGATGCCTAACCGTGAACTGTCATGGAGCCGGGCGGATGGCTCATGCCCGGATAGATGCTCTCGAAGCGGTTGGGAAATCACAACCGGTGAGAGGTCTTCAAGATATGCAGCGAAGAAGCCATGCAGCCGGTTGAATGATCATAACCGCGCCGCTAACTGCCATGGTGTCGGGCGGATGGCTCATGCCCGGATAGATGCTCTCGAAGCGGTTGGGAAATCACAACCGGTGAGAGGTGTTCAAGATATGCAGCGAAGAAGCCATGCAGCCGGTTGAATGATCATAACCGCTAACTGCCATGGTGCCGGGCGGATGGCTCATGCCCGGATAGATGCTCTCGAAGCGGTTGGGAAATCACAACCGGTGAGATGGCATGCAACCGTGGAGCCTGGGGAAGTGTGGGAGGTCTGACGCCTCCGTTCCCGCTCCTATCTTCCTGTCGCTAGCGTGTGGGACAAGTGGCTGACATGCATTTAAGGAGGAAGTCCATCAGTCCCGTCAGTTATGATGGCATGGGCAGTTTACCAATGCTGGGACACGTGCCAGCAGGGGGCGGTCTTGAGATGGAGGGCCTGGATTTGCAGGCGTTTGAGTTGCTCTGATTGCGTGTTTTGGGGGGATTTCGAAACGCCTAGGGCACCGGTTCCCTCTATAAATAGGTCTCTTCTGCTCTTCTTTCTACTTTCGCTTCTTGCATTTTAGAGAGACTAAGAGAAAGAGAGAAGATCCGGCGAAAAGCCCTGAGCTCCTTGCCCCACGAGATCCGTTGTTTCAAGCGCTCCCTAGCCTCTTCCTACCATTGCTCGCTGCTTTTGCAGGGCGGACCCTCCTTGGTTGAGCATATTAATTGGTAAGTTCTTGCGTTATTTGCCCCGGTGTTTTTCTTGCTTTTGCTTTTGCTGTTTTGCGGCGGGGGGGGAGGGATCTCTATCGCCGACTGAGTTGCTCTGCGGCAAACTTGGTGAGAGACCGTAGGAGGCGCTGTTGTAGCCTGTTGCTGACGAGCGCTAGGGTTTTGTTTTCTGCCCCTAGGTCAAGATGTATTCTTCAAGTTCTGACGGGGCTTTCGAACCTGCTGCCAGAGGTCCTATCGTGGATGATGTGGAGAGATTGGAGGACTGTCTCGGTTCTGAAGTCCCGGAGAACGAAGTAACTGACTGCTCCGGGAGCGGGGCTTCGTCTCCGTCTTCGTCTTCCGGGTCTAATTCCTCGGAGACTGAAATACCGCACGGGGTGCGGCTTGTCGGTGCTCCGGCCGTGAGCTACACCATCGGCAGAGGAAAAGACGCAGTGGTGTGTGATGAACCGGAGGGTAGCATGACCCCTGGAGAGATTGCGGCGTTCCGGGAAACGTGGAGTATCCCAGACGAGGTTTTGCTGCGACCACTGAATCCTGAAGAATCAGCCTGCAACCCGGAGGAAGGTTGGGTTGCCGTGCATCAGGATCAGTTCCGGCACGGATTCTCGCTCCCGCTGCCAGATTTCGTGCAGTATATGCTGAGTGCGCTGCGAGTGTCACCCGCGCAGCTTCCTGGGCTCCAATGGAGGCGGTTACTGGGACTCGACTGCCTATATGAGCTGTCCGGAATGAGTATGCCAACGGTAAACGAATTCCGGGCCTTATATAGGTTGTCCTAATCGAGGAAGCAGGGGTCCCGGGGTTGCCTGTCCTTCAATGCCCGGAACAATCAACCGATCACCACCACCATGCCTTCATGGGTAGACAATAGCTGGAGAAAGAAGGTGGTGATGGTGGGCGGGAGGTGGCAGGTGAGAAGGAGGATGTACCGGGTTCCTGGCGCCTTCCAACCCATTGGCGACCAGTCGTTCGAGCTATCCGAGCTGGAGCAGGAGAGGATCTCGACTGTACTCGGATGTTGGGATAGTCTGGAACGAAGTTCTTACAACTTCATCAGGCGAGAAGTGCTGGAATACTGTTGTCTCGGGCGGGATCCCGGTGCGTAGCAAGCCCTAGCGGTGGTACTTGTGCTGGTTCTACTGAAATTCTAACTGTTTGCTTGTCTTGCAGGTGCATCTACCCGGGCGGTCATCAAGCCCGAAACCACTCTTTCTATAGACGGGGAAGACCTCCTTAACAAGCTGAAGGAGAAAGGCGCGACCGTCGCACGGACCTCGGTGGACGAGGGGTCTGGCCGGCTCACGACTCATTTGGAACCGAGGGCCATGGATGTTGATGACTCCGCCTACCTCCTGAGGCGGGTGAAGACCCATGCTGCTGCGCCTTCGGCGGTGCCCGGAAAGGGCAAGACTACCGGGGGGCCAGTGAGGATTCCCGGTGGAGTGAACAGGATCCCCAACCGCCCGGTGTCTGTGCCGCTCGTGACCCGGGGCACTCATGTAGGCGCACGATCTTCTTCTCCCGAAGGCCGGGGAGAGAAGCGGAGGGGCCCGGACATTCCTTCCTCCGTGCTTGTTATAGTCACCGGCGGGTCGTCCCGGGAGAACCTGGCCAAATGGCTCAGGGTAACCAGCGGTGCACAATCTAATTCTGCTAGGGAAAAGGCTGCCGCTGCCCGGCAGAGTAGCCCTGCACCTGCAGAGGCATCGAGGGGAAGCCCGGACACTGCATTCGTCCGACAGGTGGCAGCGGACCTGGCCAGCTTTGGTCTGGACCAACCCGGGGTCGCCGGTGTTCTGGCGGGCGGGAACCGGCCAAAATGCAAGGAATCCGTCCTCCGGGTAAGTACTGCGCGGTGCCACTACACTGCTTGTAGCTTGTTTCTTTTGCTGCTTGACTAACTGCCTTTGTTGTTTGTGCAGTTGCTGTACAGTCTGTACCAACCGGACGCGAGCGAGGAACTGCCGGAGCTGAAGAGACAGATAGCTGCTTTATCAGAGGCCCGGAAGCGCTTGGAAGTGGAGAAGTCCCGCTCGGACAGGGAGAAGGCCAGACTGGAGGAGAGGGCCAAGAAGCTGGAGGAGCAGAACCGGAGCCTGGAGAAGGAGAAGGAGCGGGCGGAGGCTGAGAGGGCCGAGTTGGAGGCCAAGGTGGACGACCTCCAGGTGGGAGCCACCGCTGCCGCTGCTGTTGCCGAGGGAGATGACCCAGAACAATATGAACGGTTCGTTCTCCGATACCAAGAGAGCGACCAGTTCCTGGAGTTCCTGGAGAAGGCCAGGGAAGAGAGCATCTCGGATGCGTACACGGAATGGGCGGCCAAGGGGTGGCTGGACACTTCCCTGATGCCGGATGCCGCTGCTGAAGGAGATGCTCATGAGCAGTCGAACATCCATCAGCAGGCGGCGGAGGGGCAGCCTGGGGAAGTGGTTCGCTCGGACTTGGGTTCTTTTACCAACGGTACCAAGTCCTCCGGAGCCAGAGCCGGAGCAGAGGTCGACAACGAGGCTATCGCAGGAGAGGCTGGCGGACTGCCCGCTGAGGGTGGAGGCGCGGCTCCTTAGGATTTTGCCCTTGCTCTTTTTTCTTGTAAAATCTCCGGAACGGTTACTGCTTGTATACTTGCCTGATTATGAATATACTTGAACTTGCGGGGCCAGTAGGATTTTTTCAAAAGTAGTTTACATATATTTGTGATTTTTACAACGGTTGAACCGGTGATATGCCAAACTAACCGCTCGGACTTAGCGGGTTTACCAGGGCTGGTCATGCTCCCGGTCGGGGTCTGCTCTTCTTTCCCCTACGTACCGCTGGAGCTGGCCGTTATTGATCAAACCCTACACCGCTGTCTTGAGAGCGCAGCACTGATTCGTTCGATGAGTAGCCTCATCATGATAAGAGCAGTACTTGCCCGTCTGCGCCGTTGTAAGTTTCCCCTTCGGGTACTTTCTCTTGGGCGGTGGGGGAATGACGCTCCCGTTCTCAAGTAAAATATCCTCGTAGGAAGTGGTGAGAGCGGTGAAGACTTCTTGACCGGCCGGTGGTGCTGGCATGATCGCCAGGGGACGTTCTTGGCGGTACGGCGCCGGCTTGTGCTCGCCCTGGGGCTTATCAGAATAGGACCTCTGCTGTCGCTGTGGCCAGTTTTTGTTGTTGGCGTTCCGGCTGGGTCGAGCGGCGTGTTTCTCGGTCCGCTGACTGGGCTTGTCCTCCCGACTGGGCGGAGGGTTCTCTTCCCGGGGATGGTCCTCCTGCTGCTCATCCCGCTTCCTTTTCAGCAGGTGGTGCCCATAGGTCTCGTGATCGGCCTGAGCATGCCGGATGGTCATAGCCATCAACTCATCGTACCCCTGCGGGAGCTCTACCCGGACGGCGTAGGAAAACTTTCCTGCTCAGAGCCCCTGCTTAAACGCCATCTCGGCGATGCCTTTGTCCAGGTTCCGAACCCCGGCCGTAGCCGTCTGCCAACGGTTGACAAAGGTCCTCAGCTCCTCTCCGGGGGCTTGTATGCAGTTGAAGAGGATGGTCGACGTTCGGGCTCCCTCGACTCGGAGGATGAAGCGGCCTACGAACCGGTCGGCTAACTGCTCGAATGCCTCGATCGAGTTCGCTGGAAGCTCGTAGAACCAGCTGAGCGCTTCTCCAGACAGAGTCTCCTAGAAGATGTTGCAGCAGGCTGCATCAGAGTAGCCCTTAGCGCAGGTCTGGGACCGGAAACTGTCCAGGTGCTGATACGGGCAACCGGACCCTGAATAGGTGAGCTTGAGGGACTTCTGGTTGCCAGATCTCCCCGACTCTATGACCCGGTGCGAGAAAGGACCCATGCGCTCATTAAACCGGGTGCCCTCCATCGGCCGCGCGGCTCTTCTCTCGTTGGCCTCCATTTGGGCCTTCAAGTCTGACACGGTGTTGGCTAACATCTGTAACGCCCGTGCGGTCGGAGTCTCAACTTCATCCACAGACAAAGCTTGGAGCTGGCGGGAGGTTGGCTTGCTCTTCGGCGGACCTGCGCCGGCTTGTGACTTCTCTCGCACGGGATCGCTGGGCCGGTCGCCCGAAGACTGCCCTGTCTCGAACTGCTGAGGTTGGACTGGCGCGGGTGCCGCTTGCGCCTTGATCATGGCTTCACTACGCTGCTGTCCCCTCTCCAGGGCGGCTACCAGGGCAGCATTCACCGCCTCCATCTCTTCGTACCGGGCGTTGGACTTGGCTCGGTCCCTGTCGCTCTCCTCTCTCAGTCGATGGACCTCAGCGGCCATTGCCTGTATCTCTCCCGCCATACTGCTATGGTCGGGGCTGTATGTAGGGTCCCGGTCCGGGCTCTCAGATCGATCGCTCGAATCATCTGAGAACGTCAAGGAGAAACCCCGGAGCACTGGGCTGTCTTCATCCTCTGCCGGGTCTTTCCCACGCGAGCTGTCGTGGTGGGGCCCCGGCACGCCGGACGGTCCCCCACAGCTCCCTCCTTCCTGACCGTTGCCCTGGTCGCCGCGCGGCTCCCGCGTGACGACCGGGGTGGAGGTGAGCGTTTGCACTAATGCAACACATCCCTCCTCGGTGGTACCTCTCTCTTGACTCATTTCCGAATTCTCTGCCAACGGTGTTGCTTACACGGCTTCTTGTTCAAGCTTCCCACAGACGGCGCCAATTGTTTCTGCTCAAACCTTGGGGCCTGGTAGATACAGGTGAATCCTCGTGTGATCTCCTGCCAACCTGCTTACTAAGGGGAATACCGGGCGGGCCGGTCTTCTCCTCTCCGATGCCTAAGTTAGTATAGTTGGAATATATATAACCTGAGCACGTATGTAAGCGATGAGTGAGATCAGTTACCTCTTAATGAGGGTAGTTGGGGCCCTTATATAGGTGGTTGGGGGTGAGGGCTGGCCTCACCCTTCGATGTGGGACTTGTTCCCTTCTGTTTGTACATTCTGGTGCCCTCTTTGGCAGGCAGGCGCCCCTGGTCCCAGGGTCCCTGGTGGCAGGATAGAGTGCTGGGCTCCAAGGCCGGGTGCTGGTGATCTGGTCCCGGGCCTTGGGCCGGGTCCTGGTGCACTTGCTGCTGGTCTGTGGGCCTACTGTAGCCTCTCTGCGGCTACTGTCAACAATCCCCTTCTAGACAATGAGCTTGCAAATTTGGCCATGATGTCTCAGATGCTCATTCATAGTTTTAGAGAAGAGGAGAATGTCATCAATGTAAACTATGCAGAAATCTGAGTATGGCTTAAAAATATTGTCCATCTTTCTTTGAAAGATAGATGGTGCTTGCTTAAGTCCAAATGGCATTACCAGCCATTCGTAATGTCCTTGAGGAATCCCAACAGCTGTTAAGGTAATGGAATCATGATGCATCTTAACTTGCCAGAGGCCTGATTTTGCATCAAACTTTGAGAATATTTTGCTCCTTTCAATCTATTGATGATGACTCTTACTTGTGCAATTTGATAGCCATCTTTGACTGTTTTCTTATTGACGTCTCTGTAGTCTATAACCATTCTTGCTTTTCCTCTCAATTACTCTGCATGGTTTCTGATCAAGAATGCTGGAGCATGATGAGGACTATCTGAAAGTCTAATTAGTTGCTTTTTCAAGCAACTCTTGAACCTGACCTTCCATCTCTTTCCTATCTTCATCCTTGTAATGAGGGATGGCTTTGACATGGCATATTGCATTCGCATCATGCATTTTTAGCTGACAATATACCAGACCTCTCTCCCAGTATAACTGGGGATCCTTACTCGTTATGGATTTCAGTAAGTTTTCTACCTCAACAATATTTGAAACTTTCTTTTGTTCTATCTTATTAGCATATGTCTTTAGATTGTGCTCTTTGATGAATTCTTCTTCACCATCTGAGCTATCTGTATCTTGAGGTTCTACCTCTGATTCTGAGTCTGAGTTTGTTGAACTTATTGCTTCATTTGGTATGATTTCTTGGTATTCTTTTAATGCCAATATTGGTTGCAAAACTAGTTTAAAAGGTGGTTAATGAGGACATCGCTTTGCTGGCGACTTCTTATATTATTATGTGAATCCCTTACTTATAATGCTAACAGCATCAATAAGTTTGGATTCCCAGTGGAGCTTGTTGTTCTATCCAAAATGATATGAGTATAAAATGCGACGTTCTTAATATGTTATACCCTCGTTTATACTTTGCTTTAACCCTTATTTTTGTAGAATCGTGTCATAATATAGTATCACGAGTTTTTGGTATAGTTTAAATGAAAATATGCTTAAGTGTTGAAAATTTACAGAAAATTGACAAAGTGCTGAAAATCGAAATCTCTAAATATTTCGTTGATTCTGTAAAGCTTCCATGATGCTTTTGATGAATTTTTCCTTTCTTATGAGCAGTAGTCATATTAAATATTAAGCAATGGAATGAGTTATAGCAATTGGAGCAAAAGAAGCTGCCGAGAATTGCTATGCAATTTCGGATTCAGCAAGTTTCAGGAATATCCTGGACACATTACTCAAATTCCTGAATTTCTCCAGGATGGACCACAAGGAACTAGAAGACGTACCATATATGCACGAAAAGCTCTACTAGTCTAATTTCTATAAAATTCGGAATGGCATCAATAGCTATCATGAGGAGAAAGTTATGCCAGTTGTAATGCCAAGAGATCACTACCCTGCCGAGAAGAGGAACCTACTACCTATTTTTGCACTTTTCTACATTTGTGCATCAAAAAGGCAACATAATGCATCAAGTGAGAGTTTTCAAGCTAAATAAAGGTTAGGGGATTCAGCTTAGCCAAAAAGAAGTGAAAAAGATGAAGAAAAAATATCTCCTAGCTCGGATAGGAAAACCTGCCAGTACTAGGAGAATGATGCCGGTTGTGCTAGGGAGGCTTGCAGCTGCATATCCATGGACCATTATCCATCAAATAGAGTTGTTGAGTTCACTTGAGGAGTCCATGAAGCATTGCAGCCTGATCCATGAAGAAATCGGTAGAAAGAAGATTCCTAGAAGATCAAAGGAAGAGAGAAAACCAAAATCGGCAAGGAAAATGAGTTTCGTGCCAAGTTGCCCTAGGGTTTCTGTCGATACTTCCCCTATATAAAGTCTTATTTTTCCTACAGAAAAATCATCTCATCTGAAGTAAAATACTAGCCAAAAGCTCTACAAAGTCTCTCAAGCACCAAACAGAAAAATACTTAGCCAAAACCCGATTCCACCACCATCCAAAATTCTGTAACATCTTTTAGCCTACTGCCGTGCGTCTTCCGTCACAATTTGAGGAGTCTTCAAAGGTTTTAAAAGTGTGATTCACTTCCTCTATGGCTTATGTATTCTTTTATCTTTGTGTAGTTTGTAAGAACTTGTTTTGATTCTTGGTTTTTGTAAAACTATTGTATGAACTCAGTTTGTTGTTTGTAATATAGTTTGCGATGTTAACTTGTAAATTTCGTGTGTTAGATAATTAGGACAGTAGGTGTCGATGCATGTTTAAGGTTTAAAATTGGTTAGTAACCTAAAGATTGCGCATAAAAAACTGAAACATTAGTCTTGTTTAAAAGCATGTAATTCTAGATGTTAGGTTTCATCAAACCAAGAGTAATAATGAATATAGCTAAAACTCAAAAGGTTGCTTTGATTTGTGTTGCTCACCTAGGGTTTAAGACTTTAGATAACTTGCATGTTAAAATAAGATGATTGACAATCTTACTTATTTTGCATGTCTCTGATTTAGACTATTGCGCATAATTGTTAAGTCCTACCCGGATTAGCATAACTTTAGGGCCTAGAACTACCCGTGGTCTTAAACTTGAGAAGTCTTACAACTATGTTGTAGTCGGAACTAAAATTGAATCTAAAACATGTCGATACTTGTTCCTTACTTTCTTGCATACATGTTTTACTTGTTAAAGAGTATTTTGTGTGAATTGTTTTGTGTGAAAGATGATCAACTTGTAAATTTTAAAATAGGATTTCATTTCGTGTCTAGGAATTTAGGGGCAGCCTTGCTGCCGATCCCTTTCAATCCCCAAACATGACGTTTTAAAGTTGTATATATGTGAATATTTGTCCAACATTCTCATGTTTCAGATACCCTTAATCCCCGACTAAAACGATCCCTACTTATTGATATACTACTAACGTTTCTTGTAGGGTTTATAATTGAAGGATTGCTTAGGCGACTCGTCACAAACTCGATCATTTCAAAGGTTTGCACTATCTTTTGCTGAAGTAGGAAGTCATTTCCTATTAGCATATCACCACCTTGAGCTTCACTTTGCCAGATTCATTGGAAGATAAAGGTTCCTTCTCCCATTGAAATTCTGACATTTCTAGCAAAATGATTCATAAGCACTTCTTTATCTCTCATCCCAATCCCAATAACATTTCTTTTAGACTTTTCCCAATATTGTTCAGGAATAGCATATCGTTTGGCTAAACTGTATCCCTAACCGGTATCTACAAATGCATGTAGATGATACTTTTTATAATTGGAAAATTTCAGGTCAACTGTAATATAGTTGTTGTATATACTCATTTGAACTTGTTTGACTGGTTTGATTGTATTTTCAGTGCTTTCTATGAAAAGATTAATAGACCTTTCATTCATCTGAGTAGAATAAGATTCGTTACTGTTTTTCTGGCTTAATGAAGTTACTAACTTCATTTTTTTTTAGGTCTTCCTCAAGATTTTGCTCTTGATTTTGATCATGGAATATCTCATATTCTTGATCTACCAATGTATGTGCATAATTTTCTTTTGTTTTTCTCCTTAAATCTGCTCTGAAACATTCTCGATGAAAGGTTTCTTTCGTTTCGTCACAATAAATAGGTATTGTGTTACTATCGTAGCAGTTACAATAGTCACATGTGAAGGTTCCTGGCTTAGGTTGAAACTATCAGTTGTTTCTTGTTTCCAATTTTGGATTTTCAATATGAATATAGGACGATCTTCATATTCCTCTTCCGAGTCATCTGAAGTGCTTTCTGTATCGTTTTCTGATGAATATTCAAGAGAATATATTAATTCTTTCTCTTCATCAGAGTAGGCGACCTTAAAACTTTTTAATTTTGCATATTCTATACCTTCATCATTTTCTGCTATGAGGGCTTTAGAAGATCTTTTTTTCTCTTTTAGGACATTCGTTCGCATATTCTCCTTCAGCTTTACAAAGCCAACATCTGCAAGGCTTTGTTTCTCTTGAAGCATTCTGCCTTGGTGGTTTTTTCTTAAAAAAATCTCTTTCTAGGAGATCATTTTTCTTTGTTTCGTTCAAAGCTTTTTCTAAACTTGTACTTCTTTTTAGAAGTAAATTTGCAGTTTTAGTTCTTGTTTCTGAACCTACTCTTACTCTTTCGATCAATGTAGAGATGGCATCCCCACTGTGTCGGAGTATCCAATATTTTTGGACACATGTTCTCAACTCTTCTGAGTTGTTTTTTAGCAGTTCTTGATTTTAGATTTTCTATGCATTGCTTTCTTAAGGGATCTCTCACCCTCTCTGCTATTCCTTCAACAGTAAAATACAGGAGGAAATTTTCTTCCAGAGACTGTGCTACAGCATTTTTCCAGGGTTCTGGTCATTTTCTGTAGTATGTCCTGACGAGATCATCATTTTCTAAGTATCCGACCGTGCAGAAATAATTCTGGAATTTATTTGTGTGCTCTTCAAAGTATCTCATGTTGCAGATACTCAGTGTTTGAATATTTGCTATATCTCTTTCCTTAGACTGCTCACTATGTCCCGTTATACCGCCACAAAATTGTGCATATTTGGGAATAGCAAAATCCATATGATTATTAGTCTGAGCTAGTTTTGCTGTCCAATCAGCCCATTTAGAGCTTCTCTTAAAGGAATTGTACCATTTCTGGACTAGTCCTATTAAGGTCAACTCATAATACGCATGACCTCTCTTGCAAAGGCTAGCAAGAGAGGTTGAAAGCTAAGGAGGTCTCTTGCAAATGACCTGTGCTGGCCTACTTAGTCGCTCTTGGCTTGTTAATAGCCGAGAGTGACAATTTACATAAACTATTTCCCAAATTTTTCATTAATCTCGGTGGCGAGACCGTAAACATTAGATGTAGAATGTATTCTAATTGTCGCTGGTATTACCTCCCCTACCATGTTGCTTACCAATATGAACATCTTGTCTTACCTTTCGGCTACAAGTGTTGCTTCTTCATTCTTGATTGTGTTCTCTCTATTGTCTGTCGGAGTGGGACGAGTCGGCTTTTACGCTCAGAGAGTTCAATAGGGGATGCCTACAGCAGTCAACTTCTACATCTTCTGTTTTGCTGGGCACCCGTGTTACCGTCCATTTACATATCAATGAAACAACGTAGTCAGTTCATTAAGATTAATTAACTCAAGTTCAAGATATATAAATCAAAAATGTTTTGGGGCCTTATTAAGGCTTAAGAATTTTGACATTAATCCTACGTGGCGTGCCACCTCATTAAGACATATCATCAATATCAAAAACCTTGTTATGTTATATTTGGATTAAAATACAATCTTGTCCTTTCAAATCTAATGGCTTTAAAATAGACATCATCAATATTGTGTTAGTACAAAGCAGTAATTACGATGACTAAAAAAAGCAATAATTACGAAATATAATTTACTCATAACTACCTAATTAATAATCATTGCAAATTATGCAACAATTACAACCAAATTATGTTTTATTTTAGATGATTTTGTTACCTTTTTTGGGTTAACTACATGAAATTTATTTCTTGACACAATTACGATATTTGACATTAAAACATTCTATCTTTGCGAATCAAATTCAATGTTAAATCTTTTTTGACTCTTAATCAAAATTTAGATTTAGAATTTTATATATATATATATATATATATATATATACATATCCATGAAATTTTAGAAAAATAAAAGTAGATAAAATAAATTTGTATCGAATTTTTAGATGAATTTTATATATATATATATATATGAAGTTTATTTGGACATTGATATAGTGTGTTGAAATTATTTTTTTTGAAATAGTACTTTTTTTTTTTTGAAATAGTATATATGTGTATGTATGTATATGTGTGTGTGTGTATATATATATATATGTATGTATATTCACTTAAATTTATATTTTTGAATAATTATAATTTTAAAAAATTATATTTGATGTTTAAATTTAAAAACGAGTGTAATAAAAAAAATGGCTTGAAAAATATTTTTCTTTTCTATAAATTATTTTTATTTTTGAAAAATAACAAAATAATCTAGAGTCATTGGATTTGAAAGGATAAGATTGTATTTTCACCCTAATATGACATAACAAGGTTTTTTATATTGATGATGTGTCTTGATGAGGTGGCACGCCATGTAGGATTAAGGCCAAAATTCTTAGGCCTTATTAAGACCCCCTATCACTACTCTATATAAATATTGAGTTTCAAACTTAGGCCCGGTTTGGAATTGTAGTTTGGATATATTTTTTGCTTATTTTTGACATTTTGGAATTTTAACATGTTTGGTAAATTCTCCATTGTTCTAAAATCACGTCAGAAAATCCTCGAAATTGATTTCTCTCACCGGCGTTTTCGGAACGCAAGCTAAAGGCGTGCAAAGATTGGAAAATCCCAAAACACCCTCATTGATCTGCGCCAAATCCAATTCTAATGAGCGCGCTTGCTCCATATTCTTCTCAAATCTATGTGCGCTTGCTATGTTTTTCTTTCAAATCTGCCCGCCTTCCTCTGTTTCCCCTTAATTTTGGGCACGTTATCTTCTTCCCAATTCTAGGTTTTACCTCGTATATAAATTCTGCAATGGTCTTGTTCCTTATGCCATTTTTCTCTCTCGCTCAAAATTAAGATTATCTCTTTTGCTCTATATCTCTATGTTTTCATTAGATGCCATTGACGAATATATATATATATATTGCCCATTTGAAGAAGTAATTTCTCTGCAGACATGTCAGTAGTATTCTCTCAATACTCTATCAAAGTTTTTTTTGATATCATACCTCCAGACTTATATATATATAGGCAGGATCTAGAGAGAATGTCCTCAAACTTGAATTATAGTACGGATTTTCATTGTTGACCCACTTTTAGATCGAATTTTCTCATCTCCACCGTCTAGTATTAGATAATATTGTGTAGATCATCGCTGCAAAATTTCAGCCAATTTGGTAATCATTAAGGCCCTCAAAATCGAAAAACAAATGGCGAACTGAATTCTGTAAAACTTGAACCATTCATGTTTATAACAGAAAAACGTAATTTTGAGGGCCTTTACGATTACCAAATTGGCTGAAATTTTACAGAGATGATTTACACAATATTATATATCTAGATACTAGACAGTGGAGATGAGAAAATTCGATCTAAAAGTGGGTCAACAATGAAAATCCGTATTATAATTCAAGTTTGAGGACATTCTCTTTAGATCTGCACTATTAGCAAGTTTGAGGATGTCCTAGTATATATATAGGCAGGAACACCATACATATTCAAAGATTACCATATTCACGTTTGAGGATGTTCACTATTATCATCCGAAAAGTAGACCATTTAGCTTTATCATCAACTTCTACTTCATTAGAAGCCATATTCCTTGAACACCATATTCAACAAAATTTATTGCAAAGACCAATAAAGCTTATTCAATACATATATTCATAAAATATCTTAACCATGTTCAACTAGCCTTGGTAGAATAAGAAGCCTAAAATTGAAACCCAATAGAAAGAAATACAACAATCAGTAGAGCAAACTCTAGCTTGTGATTACCAATAGCATCTAGAAAATACATACAAACATGCATAACATATATAATATAATGGCTTTCCATATTAGTATCCTAAGAACTATTAAACGGTAAGAATATTTCAGAACCAAATATAAGAGAAACATATATTGGTCTTTCATAATGGTATCCTACTCTTTACTTTGATCAGAAGTGCTTAAGACTCACATAGATGCCTAATATAATTTACTATGATATAAGAATTTCTTTCACATGAAATTGTGGGATAATATATATATATATATATATATATATATATATATGAAGTTATTCTCTAAATCATCATCTTCCCAGACCTTCAGAAATCTACAGTCATCATTCAGTTATATAGCAACTAAACATTCTATATAAAATGTGTGTGTATATAGCAGACATATATAACCACATATTCATATATATATAGATATATGATAATTCTCATATATATATATATATATATATATATATATATATATTAGCCCACATGAAAGAAATTCTTATATCATAGTAAATCATATTAGGCATCATTCAATTATACAGCAACTAATTGATTTATTATGATATAAGCAAGGAATTAAATATCGACGATTACGGAAATATCGATGGTTTGAAAAAAAAGAAATTTCGATGGAAATTTCGAGAAAATATCGAATATCGATGGAAATTTTATCAAAAATTTATGTAAAAATTGTATATTTAGATAAAAATAGACTAAAAGTAAAATATCGGAAAGATATGAGTATTAATTTCGATGTTTGAAAAAAACGGAAATTTCGAGGAAATATCGAGGTTATCGAGGATATTTTAGTCCTTGGATATAAGAATTTCCTTCAGATAAGACAATGGGATAATATATATATATATATATATATATATATATATATATATATGTGTGTGTGTGTGTGTGTGTGTGCGAAGTTACTCTCTAAATTATCATGTTCCCAAACTTTAAGAAATCTACACAGTGTCTCATTCAATTATGCAACAACAAAACATTCTATATAAATCATATATATATATATATATATATATATATATATATGAATATGCGTGTTATATATATCTGCTATATACACACACATTTTATATAGAATGTTTAGTTACCACATATTTGAATGATGACTCTGTGTTGATTTCTTCAGGTCTAGAAACATGATAATTTAAAGAATTATCATATATATATATATATATATATATATATATATATATATATATTATCCCACCATCTCATATGAAAAGAAATTCTTATATCATAGAAAATCATATTAGGCATTATTGAATTATGCAGCAACTAATTGATTTACTATGATATAAGAATTTCCTTAACATAAGACTATGGGATAATATATATATATATATATATATATATATATATATGTATTAATGTATGTATGAAGTTATTTTTTAAATTATCATGTTCCCAAACTTTAAAAAATCTACACAGAGTCTCATTCAATTATGCAGCAACTAAGCATTCTATATAAATTATATATATATATATATATATATATATATATATATATATATACTAGATTCTTATTGGTTATGTTTTGAAATGACTCAAAATTTCACTTTTCTTTTCATAACGTAACTATATATAACCTTATTATAAACTTGAAACCATGAAGTCTAGTATTTATTGTTAAGATCTCAAAATATGATTTAACACAATTTGAACTTGGCTAGAATATTGGAAAGGTACTTTTTTAATAAGATTAGTTTTGCTATGTATATATTACATACATACCTCATTCACTCAAGTTCTATGTTTTGGAAATAAAGCAAAGGTTACTAATAAGACTGATTTTTCTATGTATATGTAGTACATACTCTTATTCAAGGGAGAACTCTCTATCTTGTAGTAATTGAAATTGATAAGATCTCCTTTTCATTTACTAAGAGACCCTGAATACTGCGGCAACAAGAGCTATGACTTATCTTGTGAGGCAGATGGTAGTAGTCAATCTCATCATGTCATATTATACTTGTTTTCAAGAAAATATTATGTATAGACAATCAATTACAATAACTACACAATCTGACTCGTGGATGCTGGTGTTCACAAGACCACAGACAACTTTTTCTCCAACCCAGTTTACTCCTTAACCGTCTTCAACTTTAGTTCTTATCAAAATTATATTTTGAACTGCCAGATGCTTTAATAGATGATCGGGTTTGGTTGTACATAACAACGCCTCTAGTTTTCCTAAGCTGCAAAAATCCAATGAGTTATTCTGATCTCTTAGTTAAAACAGCTTCATGCATCAACAATACCAGCATCCACTGTTCCCTTGATTCTTCCATATCCGCAATGTTTTCTTATGTCATGATGGTTTGCGGTTTCGATGAATATGGCTACCCAATTCCGATAACTCCAGCTAACTTGGGTTTGTCCTGTAAAATAACACTCATGGTTCTTGTGTCCCCCCTCCCACACCTACTGTCAACTACAACAAGTCATGTCAAGACATATATAAACAACTAGCATATGGCTTTAAACTCTCATGGCTTACTTATGAATGTAAAGAAAATTGTAGAGATGAATTTTGTGTGTTGAACAACAACACGACTGGAGTTGGGTGCCTATCTTATTCGCAGTAAATAATGCCTCTCTTTAGTACCAGCTCCTGAAATTTGCATGTATACTTTTTGAATCTGCTCCAGTATTCAGTATTCATCTCTTTATGAATTTCTTCAATTATTGTTCTTCAGGAAACAAAGCATTTCGAATCTACTGTACTGCACCAGGTATATGAGTCTTCACCTTATTATGAAGTCTGCCACTCTTCCCTCTTATTCTAAATTTGGTTTGAGTAATCTGATCTATATCGAGTTGTGTTTCTTATTTGATTACTAATAGAAAGAAGATTATACCATATATGTCAGTGGTTGCAATGATATTTGTTTATTCAATTTTACTTGTTGAATTTTCAGTGCTTTCGGATTGAATTCTATTTCTGCCGGTGTATCTATACATTTCAGAAACTGTGTATAATTCTTGTGGTTGCTTGACTTCATATATATATATGTGTGTGTGTGTGTGTGTGTTATATATGTCTACTATATATATATATATATATATATATATATATATATAAAAAAAAAAAATTTCTATACAAAATTTATATAGAATGTTTAGTTGTTGCATAATTGAATGAGACACTGTGTGAATTCCTTAAAGTTTGGGAGAATTAATGATTTAGAGAATAACTTCATACATATATATATATATATATATATATATATTGGATATATGGCTTTGAACTCTCATGGCTTACTTATGAATGTAAAGAAAATTGTAGAGATGAATTTTGTGTGTTGAACAACAACACGACTGGACAACACGACTGGAGCTTGGTGCCTATCTTATTCGCAGTAAATAATGCCTCTCTTTAGTACCAGCTCCTGAAATTTGCATGTATACTTTTTGAATCTGCTTCAGTATTCAGTATTCATCTCATTATGAATTTCTTCAATTATTGTTCTTCAGGAAACAAAGCATTTCGAATCTACTGTACTGCACCAGGTATATGAGTCTTCACCTTATTATGAAATCTGCCACTCTTCCCTCTTATTCTAAATTTGGTTTGAGTAATCTGATCTATATCGAGTGTGTTTCTTATTTGATTACTAATAGAAAGAAGATTACACCATACATGTCAGTGGCTGCAATGATATTTGTTTATTCAATTTTACTTGTTGAATTTTCAGTGCTTTCGGATTGAATTCTATTTCTGCCGGTGTATCTATTTATTTCAGAAACTGTGTATAATTCTTGTGGTTGCTTGACTTCATATATATATATATGTGTGTGTGTTATATATGTCTACTATATATATATATAATTTCTATACAAAATTTATATAGAATGTTTAGTTGTTGCATAATTGAATGAGACTCTGTGTGAATTCCTGAAAGTTTGGGAACATGATGATTTAGAGAATAACTTCATATATATCCAATATATATATATATATGTTCAAGGAAGGTTAACTCCGTAACTTCCGTGGTGTGTCTTGTCCTAATAAGACTTGTAGTCTAGATACTCTATTAGATAGGGAATCCCTGTTCGCCAGGGATACTTGATGTAATGCCTATATAAAGGCCTCCTTATCAATGAATAAAGACAGAGAGATTTATCAATCTATTTCTCCTACAACACGTTATCAGCACGTTGCTCTAGCCTCCCGTCTGATAGCCCTAGAAACCCTAATTCCGAATTTTTTTTTTTTCGAAACCCTAACCTACCGTCGGCCGCCGATTCTTCTCTTCGGCACCGTCGGCCTCTTCTTAGCAGCATCTGCGCTGTTCGCTTGCCGCACTGTACCCTCGAGTACTGCTCCTCCTCTGCCTCTAGGCAGACAACCCGCTCGCCAGCAGCTCTCCCTTGCGTGCTACTTTTTGCACGCATCCGCCAGACGATCAAAATTGCTCGCAAGCCAAGCAAGCGATCCGCGAACCCTTATTCGTGGTTGAGAAGAAATCAAGAAAAATCGAAGAAAACAAGCTTCCCCAAGAGTCAAGTTTCGTTTGATCAAGCTTCTCTTGAAGAGGTAAATATTTTTATAAACGTTCCCGCTTATGAAAATTTCAATAGTTGGGTTTTGTTTTCTTCCGGGACCTTTCCGTGTCCCTGCTTCTTCATCCCGATTCTATCGCTTCTCGGGACGGCATACGGGGATTTAGTCACCCCGGTGCCAACGTTTATTGGGGTAACTGTGATGTTACCGGCCACCGTTATGCTTGTGACTGTGATGTCACTGTGAACCATAACGTATTATTCTTTTTTTGGAAAGAAAACAAAGGGAAGATATCGATTGTGACTTGAAGTCACGTTAAGCATCGATTTATGTGACCATGATATATCTTGGCACTGTTCTAAAAGAACAATCAAACTTGATTAGTATTCAAACATACTAACGTCTCCCTGTTTGTGTTCTGTAGATGGCTGACACTCAGCGTCCAGAATTTGACATCTTGGATGTCCAAGGCAAGGAATACAAGAGGTGGGTCTCAGATGTTGAGAACACTTTCATTGGTAAAAGATTTACTGCCACCATCAACCCTCCTGAGGATGAAAGCTTACACGCTTCTCCTGAACAGAAAGCACAAGCCCTGATGTTTCTCAGGCGCCATATCCATCCAACGCTCAAGAAGCAATACCTGAGGAAAACTGATCCCAAAGAGCTATGGGATATCCTCAAGGACCGCTTCGACAATGTGCATGACGCACAACTCCCAGACCTCATGTCTGATTGGGAGCAAATCCGCTTACTGGATTTTGATTCCGTCCAGGAATATCATCAGACTATGCTAAACTTGCAATCTGATTTGAGCTTTTGTGGGGTCGAAAAGACCGATGATGATATGATGGAGAAGACTTTCACGACGTTCCCAGAATCTGCGTCCATGTTGTCGCATCAGTACCGCGATCTCCGCGAGAAAGGCACTATCAAAACCTTCAGCGATTTGATGAATGTCCTTCAGAGAAAGGAGAGGTACCATGAGTTGATTCTTACCACCAATAAGAGGCCTCGAGGACCGAAATTCATTGCGGAATCTCATCAAGCCCGTGGTAAAGCTTTTAAGCAGAAGCATCAACCTCATGAACGTCAAGCACCGCCACCACGTACGCCAAGAGCAATACGTGGCGGACGAGGAGGGAGAAGAGGCGTCGGCCGTGGCCGACCTCTTTCTTGGACAAGGGATGATGGCAGAGCCGCCGCTCCCAGAGGAAGGAACAGTTTTGGTTCCGGTCCCAGGCGTGGTGGCCATCCGCCGAACAATGCTTCGGCTCCTTGCTTCAAATGTGGTTCTATGAATCATCTCCAACGCGATTGCATAGCAAGCAGAGATATTCAAGCCGCTTACAAGAAACACAAACAATACATAGAACAAGAAGCACACTATGTAGGAGACTTTAAGGAAGAAGTATACGATGAGGAAAATACGAACTTCGCCATCGATGACTTCCAACCTACCAAGAAACGTAGGACTCAGGAGTATGATACTCCAGACTATGAATAAGTATTTGACTTAGGTCATGAGATACGTGTTCAAGTTTGATTTTGATTGTTATTTTGACAGAATAGTCAATAAATCACGACTTTGTTCGATAAGTCGTTCTATTTAGAACAACCTTGATGTATTCTTGAGTTGTCATCAATAAAATCTATCTTATTCTACGAATGATTTGAGATTTTTACATCCCTGAAAGCAAAATTGGTTCAATGCGTCCAATTCTCAATGGCATAATCATTTTGAGTTCACCAAAATTCTGGTGATGTTAACTCATATCCGAAAAAAAATCACAAAGACAAAAGGAGAGATCCGCGAGCCGCGATACGCCATCCGCGAGCCACGATACGCGAGCCGCGATACGCGATACGCCATCCGCGAGCCACGATACGCGAGCCGCGATACGCGATACGCCATCCGCGAGCCGCGATGCACGATCCGCGATCCGAGATCCGCGATCCGTGATCCGCGATCCGCTATCCGCCAACTTGGTCGCGATCCGCCAGGACTCGCTCGCCATGGCTATTCGCCAACTAATCCGCGATCCGCGATCAGCGATCCGCCAGCTTGGCCGCGACTCGCTAGGCCTCACTCGCCATGGCCATTCGCCAGCTTGGCTCAGCACCGAATCCGGTTTTTGAAACCAACAATCGATAGCCTATCGAACAAATGCAACTTTTGCATCAATGGCTCGGCAACGAAGTGTCTTCGGACTCGCCATGCTTCGGATTTAGCTCAACCGTCGCATCGCATTGCCTCAATGCCTGACCGACTCTCACCACTCGCCTTGCTTCGGCTCGGCCTCTGGGTCGCTTTGGCCTTACCACAGCTTCGGCTTTGGCTTGGCCCCGGCCTTTGCCTTGGCCTCGGTCTTGGCTCGGCCACGCCACCTACGACGGTGTCCGGTCTCAATCTCTGACCTAGGCTATGATTATCAATGGTGATACTCGGTGATTAAGATGCGGCTTATCTCTTTCTCTCAAGTTTTGTCGTTGCCATGGCTATGATATTGGCCTTAATGCACTTCATTTTGTGATGATATATTGTCTCAGTACACTTACTTTAAAGTGTTCGCCAAAGTCTAAAGTAGACTATTGATTCAAGTTACATTGTTTTTGTAGATGTATCAAGGCGAGATTGAGTGTTTGTTGGATTGTGCAACAACTCACACGATTCTGAGGAATCGGCAATTGTTTTCGGATTTTACGCCAAGAGAATCGTCGTTATCTACGATGACAGGAACTGGACCCGTAATTAAGGGTCGCGGCACTGCTCAATTCTTACTGCCAAATGGCACTGAGATTCGAGTAGAGGACGCCCTATATGCGCCTAAGGCGCCAAGAACCTTGCTAGCTTTCAAGGATGTGCGTGACAATGACTATCACCTCAGCACTTATGTTGAAGATGGAACTGAATATCTGTTGATCACCTCCACTCAATCTATGCGCACTCGCATTGTGGAGAAGTGTAAGCGAGTTCGCAATGGCATGTATTTCACAACCATTCGAGCCAACGAATCTCATGTTGTTATATTATGTGATTCTGATGCTTATAAGCTTTGGCATGATAGACTCGGTCATCCGGGTCGTGATCTGATGATCCGTATTTTGAAATGCTCCCACGGTCATCCATTTTTCCGATCACAAAAGCACAGAGGGCGCCTCGGCCTCGGTTCGGCCGTGCCGTCGATAGCCGCCTCTCGCTTCCAAGGAGAGGTTCGGTCCCCTCCTGCTTCTCATGCTTCTGTAGCGATGTCTAATGCTCATCGTTCGTTTTGTAAAGCTTGTTCACTAGCAAAACTTCAAGCAAGACCATCTTTTGCTATTGATAATAAACAGAATATTCCGTTTCTACAACGAATACAAGGTGATATTTGTGGACCTATAACACCAGAATGCGGACCATTTCGATATTTCATGGTTCTGGTTGATGCATCAACGCGTTGGTCACACGTAGCGTTGTTGTCCACGAGGAATGCTGCATTCGCTAAACTCCTAGCTCAGATTATTAAGCTTCGGGCTCACCACCCGGACAATCCGATTAAGTCCATCAGACTGGATAATGCTGGAGAGTTTACCTCAAAGTGTTTTGATGACTATTGCATGTCAGTTGGGATTGAAGTTGAACATCCCGTACCCCACGTTCATTCTCAGAACGGTCTTGCAGAAGCCGCTATCAAGAGACTACAGCTTGTAGCTAGGTCTCTTGTCATGGCCACAAACTTGCCAGTTTCGGCATGGGGATATGCAATATTACATGCAGCTATGCTTATTCGTCTACGACCCACAGATAGCCAACCATTTAGTGCGTACCAGTTGGTAACTGGTTACGAGCCTGATATTTCGCATCTGCGTACTTTTGGTTGTGCCGTATATGTGCCTATCACGCCTCCACTGCGTACCAAGATGGGTCCACAACGACGATCAGCTATTTATGTTGGATATGAAGCACCAACTATTGTCCGCTATATAGAGCCTATGACAGGTGATCTGTTTACTGCAAGATTTGCAGATTGTCACTTTGATGAGACATCCTTCCCGCCGTTAGGGGGAGATGGGGCCGCATCCGTCCCAAATGAACGTCAGGAATTGACGTGGTTCTCTCCCACTATGTCTCATTATGATCCCCGTACGTCTCAGTGTGAGACTGAAATACAACGCATATTAGAACTACAAAAGGTGGCGGATACGATGCCCGACTCCTTTACTGATATTGCGAAAGTGACAAGATCAACCATACCTGCTGCGAATGTACCTGCAAGGCTTAACATTCCTCGCCATGCGCGAGCACGCGCCGCCGGTCTCGGACCCGCAGCCCTAGGCGCCATCGGCAGCCTAGGCTCGGCACCTCCAAGTGGAGAGCCGGCGTCGACTTCGGATCCTCCTAGAAAGAGGGGGAGACCAATCGGTTCCAAAGACAATGTACCTAGAAAGAGGGCATGTGTCCAGGCACAAAGCGATCCGTTCATCATCGATACTGTGACGCCGTCACACGAGATTGTCTCCGACTATACCTATGTCCAAGAATCAACTCTGAATCATCTGGGGGACGCCTCAGACTCACTGTTGATGTTGGAGAACAAGGAAATCTCACTAAACTACTTATGCATGCACAATCTGATGGAAAGAAATTCCATGTATATCAATGATGCATTCGCCTACGCCGTTGCTCAAGAAGTCATTGACGACGACGATATGGAACCCCGCACTGTTGATGAATGTCAACGTAGGGCGGATTGGCCGAAGTGGGAAGAAGCAATCCAGGCTGAACTAGACTCTCTAAAGAAAAGGCAAGTTTTCGGACCGGTTGTGCCTATACCGCCGAACGTGAAGCCTGTTGGACATAAATGGGTCTTTGTCAGAAAGCGCAATGAGAATGGCGAAGTCCAGCGATATAAAGCTCGACTCGTGGCGCAAGGTTTTTCTCAACGCCCTGGAATTGATTATGAGGAGACGTATTCTCCTGTCATGGATACTATTACCTTCCGATACTTAATAAGTTTGGTAGTCTCAGAGAGACTCAATATGCAGCTTATGGATGTTGTAACTGCGTATCTTTATGGGGACCTAGATACGGAGATGTACATGAAAGTGCCAGAAGGACTTTCGTTACCCAAGTCAAGTGAGCAAAAACCACGAAGTTCATTTGCTATCAGGTTGAGACGATCTCTATATGGACTCCGACAATCTGGTAGGATGTGGTACACACGGTTAAGTGATTACTTGATTGGGAAAGGATACAAGAATGATGAGTTGTGCCCTTGTGTGTTCATAAAGAGAACAAGTTCAGGATTTGCCATTATAGCCGTCTATGTCGATGATATGAACATCATTGGAACTCTGAATGAGATCAATGAGACCGCTAGCTATTTGAAATCCGAATTCGAGATGAAAGATCTGGGAAGGACTCGGTTTTGCCTAGGCTTAGAACTAGAGCACCGAAGTGGTGGAATTTTTATACACCAGTCTGCATATGTCCGAAAGATGCTCAGGCGATTTAACATGGACAAAGTTATGCATCCTACAGGCACTCCCATGGTCGTTAGAAGTCTGGATATCAACAAAGATCCCTTTCGTCCGAAAGAAGATGACGAAGAGATCTTGGGAGCTGAATATCCATATCTTAGTGCGATTGGAGCTTTGTTATACTTAGCTCAGTGTACTAGACCAGACATCGCTTTCTCTGTGAACTTGTTAGCTAGATTTAGCTCTGCGCCAACACAACGTCATTGGGTTGGAATCAAGAACATCTTCCGATACCTTAAAGGAACCCTTGACATGGGCTTGTACTATCGATACACTCATCAGGATTCGACACATAGTCGATCTCTTGCATCTAACAGCACAAACCATGGCTCGGATTGCCATCCGCCAGCCATATCCGCCAAGACTGGCTTTGGTTCATCCATCCGCCATCTTGCAGCCATATCCGCCAACTTATCCGGACCCGCGGATGCTAAGTCGTGGTCCCGATACGGCTTTGGCGATACCCCCTCCTACTCAGATACACCAAATGATGTAATGGTAGGATTTGCTGATGCTGGATATTTATCAGATCCACACAAAGGACGTTCCCAAACCGGTTATGTTTTTACCATTGGGAATACGGCGATATCTTGGAGATCAACCAAGCAAACCCTTGTTGCTACCTCCTCGAACCATGCTGAGATTATTGCACTACATGAAGCAGTCAAAGAATGTATTTGGCTTCGCTCAGTTATATCTCACATTCGAGAGTCTAGTGGACTTGAGTCTACTACGATGGGACCAACTTGCATATTTGAAGATAATGCAGCATGCATTGAGCAGATGAAGTTGGGATACATTAAGGGTGACAATACTAAACACATTTCGCCTAAGTTCTTCTACAATCAGCAGCAGCAAGAGACTTTGAATATCCAGGTGAAACAAGTCAGCTCAGAAGAAAATGCAGCGGATCTGTTCACCAAGTCTCTACCTAAATCTACATTTATGAAGCATGTAAAGCGCATTGGAATGTGTCGCTTATCCGAACTCAAAGACTGAATGACTATCAGGGGGAGTTCTCATCTAGACTTCAGGGGGAGCCTAGTTATGCATGTCTCACATACTTGTAGTTGGTGCGTTGTACTCTTTTTCCTTAGACCATGCTTTTATTTTTGCCCAAGAGGTTTTTGTTTGCTGGCAAAGGTTTTAACGAGGCAACGGTTCATACACCATTGAGGACGCGACACAAGGGGGAGTGTTCAAGGAAGGTTAACTCCGTAACTTCCGTGGTGTGTCTTGTCCTAATAAGACTTGTAGTCTAGATACTCTATTAGATAGGGAATCCCTGTTCGCCAGGGATACTTGATGTAATGCCTATATAAAGGCCTCCTTATCAATGAATAAAGACAGAGAGATTTATCAATCTATTTCTCCTACAACAATATATATATATATATGTGTATATATAAAATGTTTCAAAACATAACCAATAAGAATCTCGCATATTCATATAGAATGTTTAGTTGTTGCATAATTGAATGAGACACTGTGTGGATTTCTTAAAGTTTGGGAACATGATAATTTAGAGAGTAACTTCATACACACACACACATATATATATATATATATGTATATATATATATATATATATATATATATATCTGCTATATACAAACATTTTATATAGAATGTTTAGTTACCAATAAGAATCTGGATATATATGTATGTGTGTGTGTGTATATTTATATATACTAGATTCTTATTGGTTATGTTTTGAAATGACTCAAAATTTCACTTTTCTTTTCATAACGTAACTATTTATAACCTTATTATAAACTTGAAACCATGAAGTCTAGTGTTTATTGTTAAGATCTCAAAATATGATTTAACACAATTTGAACTTGGCTAGAATATTGGAAAGGTACTTTTTTAATAAGATTAGTTTTGCTATGTATATATTACATACAGACCTCATTCACTCAAGTTCTCTGTTTTGGAAATAAAGCAAAGGTTACTAATAAGACTGGTTTTTCTATGTATATGTAATACATACTCTTATTCAAGGGAGAACTCTCTATCTTGTAGTAATTGAAATTGATAAAATCTCCTTTTCATTTACTAAGAGACCCTGAATACTGCGGCAACAAGAGCTATGAGTTATCTTGTGAGGCAGATGGTAGTAGTCAATCTCATCATGCCATATTATACTTGTTTTCAAGAAAATATTATGTATAGACAATCAATTACAATAACTACACAATCTGACTCGTGGATGATGGTGTTCACAAGACCACAGATAACTTTTTCTCCAACCCAGTTTACCCCTTAACCGTCTTCAACTTTAGTTCTTATCAAAATTATAGTTTGAACTGCCAGATGCTTTAATAGATGATCGGGTTTGGTTGTACATAACAACGCCTCTAGTTTTCCTAAGCTGCAAAAATCCAATGAGTTATTCTGATCTCTTAGTTAAAACAGCTTCATGCATCAACAATACCAGCATCCACTGTTCCCCTGATTCTTCCATATCCGCAATGTTTTCTTATGTCATGATGGTTTGCGGTTTCGATGAATATGGCTACCCAATTCCGATAACTCCAGCTGATTTGGGTTTGTCCTGTAAAATAACACTCATGGTTCTTGTGTCCCCCCTCCCACACCTACTGTCAAGTACAACAAGTCATGTCAAGACATATATAAACAACTAGCATATGGCTTTGAACTCTCATAGCTTACTTATGAATGTAAAGAAAATTGTAGAGATGAATTTTGTGTGTTGAACAACAACACGACTGGAGTTGGGTGCCTTTCTTATTCGCAGTAAATAATGTCTCTCTTTAGTACCAGCTCCTGAAATTTGCATGTATACTTTTTGAATCTGCTTCAGTATTCAGTATTCATCTCATTATGAATTTCTTCAATTATTGTTCTTCAGGAAACAAAGCATTTCGAATCTACTGTACTGCACCAGGTATATGAGTCTTCACCTTATTATGAAGTCTGCCACTCTTCCCTCTTATTCTAAATTTGGTTTGAGTAATCTGATCTATATCGAGATGTGTTTCTTATTTGATTACTAATAGAAAGAAGATTATACCATATATGTCAGTGGCTGCAATGATATTTGTTTATTCAATTTTACTTGTTGAATTTTCAGTGCTTTCGGATTGAATTCTATTTCTGTCGGTGTATTTATACATTTCAGAAACTGTGTATAATTCTTGTGGTTGCTTGACTTCATATATATATATATATATATATATATATATATATATATATATATATATATATGTGTGTGTGTGTGTTATATATGTCTACTATATATATATATATATATATCATTTCTATACAAAATTTATATAGAATGTTTAGTTGTTGCATAATTGAATGAGACCCTGTGTGAATTCCTTAAAGTTTAGGAACATGATGATTTAGAGAATAACTTCATATATATATATATATATATATATATATATATATATATATATATATATATATATATATATATATATATATATATATATTATCCCATAGTCTTATGTGAAAGAAATTCTTATATCATAGTAAATCAATCAGTTGCTGCATAATTGAATGGTGCCTAATATGATTTATTATGATATAAGAATTTCTTTCATATATATGAGATTGTGGGATTATATATATATATATATATATATATATATATATATATATAATTCTCTAAATTATCATGTTCCTAGACCTTAAAAAATCAACAAAAATCAACACAGAGTCATCATTCAATTATGTGGTAACTAAACATTCTATATAAAATGTGTGTGTATATGTGTGTGTGTCTATATATATATATATATATATATATATATATATGTGAATATGTGTGTTATATATGTCTGCTATATATATACACACATTTTATATAGAATGTTTAGTTGCTATATAATTGAATGATGACTCTATGTGGATTTCTAAAGGTCTGAGAACATGATGATTTAGAGAATAACTTCATATATATATATATATATATATATATATATATATATATATTATCCCACAATTTCATGTGAAAGAAATTCTTATATCATAGTAAATTATAGGGTAAAGTACAAATAAATACCCGAACTTTGAACCTCATTTCAATTAAATACCCTATCTATAAATTATTTCAAATAAATACACGAACTATACAAAATCTTACAAAGTTTCAACTCCGTTAGACATTCCGTTAAAAAAACCGTTAACTTGTTTATGAGGAGTGTTTGACGTATTGACTGGACCCGCCATCGAGGGTATTTTAAGCAACACAAATTTCTTCACGCTCAGTGTCTCTTATAACCCTAAACTTTCAGCAATTTCCCTTAACAAATTGAGTACTGCACGTTTAGAGCTCACATGCAATGGGAAGGCCTATTTTCAGTTATGATGAACCTTGGCATCATGTTATGACTTATGATGAACCTTGGCATCACGTCATTTTCTTTGGCATTTTTTTTTTTGATTCTGTTGGTTGAATGTATATCAATTTCAGTTATTATGTTACCAAAATAAATTAGCTATGTGCAAAAATTTATTTACATACAATTAAGTTGATTTCTATTTTGCAGTTTGCAATGTAGTACTTTCGTTTATTCTTAAATATTAAGAGAAATGGTTGAAAGTTTAGGGTTATAAGAGACACTGAGTGTGAAGAAGTTTGTGTTGCCTAAAATACCCTTGATGGCGGGTCCAGTCAATAAGTCAAACACCCCTCATAAACAAGTTAACGGTTTTTTTAACGGAATGTCTAACGGAGTTGAAACTTTGTAGGATTTTGTATAGTTCGTGTATTTATTTGAAATAATTTATAGATGGGGTATTTAATTGAAATGAGGTTCAAAGTTTGGGTATTTATTTGTACTTTACCCTAAATTATATTAGGCATCCATGTGAGTCTTAAGCACTTTTAATCAAAGTAAAGAGTAGTATACCATTATGAAAGACCAATATATGTTTCTCTTATGTTTGGTTCTGAAATATTCTTACCGTTTAATAGGTCTCAGGATACTAATATGGAAGACCATTATATTATATATGTTATGCATGTCTGTATGTATTTTCTAGTTGCTATTGGTAATCACACTCTAGAGTTTGCTCTACTGGTTGTTGTATTTGTTTCTATTGGGTTTCAATTTTAGGCTTCTTATTCTACCAAAGCTAGTTCAACATGGTTAAGATACGTTATGAATATATGCATTGAATAAGCTTTATTGGTCTTTGCGATAAATTTTGTTGAATATGGTGTTCAAGGAATATGGCTTCTAATGAAGTAGAATTTGATGATAATGCTAAATGGTCTACTAAGAATGAAGGAAAATTTATTCGTATTTTGTACGAGCATATGAAAAAAAGAGATATGCAAACATCAACTTTCAAAAAGAAATTCTGGACGGAAATAAGTGAAGAAGAATAGCTTTGCAAACATCATTAAGAGGCATTGACCATGCAACATTTATCAAATTGATGGACAAGCTTGTAATTGTTGAATGGATGAGACTTTTCCTTACCACGTCAGATGAAAGAAGAATAGCTTAGCTATCTACGCTTTAGAATCTCTATTTGCATTAAGGTTGTGTTGTCTTGCTTGATATTTTGTCTTTATTGCATGAATTATAAATTTATTCTGTATTCATCTTTTCATTTTGGTGAATTTTTGGTGATTGTTCATGTTCGTATTTAAATAAATGATCAGTGTTATTCATTGTTTCTTTACATTTTGTATGATTTGGAGATTTTGAATTCAGTATTTGTTTGATTTTTTTTGTTAGGTACCAAAGATGATTATAGACATTGAAGATAGTGATTCAGATAGTGACTCAGAATTATAGAAAATGATGCAGCACATGACAATTTGTACAAACATATATGAATATTGATCTTCATATATAGATAAAGTGCTCTGCCATACATCAATTTTATTTGGAACGTAATATGTGCAAGAGTTGCTCAATGGACATATAGATAAAATTTATAACTTGTTTCGCATGGATAAGCATGTATTTCAAGGTTTATGTTGTACGCTTGTGAGTTTAAAGTTATTAAAAGATGATGGGCATGTGGGTGTTCAAGAAGCCGTGGGGATTTTCTTATACATAGTATCTCATAGTGAACGTATGAGAATGGCTGTTGAGCGCTTTCAGAGGTCAATAGATAGTATTCATCGTCCGTTTAAGTGTGTATTGCAAGCCTTATGCATGCTTTCTGCACATCTTATACGCTCTCAAGTCCAAGGAGAAAGACCTCCTGAAGTTTTAAACAATCCAAAATTCTATCTATATTTTGTGGTAAACTTTATTATTAATAAAGGTTATATTTTTTCTAATTGCTCTCTAATGTGTTTTTTTTTCTTATGCAGAAATGTATTGGGGTAATTGATGGAACACATATCGATGCATGAGCTCCCACTCATAAACAAACTTCATATGTACGGTAGGAAGGTGCTTGTTACCCAAAATGTCATGTATGCATGTTTTTTTGACATGATATTCACTTTTGTTTACACTAGATGGGAAAAGACAACATATGATTTCAGGATCTTTGCAGATGCAGTGACAAGGCCAGAGAATAAATTTTCGTTCCCAAATGAAGGTACAAACAATTGTACTTTTTGGGACATCCACAAAATGATTTTGCAAAAATCAGGATATTATTATCTTGTAAATGTTGGATACACAAACATGCCAGGATTTTTAGCTCCTTATCGAGGTGAGAGGTACCATTTGCGTGATTATACAGGACCCCGTCGTACACCAAGAGGCCCTAAAGAGTTGTTCAATTACATACATTCTTCATTATGAAAGGTAATTGAGCGATGTTTTAGTGTATTTAAGGAACATTTTACAATTCTAAAATATATATGTCAAATTTTCCTCCCATAAGGCAGCGTCGTATTCTTATTACATGTTGTGTCGTACACAATTTTATTCAGAATGAAGCTCGTCGTGACCGATTGTTTGAAGTTTTTGACATAGAAGACATGATTTTTTAGGAGGAAAACAATGCACCGGCGAATTTAGATATGTCACAAGAGAACCTTGCACAAATGGCTAACGTTATAAATGAAGTTGTGTGGCCTGATTTTATCCCTTACTCTTAAATTATTTGATCATTGTCTTTTGTGTACTTTTTTTTAATTTTTTTTAATCAGTTGATGTACTTTTGTTGGATATTATTTTGTAATTTTTTTGTTTTCAATTTTATATTTAAAGTTTCTACACCGAATAGATTCTCAAATTTAGAAAATGCATAATATATATATATATATATATTTTTTTTCTTTCAGAAAACAGTTTTGCAAAACGCAACCGAACGCTCCTCCATGTTTCTAAAGTAGTAGAAGTGATGATTTGATAAAAATAAATGTTTACATAAGTGAGAAAAATAGAACTCTCTAGAAGTGGAACGAGGAAAAAATAGGCGGTGTTTTGTGTTTGAGAACTAGCCAATTTGATATTGATGAAAGTAAAAACCAACAATATATACAAGAAACAATCAAGTTCTAATTTGCAACCTTGTTAAGGTCAATAATATTAGAGCATATTATTCTTATTAGGGATGTGATCATTGCGTCAAGATGCTTCTTTGTGATGCTTCTTTGTGATGCTTTAGGCTTTTGCCCTTTCTGTTTTGGGTGAATGAAGGTTATGTCTTGAAAATGCTTAGATCTTTGATTCATGTTCATCCCTCTTAATTCAAATCATTAAAATAATAGAGAAACTGAGGCCTTTTATCATGTGAGGCTTAAGACGATCGGATCGTCTTGCTTGCCTATAACAAGTATCAATGGCAGTTCCTCAGTAGAGTGATTTAGGTCACATAAATGTGATTCAAGTCCCTTTATAGAGAAGTTTTTGCTATTTATTTTCTCACATAAATGTTTGACTTACAGTGTATATGTGTGTGACTCTGTGCCTATTAGTGAATTGTATTTTTTTTTCTATTTAACCGATGGACTGGATTGCATTGCAGCAAGGATTCTGGCCGGTACCACCATGCAGAGCGTCATTATATGATGCTGGTGTATTGGATCCCCAACGCTGCTCATACCCTCCATGAAAATGACACACCGACTCAGAATTGGTGCTTTTCTTATTAAGCATAACAGAGAGGTATAAATACTTTATCCTAGAATTATAGTTGACACAGAAGGTTGTCAGCTAATTTAGTCCAATATTGTTGTTGAATATTTTTAGTTTTGAACTACAAATACTTTACAGTATACCGAGTCTACTCAATGCAATGGGGGATCTCCTTCCTTTATCACCCAAACTGTCATTTATTCAGGCCCTGTCTGCTTTAATATTTCTCCTCTGTCATTTACACAAGAATTTGACATTGTCTACAAATCTACAATGCTCGAGTCCTTCAAGGCTTCAACTGTATTTGTTTGCTTTCCAAAGCATTACTCACATGGCTCAATTTTTAGGATTTGTAAAATTTAATGGTAGGTGCTAGTGTATCCCCCATAATAGTCCTTTCATCATGTGCAAGAGGAAGATTGATATGCAGCCGCTATGAGAGAAATTTGGAAAGCTTGTTTCACTCACTGGCAAACTGTGTTTTGTGACTCATATCATGCACATAATCCTTATATCACCAGAGGTATATGACTCTTATGAAGCGGAAGTATTTTATTTGATTATTAGCCACTCACTAGTTTCTAGTTTGCTCTCCGATGTGGTTCCTAAATATAACTATTGATCTTATATTCCACTTTCTTAAATTTGATTAAGAATGTATGACATACAAATTTTTTGGACAAATAGAAGTGTTCGATAGATAAATTTTTGTGGATAAAAGGAAGACTAAACAGCAATCATTCTTTAGATTTTATATGATTTGTGGTAGATGGTATATATCATTTGGCATCATCATCTATATTTACTTCCTCTGCTCAAATTTAAATTGGCTTGCCCTTCTTTCCTTTATTTGCATGAGAAATCTGACTATGATTTGAATTGTGGCAGGCGGAGATAGAGAACAAGATACATGATTTCCTTAAGAACTATATAACCATGATGGGAAAGTTGCGGATCCTCTGGCTGTTTTCCATGAGAATTTGAAGCTACTGTTTTTACGCAATCACAGAGTCTACTAGACTAGATGCACAAAGGATTCCAAAAAGAATCTGTGAAAGAATTCTACATGATTTGTAAAAAGTTATGTATCGAAACTTAAATGACATCTACATATTTCTTGTACATTTTTCGAATGTATTGATACTGAAATGCGATCGTGGTCAAGTTATGGTGAATGTTTGGAGAGTTAGATGAAGCAAGAACCCAGCAAATGGGGGGGTGTAAACTGTGTATATATTGAAAATGTTATAACAGCACATTCAGTAATATAACGCACATGATATGATTTCTACGCTACCAAAGCGTGTTGTTAATGCATGTTCACCATATGGGAGCCTAAAAAGAGTTGGTGAAGCGATAACAGTCATTACCAGAAGAAAGTATTATTGGGAACGTAATTTAATACTATCAAGTTCTTGCGGATAAATACCAACTTGGGAAAGTTATATAAGCCACGATATGATATCAAGTTATCAACTCCCTTTTGTCTCTTGCTCGCTGCCGTAGTGCCATACTTTAGAGTCAGACAGCAGTAACTTCGAACTTTAGATTTAAGCTAGCTACCATAAATTAAGCTCCCAAAAATTTGGGGTGAACCAAAACATGTCGACTGTGGAATTGGGTACGAGAATGATCCTTGGGGAGAGTGAAGCATCTGATGCTCTTGCTTGTTAAAGAAAAAACTCCAACGTCCAGCCCCATTTATGGTGATGGGGTTATCTAAAGCAAAATAGATGCAGTTCGCTTCAAAGGCTTCGTCAATGGGACCATTATAGTCCAAGATATAGCTTGTAGAGATGAATGTTTTGCCTGCCCTACTCACAAATAATATCAGATCACCAAGGTTGAAAACAGTCAGAAGCAAAATTATGTCTGCGATATATCAGAAACAGCTCCTGTGATGTAGAATCTCTTGCCAAGGAAATGAGTTCTCGGTTAGTCTCAAGTCTCAACTCTGATTCCATCGTTTGTTGTCGTAACATTCAGAAACCTGTTAGGGGCCGGATTGGGATGAAGCATAACCAGCCTTTCAGTCGTGTACCTAGGAGTGCCATTAGCATATTGGATGTCAAACGCCATGCATATCCATCTGTAAGTACCTTGAGCTCCATTTAGTGGTTAGTACTACAAGGTGATAACCTAAGCCAGTTATTCTACACGTGTTTCAACATGGTAGACCACACAATTGGAGGTAGGCGATGCTTTGTATTAGCCACTGCTCTCGTAAACTGCCAACTACGTACATGGTTGAAGAGCGTGGGATTGCTGGCCTATGTTTCTGCTGGCGGAGTTTCTACTTCAGTTATTTGGGTTGCTGGTGTTCTTTTGGTTGGTGCTACTGATAGTGTGGGATTTCATGACAGAGGTGATCTCATGATTTGGAACAGATTGCCTGCTGCTATAAGCTTGTATATGTGATGCTATTGTGGTCCTGCTGCTCATACAGGTTTTCCTACTTTATGCAATTCTCTACAGTAAAATCTCAGATTTACTAAGATTGTTTAAATTACTGATACTTAAATTGTTGAAGTGATTGATTTCGTTCAAAAGGGTCCCATTGACATTTGGTTGCTAGACGTTGCAGGTATTGCTAGCTAGTGTGCTTCATAACAAGCAACATCACCTATGGATCCATGGCCGTTTTGGGGTATCGGATGTTTGGAGACAGTATAAAGTCCCAAGTGACGCTAAATCTTCCAGTACAAAAAACTAGTGCAAAAGCAGCTATTTGAATCACCAAAGAATGCAATCATAATCACAACAATTGCTTCTGCGATAGAGGGCACACGCTATTTTTGCAACAGGCATGCTTTTATAGGAGTAGGGGTACAAGAAATCAGATGGGTTTGAAAAACTAGTTTAACTCTCTTAAGTAGATATGCAGGCAATCAAAATACCATAACAGATATGTGAGTAGTAATGTACATATAAAACAAATTACTTCTATTGAGAACATCAGTGCAATTCTTACATATTATATATGTAACTAGTTTTGCGAAAACAAAAGGAAATAGTATTTGCAAATCTCTAGTCCGTACCATGCTTTGTATGAGAGCAAGAACAGTTAAGAGCTTCTTACTCCATACAATTCCCTTAAGGTCATAATTGCCGGCTGAAAACCAGCCCTCAATGGTATAACTTGATTTGCTCGCAGATTTTGTGCGTTACCATTCTTTGGTTTGGATATTGTCATCTTAAACATCTCTCCCTCCAATATTCTACTAGCATTAGCAGCTGCATCAAACACCCCAAAAGCCAAATAACTAGTGTAAATAATATGGCAAACCAACAACCCAAATCCACTAGTTGTCATAGTATATAAGATGTAAGCAGGTTTCACAGAAGAACCAATTATGATTCAAACTTTTTTAAAGTAGTGATGATAAATAAGTCAAATTGAAAAGCTTTGATTCAGCTTTTCAGCATCCCCTAAATCTCTAAACAGAATAGCTCATTGCATTTGATCAGAAAAGCATGCATAACAGGCAAGTTGCACATTATAGTTACACATTCACAATAACTGCAAATTTCTAATGTAAAATGAGTAATGAGTACAGAAATTAGAGATTTTACCAGCAAAAGGGTGAAATTTCGCAAACTCGAAAAACTCATCAGCAGAGCAACCAAAGAGGACCTTGGCCACCTTATCAAAGCATATGACAGTGAACACCTTGGAATCCGAAGCAATTGACATCTGCCCGAAACAACAAGCTATCACAAATCTAGGAACAACCCAAAAGAAGAGAACAAACCGAAAGTGAAAGAATGTAAGAGAAACATACGAGAATACGAAAGAAGCGTTTGGTGCGAGGGAAGCGGGGGTTGAAGGAAGAGGGTTTGCAGTATCTGCAAAGGGAAGAAGGGTTGTCCGGGAGAGCCCTCTCGCAGAGGGAGCATGCTCTGTAAGACACGTTGGTGTGGTCTATTGCCAGCAGTGTGGTGATCATCGTCATTGGCTCTTTGGCTTCCATCACTCACTCTGCTTTCTTCAGTTGGAGACTGAGAGGGGACTTGATTACATTTGTTATATACTAGTTAGCAGGGCCGCGCTTTGCTGCGGCTCTGTAGAGAACTTGGTCTGTGATGGACTAAGATATAGCGAGAATGGAAGTGGTGAAACTGGTAGTAGTTCAATATGGAAGGAAACTTCAGATACAAATTTTAGAAGTGGAAGTGGTGAACGTTGAAATTGTTTAATATGGATACAAGCTTCAGATACAAAGTATGGAAGAAAAATTTGCATTTAAGATATGGAAGGAAACTTCATATACAAACTGTCGTTGCAGCTTAAGTCATGTTGTAAAAAATTGTAGAGTTATGTGTTTGACGGCTTAGTATGCAATACATGCAAAATGGAAAAGTCAGGACTTGTAAGTAGTAGAATGATAGATAATAGTTATCCATGTACTTTACTAATGTTAAACAGTGGCTTAGGCAATACATGCAAAATTGAAAAGTAAGGCGTTGTAAGTAGTAGAATGATAGATAATAGTTATCCATTTACTTTACGAATGTTAAATGTTCATTTGTAAATTGTGATTCACTGTTTTCATACGTGGAATTGTCTTTGCAGGAATGAAGTCAGTGAATCCATAAAATAACATATAATAACATAATGAAGTCAGGAATTAAACTCTAAACGGATATTACCTAATTTCTGATCTAACATTTTAGCTGAGGAGAAGTATTTATCAAAGTCATTCACACACCAAAACAAAAGTAGATAAAGGAACAAAGCAAGTCTAGTGCAACCCAATAAACATATGACATATAAATCTGAACATATAGGTTATAGTTTTTTTTTTCTGTATCAGGTACCTGATCTATTATGATGTTGCTGCAAGTCAAAGCCTCCAGAGCTTTTGTATAATGCCTTGCATACAGCAAACTGAAATAAATAGGCATGTGAATAAGACATATAACCGAATTGGGTCACAATTTAACCACAAAAAAAGGCCGCAGAAAAAAGAAAAAATAATTGATTGTATGGAGCTACATAGTTATGTGTCTAATTGCACCAGCAGAATCAAACACAACAGGACCATACAAAGAGTGAGAGTTTTATAGGAAAGATAGAGGGCCCTGCAGAATTAAAAGAAGTTGGTGAGATCCTAGCCTAGCGGATTTTACTAAAATCAAAATGTAGATACATCTGTCCTCCCGAAACCAAAAAATAAAGGAAGATTGAAACAAAAAGAAGGTAATTTAATACTGTCAATGCATACGTTAGTCTATTGATCAATAATATGCGTAAGCTCATGATATTGCTTGCATCTTAATGGATGGGGGAAGAATCAGGTGACTGATATCAATATCAACATGATGGTGGAGAAGATCCTGATGTCAACAGGGGGGGGGAATAAAACAGAATTAAGCATCTGTGCAGACCAAACTCAGAAAAACAGTGGATAAAAGAGTGGAAAGCTCAACGATGTATCTAAATATATGTACCTGAGCAATAGCGACCATGCATCCTTGAGACACAATCAGTGACAGTACACAATCAGTGTACTGAAATTCATCATCTCATTATGCCTAAATCAAAATGTAATGTTAAAAACAAAAGTTTAAGAGACGTTAAATCAGGTAAAGTGAAAGTAATTTCAGTTACCATGAAAACATCATATGCTGTTCAATTTTGAAAGATTGAAGGTTACACAGCCAAATAGGAGATCCTATGTTCCATTATTCGATACAGGGTCAATCAGGTGGTGTTAATGATAAAAGTTGATTTATGAATTAACAGAAGATTAAGATACTAACCCGTCATTTCCATTGCTACCAGCAAGATTGATAAGTGAGCTAACTCAGCTGATGAGGATTCAGCATTTAGAACAGGAATGGTATGAACTGAGCTCCTGGCATGTCAATTAAGAAAAGAAAAAAAAAATCAGGCCAAAATAAGAAAAAGGGAGAAACCCATATCAAGTCAGAGCAGACCCCTAACTTCGAAAATCATCAATCTATTTCCCATGATCACTAGTTTTCTTTGTCCACCGAATATGCAAACATGTTTTCAAAGCTTCAAGGCTTGCAAAATATTACAACAAAATGATATTTAACCAAACTAACATATTATTAGTCATAACTTTATCACATAACATTATCAGTAGGCAACTATAAACATTAGTATTGACCTATGATAATAGTACAACACCTTGACACAATCACAGTCTGACAGAACATAGGACAAAAATTTATAGTTTTTTTTTTTTTTTGGCAAATCTCTTCACAATTGGCTCATAGGAAAACCCTTGCGGAAACATCAGCAGAATAATTACATTGAACTTTAACTGAAGCATCTTACTAGATAGCCTAGTTTAAAGAGAAGTAACAAAAACAAGAAGATTTCGAAATGCCTAAATGTCGACTTATGTTCAATAACAACCTCTAATCATCTATTTCATTCAAACCAGTAACAATCTGTTCCACAGTTTGATCTGTTTGAGAGTCGCAAACAAATGAGTCCTTGAAGCCAATGAAATCGTCTTCGTCCTCGAAAGAGAAAGAGAACAAATGAAAAAAAGAAGAAGGTATTATTAACAATCCCGTGGGTACTGAAACCATTATAGGAACCAAGAACCAAAAACTCAGCTACCCAAAACCAAAGACTCAGCAGAAGCAAACATACCCGAAGATGGCAGACCAAATCTCAAACCCAGAATCACTTATTCTTTCTTGTCCCTGATGCGATGTAGTCCAAGGGATGCGAACAGAGAGATAATGAAAGACTCGTGTCAAAAAATATTTAGTAAAAAAAGTTTGGGTGTATGAGTTTCAATTTTGACACATTATTTCAATGTTTATTATAGTTTGGTCCCTCCTAATGATCAACTTAACATGTCCAAAAAAGTATTGAAATCAAAAGAGAGTTCATTCGTAAGTGGCTCTGGACATAACTCGGACTGTTTCTCTGATGATACAAAGGTGATTTTTAATGGTGAACCATCGGGACGTTTTGATGGTGATGTAGTTATGTAATTTGAGAATTGGGGAATATTTTCTAGTTTTGCATGTTTCGTTCTGGTATCAAAGGGTTAGACTTGAGAGAAGTGAGTTGTGGCAGATTCAATTCGTTGATAAATTTGTTAAGGAGTCTACTTTTATAGGCCGTTAATCTTCCAACAAAATCTATAACAAGGCTGAAGATGCAGCCACACTGTATCCCAACTAATGAAAACTGATCGTTGACGTAAACACTAGACAACCATATCAGACCCTGCAAGGTAAGCAGCATGACAGCGGAAATTAATTAAAACACAAAGAAGAAACTAACTATGTGATTTTGACATCATGCAAAAGCCGTGCAGCCATCGAGCCATATCTTCTCGCTTCCCAATCAGTAAGTTTGCCATTCTGAGGCAATGGAACTGGCTCACAATCTTCATCAACATTTTCAAAAGGAGAGCTATTTTCACCGTCTTCTTTACTGCTTTCCAATTCGACGACATTTTGGTAAACCACCTTAACTGCATTTGTATCAACTTTCTCATCAACCAACTCAGCTGTATCGTCCGCTGTCTCCACTTCATCAACTTCTTGAAGTGTGTGCTCAATTGTTTTTTCTGCATAGCCCGATGGAGGCTTCAATTTCATAATGAAAAGTTGAATACTTGGGTGTTGGTAGGTACTATCCATCTGCACTAGCAAAAAAAAATAAAAATAGAGGCAGCCAGTAAAACTAAACAAATAGTACGCTAGAAAATTATCAATCTCATATGTGGTGCATCATCGACAACATGATCCTGCCATAATTCAGCCCTTCAAACATCAGTCATTTAGTCCCTAGACTTAATAGGCAATCAACAGTCCATATCTATTAAAATACGAATGCTATTAGGATTTCACACAAAGCATCTGAAAAACTAAAGCTTTACCTTAGAATTTGGAACAAGTTTCACCTCGAAATGTCTTTTCCACATTTCAACCATTTGTTCATGGACACTTGTAGAACGAATCTCATAGCCCAGCTTCCAAAATTGAAACCAGCCATGTATCAAAAAACTAGAAAAAAAAAGTAAATCATAAAAAATATTGAATAAAGAACCTGTAAAGCAATGCATACCAAAATTACAGTTTTAGGCCCTGACAATGCAAATATTGTCTGCAATAGTGGTTCCAAGAGATCTTCTTTGTAAACCTTAAATCCAAGGAAGTTGAACGGATCAGCTCAGCTAAACACAGACGAAGTTACTAATTGTACTGTTAGTAATTGTATAGCATCATACAGGTGCACTTAAAGGAACTGTATCTGAGATTGGAGACCAAATAAGCAATCTTTATACACAGGGTAACCAACCAAAAGGATCTATAGTTAGCAGGAAGGAAGCCTTAGATGAACAATACAAAAAGCACGCATATCGATGGAATATGAGAAGCAATACCAACAATATGGAACAGGTTGTAAAGAACATTTTGAAAAGAAAAGGGAAAAAAAAGAATTTTTTGAACCCAAAACATAGAAGTTTGACCCGAATACATAAGCATGGTGCTCTGCGTCCAACACACTTCAAAAGTATGAAAGAAATAAAATTCGCGTTTCATTTTGGTGAGAATGACATGGCTTAAGCTTTTAAGTGTGATCAATCAATTAACATATCCTCTGTAATATCTTTTTATACATCAGAGAGTTTCAACTTTCAACCGTACCCAGACATGACTCATATGAATTCAATCAAAGGTTGGATGAACAAATTAAACATGGTGTCGCGTATTCCAGAAATTAGCAGCTTTATGTTATTATATAGTAGTGCTCACAATCTTTTATCTCCTCCAATTTTTTACCAATAAACTTATTTGAAATATTTTTCAACAAAGATGAATAACAAAATTTTACTTATTGTTTGTAGCTTTCATACCAGTTGATGTCTCTATCAAAGAAAGCCAAGATCAATATTCCAAAAAATTGACGTATTCAATCTGAAGGTTCTTTATGTTGTTTTCCAAATATTCATTACCCCACAGTAATGGCTTGATAACATATTGTTAAGCCGAATCTAAATCTTAAAGTTTTCTATATCGTCACACGGCACAAGTGAATCCACTGCCATGCAGGAATATCTAAACACATGGATGCTAATTCTGAATCTAGATGTGGTCCTTATCCAGAAAGGCCAGAAAATAATGCAATGATATGGTAAGTTATAGTTCAATACAGAAGCATCATTTTAGATAACGTCACTTATTTATCTGAACGCTCTTTAGAGCGAATACGCAAAAGGACTTCATCTAATTCTGAAATGAGAATCTCAGAGACTTAAACTTATGATCACAACTCACGAGCAGAATACAGGAAAAAGAATAGAAGTTGAACTTGGAAAAAAAAAAATAATAAACACACACACACAAAAGTAGTGGTATAATTTTGACGACTTAATCTTATAATTAAGCTGAAACTATTAACTTACAACGTCAGTACCAATGATGTAGTCAAATGGTGGATCAACTGCTCTTATATGATCCTCATTTCCCCAGTTTAACTCTGCTACCTGGACAGAACCAAATAACTCTACAAAGAAAATAACTTTCTTGAGTTATGAGTTATGAGCAAACGAAAAATAAAACTAAAAATACAGATTTGGTTAAACTAACATATCGAATCAAAGTGATTGGTTTGATAATAATTTCTTGTTAAATTAGTTTTATAAATATAAAAAGTAGATAAAAAATTTATAAGAATTTTAAGACTTCCTATATTCAACACCAATACACACTTATAGCATGTAAAGTGGCATGACCCTGATTGTCACATTTTTATAGTTAGTACCTATATATACACACACACACACACATCCCTATGTGGTCTAACCCTGACCCTCAGCAGCACACTTGTACCCAAATTTAATAAGGAAACAGACATGGAGGCTAAGTACACACACAGACACCAGTTATAATATGGAAATGAATATAAAATCTACTTCGCGCGCGCACGCACACACCCTTTATACTTTAGTTTCGGAAGTGAACAAAGATGGAGGTGATGCAGATACACATGGAACAGTTGCAACATGGATGTGAAGATCATGGCATTCACGCACAGAGACTAACAAAAACACTATCCACAGACTCACACATACAGCATTTATACTTCATTTTGAAAAAATAAATAAATATGGAGCTGAAACAGAACACCGTGCACCAATTACAACATGGAATTGAATATGGAAGCATTCACCAGACACAGACAAACAAAAATACCACGTGATCGCACATGAAAACAAGCACAAACACCCAGGTATACTCTATTTTCAAAAACAAATAAAATGTGGAAGTGAAGATGATAGTTGGTGATGCATCTTCCGTCTCTTCTATCCCATATCCATCCACCCCAGCCCCCTTAGATCTGATAGTCAGTATCTTGGTAACTAAGACCAAAATCATCCCCAGTTCTACCTCTGTTCCTTCTGGTATCCATTCATCCTATTGATCATTCTGGTACTTTGATTCATTGAAGTCTCAAACCTAAGATGCCATTATTGCTTGGCTCCCACATAACTTCCTTTATCAGACAGCTAAGTAGTATACTAACTTCAACTATCAGCATCCAAGTCACACTGATATATGTACATCCATATATATAGGTTTCTCATTGGAGCTATGTAAGCACTCATCTGTGTATTCAAGATTGTCTAAAAGAATTGAGGCATACCAGAACTCATCTGTGTAATTCTTGAAGTATTCCTTTCAACATTTCTCATTAGTAATGGCAAAACCTCAACTTGATCTGTCATAACCACATCACACCCCAGCAATGCCATGCCTGAATGGGCAAAATGAGAAAACAATATGAGCACACCAGAGGAAAAACAATTAGTTGACCTATTTCCGAGTAGTAAGCTACAAGAGGCATAGATTAACAGCAACAAGAACTTAACAGGAAAAAAGAAACTCACCAAACCCAGCTACTCCACAACCTGCTCCAAGTTCGATGACACGTTTCCCTTTTAGTTTTGACGAGCAGAACTTGCCTCTTCTCGAGTTCTTTTCCTGGAGAAAGTAAAATAACACATTCAGTCTTATAGAGGAGAAACTGTAATATAAATGTAAAGTAGGTGGGAACTAAGAACAGATAATATGAACTGGAACACTAATGCCATCTTACACCAAATGTGCATAGCAACATGTGGCTAAAATCACGTGAACTTTATGATAGTTCCTAGAGGGTAACAGTCAATACCAAAAACTTGGCGAACACCAGTGATGCATCCCAAACCGTAGTTCCTAGATGCTTTGAATTTGGATCCTGAGGAAAATAGTACGAATTTGCTACAGTCATGTAAGAAATTATTACAAAATATGGGAATAAAAAAAGTAAAGTTGATGATGGGTAACTCATGCAACTGATACAGGATGCCAACGAGCCTTGTACGTATGCTGTAGTTTATTAATATACGTGGAATGCAATAGACATGTTGAAGGTAGAAAAATAGATAATCATTCGACCAAATGAATACGTATTTTAGGTCCACCATAGTACTGAATTGGACATATGTCTCTGCTTTTTGCAGATATTATACGACTCTACTTCATGAGCGCTAACTTTGTTAGTTCTGATTCTAAATTCTTTCCTACCGTAAATTTTAATAACCTAAAAACAAGCAAACAATCAAAACCTGAATGAACTGCAACTCATGCCCCAAAACTTCCAAATCCATAGTAAATGTGTTGGGTGAATTCAACCTACAAAAGCGCACACAGACCATTTCAATTAAAAAAATCTTTACACAAATGAAAGCTCTTCGTGCTCTCCGGATACATATACATTGGAACATGTGAAAACAGCAATCTTAACAAGTATTTCATTCTTCAAATTGCATAAAAAAATAAATAAAAAATTCCTTTTATTATCTAAACCCTTTATTTGATCAATAGTATATATGCAAGTAAACGGATCAGAAAGTAAAGATTGCCCATAATACCTGTCAGGTTCCATTTGATTACTGTAAACTTTCCTCAAGCGAATTGAATTTTCTGGAGCTGAACTCAACCCAATAAGCCAAATGTTACCACCCTTTCAAAACATTAAGAAAAGGAAAAAATTGAGCTTCAAGTGTAATATAAGTTTGAATAGGTGCTTTACCCAGGATGGAAGAAACTGTAATGTAATCAAATTGAAAGTAATCGACTTTGTTAGTAGATTAGAGAATCTGCCGGTATTACCAAGAATCAAAGTGCATGAAAAAAAAAAAACAGAAACTGATTGATTCGAGTTTACGATGAAAAAGAGTCAGAAAAAGAGAACGCCAGAATCGAAGTCGAAGTCGAAGTGATGGAAGGAAGCAGCTTTACCTGAAACTGAAATGGGAGAGACCTGTTCACTGTCTGTCTGCCCAACTCTTACATAAATGGAGTGGCCGCAGAACTAAAGAGGTTTATATGAGCTCAAGGCCAATAAAGGAACGTGGACGTTTGTGGGCGCACGTGGAATGGAGTTGGGGTCAACTGATTTACTGTAGCAGATTTATGAGGATTGAAGTTTCGCTACTCTTAAAAAAAAAGGCTGACTCGATCAAAACTCAAATCTCCTCTCCTTGAACATGGCAACCAATTACCTTCACTATTGTTGGTTAATAAAAAAAATTTCTATTTTGTTGTAGAATAAACGGAATTGGTCTGCTCATTTCATTGATAATCCCCTTTATATAGGGTGAGTATTACAATGGTAATAGTAAATACATTAATGACAATAATGACTACCTAATTACCTCTTGTCAGTTACATTGACGAAGGCACATAATGTGTTTTTCCTTTAACACTCCCCCTTGTGCCGAGCCAGAGGTAAAATGGTGCATGTGGTGTTGCCTCATTAAAAACCTTGCCAAGTAACAAAAACCCAATGGGAGAAAATAAAACTTTGATCGAAGGAGAAAAAGAGCACAACGCACCTATTACATTTGGAAACAACATGTATGTGCTAGACTCCCCCTGATGTCTGCACCTCCCCCTGATTTTTACATTAATCATGGGATTCTCCCTGATTCTTTCATTTGATCAAGGGAGCTTTAGTAACATTAGCACAGTTATGTGTTTTCACATGTTTTTCCAAATATGACTTTGAGCAATGATTTAGTAACTAAATTTTGCCACATCGTCCTCATATCCAACTTGATTTACTTTAATCTTGAGGATAAGATTGTTCATGAACCAAACGCATAGGTTCATATTGAACATCAGGTTCACTCGTGGTATGACCTTCATATAACAAAATAGTCATAACTTCGTCTAGAGTATGAGTGAACCATTAAGAGATTTGAAATTGATCTGTAATAACAGATTTTCTTATCTCACCTTTAATGCGTTTTTCTTTACGCATAGTTAGCTATGACGTGAATAATTTCTTATCATGTCACATTCTATGTAGAGATTGAATAAGCCCAAATCTTTCATATCTTTTAAGAATTTGAAAGAACCATTTGCGTTGTGTGGGCGCAGAGCTGTACATAGCTTTATAAATTTTCATCGAATGAGAGGTCGAGTCTTACATATTATGTTTAAGTATAATCATGCGTCATTGCACATGTATAGGAATTTCATTTCCCAACACTTCTTCGTCATCTTCCTTTAGATGAAAAACGGATCTATTGTTAGAGTAAAGACTTCGACTGATCATGGGAGTATATGTAGGTCTCACTTTATTCTTTAGAATGCCTAAGCCGATTGATGTATAGTCACCATCATTACAGTCCTTGAGTTTCATTTCAAGACTGTGTATTCCCAAGATCATTTTCATTCTTAACTTAGGATTTACAATACATAGAGTATCTCTTAGTTCACTTAGAGTTCATGTATATCCATAATGAAAACGCAAGGGCATAATTCATCAATATGTTCTCAATCAAGTAGTCACTTTAGTGAACGTTTCAATTTCTTTTGCAAACGTACTCATGTGATCTAGAGCCACTTGATTTAGGTAGATGAAGTCCGTTTAGGATCCTCATGTATATCTCTTAATTTAGATCCCCATAGAGATATATGTATTGACCACTTTCATAAGCTGCATGTTCAGTTTTTCGGAAACTACCAAACTGACAAGGTAGTGGAGTGCAATGACATCCATTACGAGAAATTGTCTCCTCGTGGTTCATTACGAGAGAGTATCTTCCCGTAGTCGATTCCAGTGCGTTTTTTAGAGACCTTACGCCATAAGGTGAGTCTGCATACTCTTATTCTCATTACGCATTCTAACAAAGATATATTTGATAGAGTTTATATTTGCGGTGTCGGCGTCACCTGCCCAAATACCTATCTCTTTGTTTATACTGGATCGCTTCTTTCCATTAGGCCAGTTTACTAAGTTGACATTTTTCAACGAAGTATGGTTCGATAGTAGACTCATTATCCCACGTCCTCATGTACACTAGTGTAATGTGTTTGTAGAGATCTCTATACTTTAAGGATTGGTTCTAACATTTGAGGCGTCCCCCAATGATAACCACAATCCATAAATATTCTCATGAGACGGATTTGAGTATCACTGATCAATAGATCAGGTTGTGCCAAACTTGTTTTCTTCCTTTACACAAGTATGTATCGAACCTAAGGTGGCCTCCCCCTCTTCCTTGGAGAGTCACGGCCTGTGACACCATTTATGCAACTTATGGCGTCACCATGTCACCATCCATGATGGCAGTGCAATACCCAATTCCTCTTGGGTGGTACCATGTCCTTTTGATAAAACACAATCCTTACAGGTATATTGTGCAGCAGATTTATGTGATCTCGTCACTTTAATGTATAAGATATCTACACACCTTACTTTGTGTGATTTTTGGGGATCGAGATGAGACACAGTGGGGACAAACCACGACAATTCCTGTCATTCCACTTGAACATGCTTGTTCTTATCTCCCCCTAACGACGGGAAGACTGTCTCATCCAAGTGACACACCGCAAATCTAGCGGTGAGGAGATCGCCTGTCAAGGTTTCGACATAGCGGACTATAGCTGGAAGTTCATATCCAGTATAAATATTTATTCATCTCAAGTAACCCATCATTGTACGCTGTGGCAGCGCAATTTTGGCACATAAAACATTTAATGGAGCTCAAGGATTGTAGATCCGTGTCAATCCAAAAGAGCTCAAGGATTACAAGTTCGTTTGAAATCCTTTAAAATCCTCACACATAGTCACTAGTTATGGTGTAAATTGGTTCAATGATGTGGTCATAGATGAATAAGTAACGCTGCAAACAAAAATTGCATAACCCAAAACGGAAGTATTGGTGTGCTTTACCAATATTAAGACTATTACTGTAGTCGTTTTCCGTGAGACCAATTGGGTTTTTATATAGGAATATGATGCCCATTACAGATCCCATATAATAAGCTATAATATCATTACGCCTACGGAAATTAACCCGGCCTAGGTGCTTTGACTTTCTAGCATAAGCAGCATAAATTTTAATTGTGGATGGTGTCATGACACGTGACCAGCGTGTCGACACAACAACCAACACCATAAAATATCTAAGGTGTCCGCAAGTTGGTTGAATCAGTCCACTGAATCATCTTTGGATTCAATATAAGAACAGAATGAGAACACATGTTTCCTTTGCATATGATGGTGTCAATCATAATTTTACGAGTAGGCTTTGAATGATGTACTTTTATTCATAAAATCACGATGGATATCAGAAGCATAATAGGGTATAAGTGCATGTACTTTGTGCATCAATCATAATGCCACCTTAGGAGAGCGGTGGAATCTAGGGTTTAAACACACGTCTTCAACCCTACATGGATTGTATCGAAATAATATTTGAGGATAACATGTTCTTTGGTCGTCCTCGGTTTCGTGTGGGAACCATATTCTTCTGGTGTTTGCTTTTATTCATCCAAAGTATGGGTGTCCATAGTAATTTCTTTAATGTACGGATCACCATATCAAAGCCAATCTATGTCAAAATTCCAAAAGATCATGTTCTTATGACTTTGGATTCAATTAGCGGTTACATATAACCCACTAAGTTGACATATAAATTTCTCTAATACGCGTTTACATCCGTAGTCATTAGAGGTAATGCAAAGGAGCTCAAATAAATTCTCACTTCTGTCTTTTTACATGAACATCGTGGCATAAATTTCTTTAAAATGTTGAACAAATTCAATTTTCTCTTATCGCATAAATTGTCAATTTGACATATGCTCAATATATATATCAAAACGTAACTCAAGTTCTTTAGAGTAAGTCGATGGGGATTGTAATAAAAAGGTATTGTAATCCCAGTTAGGCAAGTGCATTATGAATCCCAAAGGAACAGATATTTAGATCATTATCACTTTCATTATAGTACTACAGTTCTTTAGAACTATTATGCTATTTTTTGTGATATATTAGTACCATTGTCCTTCAGTACTATTATTCTAAGGATTACATGGTGCGTTTCTTTGCCTACAGTTCTTTATGTCATGCCTATATTATGTCTTTGCACACAGTTCTTTGTGTCATGCCTATATTATGATATGTTGTTTTACTTTATGCAATACTTTGCAAAGTTAGATGTATAAAATTGAATCATGTATATTATGAATAAAATTTGAATAATTTCAATTCCTTTAGAGAAATTTCAAAAATTAACGTGCCAACGATTACATTTAGTCTTGTCCAATTTAGAGAGAGAAACTTTAAGACCAAAAGTCGTATTTAGGCGTAATGTCCTTTATAAGGATATCTTAAAAATTTTTAAAGTAGACTAATCAAAGTCTATCTTGGATTGAGCCGGATCCTTTTTGCTCTTTTAATAGTTGCAATGATGAGATTTGTCATTTAACATATTCTCCCCAGATGTTATGTTTTTAGTTGTAAACTCATTTTTAATGTTATTGTTGGATATTGAAGATACTTTTCCAAAATCCGCGTACTCATATCATTCTTCATATTTATTGAAAGTCGTAGCTAATTCTTTGCTAGCTTATAATGTACGTATCAATAGTTCATTGAATTACAACAATGGCAGAGTGCTTCACCGCACATGACCTGTCTCCTATGTCATCTTTTAAATGTTACATTGTTTCAACTTACTTTTAGATGATTATATGAATTTTACGTCCATGGTAATTACCCTTTTGTTTTAGGGTCGTTGCATTACTTTGCCCAATTTGTTCAAGAATGTATATATATTTTTCTAAGACCTTACATCGTCATTGCCTTTTGATTTAGGGTTGTTGCATTACTTTGCAAAATGTGTTTCAGGAAATTTATTTTGCTCATACCTTACATTGTCATTACCCTTTGGTTTAGGGTTATTGTATTACTTTGCATAATTTGTTCTAGGGAATTTCTTTTTTATTTACATAAAGCAGTTTGCATAAATATACCATGCTCAAGCCTTAGTTGGCTCAAAAGGGGAATTTGACACTCAAGTTCTTCAGAGTCCAATGTGTCAAAGTCAAACTGTGATGGTTAAACCATGTGTAAAATATAGGAATAATAAAATGTATTAGCTTCGCGGTCTAAATGACATTCACGACAACTAATATAAACCAATATACATTATGGTAAATCCAATGCTTTGTGAAATTACGTTATCACTGTAAAATTTTGGTTTCTCCGTTTTCATTGCATGTGAAGCTAATGAAATTCTATTATTGTTGCTTTGTACACAATTAATAAGATATCCATCTTGAAAATTTTTCAAGAAATAAAAATTGGATTTCAAGACTGAAATTTGTAATGGTCATATTTTTCTTTCTTCGTGAAAATGTTTTTTCACAGTAGTAGGTTTGTCCTTTTTTCTTTATATTACAATGCTCATAAAATTGCATTACCATGGCAATACGCAAATAAAATAACATGTTAAATAAAACAATTATTTAACACTAATAAAATTAACATATAATGCTTCAAGTTTCACATTTATATAAAATACTAATGCGATTAAATTGAACAGAGCATTATATCATATAATAATTGAAACAAGATATAATGAAAGCAGAACTTCAATTTAAATATTACTTGTAAGTTTGCCAAATAAACTGCATATGAAGCGATTGCTCGATCTCCGATTTCATATTATCGTCGCATATTTATCGTTGCATCGTAATTGATATGTCACATAAAAACAAAAAATGTTCATATGATTAGTCACTTTAATCATATATATTTCACATTTACCATATAAATTGCATAATTTCATATTTAACATTAAATTTGTAAAACAGTAAAACCAATAAAAAGATTACTGTGGAAACTGTTTTAACTCAGGTAAAAAAAAAATTTAACTGAAGATGCGTATTTACCATTTTGCCCCTCACACTGAATCGGATCTGACAACTATTGGGTCGGGTTGGTTGGACGTCGGATCAGGCCCAGGGAGCAGGGCCGGGTCGGGTGAGTTGGCCTTCCTACCGACGAAGAAGTTGTCGAGAAAAAATGGCAGAGAAAATCCAATACTCACGGCTGTCTTGAGGCCGATCGGAGTGTTTCGGCTTCGTCCGTTCGAGGCAGCAGGTGTCCCAGTAGTGGGTGGTCCGATCAGAGGAGGAGGGGGGACGACTGGGTCGAGGCGCCGATTGAGCAGTGGTGCCGGGACGTGACGTGGTCGGCTGCGCGGGTCCGATCTGGTCCGGGTTGGTCCGGCTTGTGGTTGGCAATCGGAGCGGCGGGCATCGACGAGGCAGACGCGCAGTGGTGCTCTGGGTGGGTGGGTCGAGCAGAGGTGAGGGAGGGAGGGCAGCATCGATCCGACATCGGACCATTGGGTGCCCACAGTAGATTTCTGGGTATCCATAGAATTTTCCATCTCTGCCGACAAATCTGTCGTCGGCAGAGTGCTTGGACTTTATTTTACCAACGAAATAGTCGTCGGGAAAAGAGTTTCTGGGGAAGGAGGCATTCTTTGCCGACAAAAAAGTGGCCGGCAGAAGAGAATTTCTGGGATTTTTCTTTCTTTGCCGGCATAAGAGAAAAAAAATATTAGGGTTTTGATTTGATTGATTTTTCTTTTCAGAGACAAAACATAGGGTTTTTTTTTTCTGGCTAAAGTCTCAGCTAGTAAAACTACGTGCTGATAACGTGTTGTAGAATAAACGGAATTGGTCTGCTCATTTCATTGATAATCTCCTTTATATAGGGTGAGTATTACAACGGTAATAGTAAATACATTAATGACAATAATGACTACCTAATTACCTCTTGTCAGTTACATTGACGAAGGCACATAATGTGTTTTTCCTTTAACATATTTTTAATTTTAAGTCTTATTTTCTTTACTAATCTTTTAATGTTTTTTATTTTAATATAACGAGTAAATCAGATAAAAACATATTTTAGTAAAGTTTTGAGCGCTTAGCTTTTTAAAAAATTAGAGATATCCAGCCTTGTGGGTGAACCTTAGTTGTAATGTAAGATAACTCTTGGGTATCAGCTCTTAAAATTTGCATTTATACTCTTAAATTTCAATATATATCTGGTAAATTTCATAATGCCATATTTTCCTGCTATGCTAAAGATTCACACTTTAGTTCTCATATTGCAACCCATTTTCTTTTTTACCAATTCGGAACATTAGCACTTATTTCTGTGTTTGATGATTGATACTTGAATAATTGGGGGCTAATGCAAATTACTGTGGCTGTGTATCATTATCTGGTTTATGTATGAGTTTTGATCATGTTAATGCTTCGCTTTCGAGGGTTTGAGGCGAAAAGTGTGTGTGCATTGCAGGCTGCCCGCTTGAATTTCATCACTTCTCTTGTGAAGGACTTGTTGACTATTGAACCCCTGGTACGAATAACTGTTTCGATTTTCTATTGTGAAATTGTGTTTAATTGAATTGGTTTCTGGTTTCTAATGTATGTGTTTCTGGGTTGCGATTTGTTGTTGCTCATTTTATATTATTTATATGCTCAAGCACTATAAGCTGTACAATTTTCTTAATCTGATCACACACGAACTATTTCCTTATTGGACTTCAACCTATAGCAATATTCATAATTTGATCACAAATTATGATCAATGCCCTTTGTATTTGATTCCAACATAGCACAAAGCAGTCTGATCTGAAAGAAGAAAGAATTTTATGCTCTAGTCCAAGCCTCCAAATTGTTAATGTGGTTTCTGATTTAGGTTTTTTTTCCCTCTTCCACTGAATACAAACCTTTCAACAGACACGTCTTGCTTCCAAGGTCTCTTCTTTTGCTCAGATGAAGCTTCTTTGCTGCTTCATAACTTTTGCATTTACCATATCGATGCACCAGGACATGAGGTCAGTTATTTGTATCTCATATGTTTAGCCTTAGCCCATTTTTGTATCATATATACAATTAAATGGACGTTGTACAATGTTGTAAGGGTTTTAACTTAGTCTTCTGCTCCATTTATTTAAAAGTGTCTGCAGTTGGGAGCTGATGTAATATCTTCAGATGTTCCTCTTCTTAGTGTGGATGACCTCGCAGACCATCTCGTTGAAGTGCTTGATTTCTTTGGGTAAGCTCTTGTGATCTGTTTACTTGTTAATATGTCTCAACTATTTTGATAAGTACAATTTCTGTATTCACACAAGTATGATTGCCTACACATGCATTTGGCATAGCCTGCCTAAAGCCATATGTTATCTGTTCAATTGGAGTGATGTTTATGTATAGTGATTTGTGAGAAGTAGTCATTTCAATAAAAAGTTCTAACAGATGGTTTTGATGCCCCAAAGGATTGTAAGAGGAAGTTCAATTATTCATCTGCCACATAAAATATGTATGTGTTGTTTGAATGTAACCATATGTGTTGTCATAGTTTTAAACACGTTGTACTGGTAAGTGGTAACTAATTAATGGGGATACGTCTGCAAACTTAGATAACTTGATGTGTTCTTGGAATCATAATTGAACTTTTTCATGATAAGTGGAAACCAACAACGGTTTGCAAAACTATATTGTAGCTAAAGTTTTGATTCTAGATAAGTTGATGATGTCAATGCAAATGAGAGTACATGCACTCTGCAGCAGGGTTTATGAGGACTTGATCAGTCACCCTCATTAAATCCATACAAGAATTGAGAACTTATAAAACTCACATGTTGCAAGGTTTTTCACTTGCAGTTTTCCTAATTCATATATTATTTTAAATCAGGTTGAACGAGGTCATGTGCTTGGGTGTGACAGCTGGTGCTTATATTCTCACACTGTTTGCAGCAAGTTATTTCATGTTCAGCTACTGTTTGGGATGTTTGATATTCTTCTTTGAAACTGTCTCATAACTACCAATTGTCAGGTGAAGTTTAAAAAACGGGTGCTTGGGTTGATTCTTGTGTCTCCTATCTGCAAAGTGCCTTCGTGGACTGAATGGCTCTACAACAAGGTAATTAACACCGTCGAGTTGATATTGCTTATGATGGTAGAAACTTAATATGAGGCACTGCTTTCATTTTTGATCCGTAACTATAATAACAATTCTTCACTTAAAGTATCCCTATTGTACATGGATGCTGACAAGAAGGCTATATAACATTTTAGCAGCTTTATTACGCATGAATTTGTACTGAACATGGAAAAATTGGATAGTTAAGATCGCAATTGCGTGGTGTAAAGTCTGACCTTCCACATGTAGCCCTCTTGGAAGTATGATCCATGGGAGGGGTGGGTTGATAATTTTTTTATTTTTGTTTTTATAGTACTGATGTCCTGCATAAAGTTAGAGTAGAACTAGTCATTTGTTTTTATCAACCCAATTGAAGTATATCATTCCAAAATTGCACAATCTAAAACGGGTTGATCCTATACTGAAGATAGTTGTTTCTTAAAAATGTAATTGGCCAAGAGAATGGAACAGGAGTAAAAGTGATAGCATCTTGACATGGGTGCCTAAGGTTTTCTTGACCTCTGGATTTACAGGTGTTGCTGAACTTGTTATACTTTTATGGTATGTGCGGTGTATTAAAGGAATGTCTTCTCCAGCATTACTTCAGTAAGGTATCACAGTCTGCCTTCCTTTTTTTCATCAGGACCTTCTTTTGTCTTCTTATTTATTAGAGTTCTCATACTCTTCCTCTTGCAGGAGCTTAGGTATGGCGTACAAGGTGCAGAATCAATGTAATACAAGCTTGCCGAAGGGTGAGGACATTTTAATTTGAACTTCCAATAGTTCATAGTTTGGGAATTAAAATCCATTTTACAATCCACTCCTTTCTATCTTAAGTTAAAGCTTTTATAAAAAGATAAAATACATGTTACTAATAGGGAGTGCAAATTTCAGTTCCTTGAATGTTATATGACGTCATGTTCCGTTCGACTGGATTGGAACAAAGAGATTAAAGTAAAAAGTTACAATGTATTGCATATGGCTTTCATGACGACAGAAGAAATATATCAGAGCATATGATACGAACCTTTTCACTACGGTTCAGAGACCCTCGTGAGCTCATGTGTTGGTATAACATATGTTGGCAATCCTTTTATTTAACAAAACACAACCAGCTTAGTATATTAAGCTCAATTAAGTGAAGTCTGAAGTTGAAGATCAAGTTGAAGAACCAACACGATCTCCTTGCACTCAGGTAAAATCATGCATGTACATCTCATGAGTTTTCATTTAAGATAGGATTTTTGTCTGCCATCCTAGGACTTATAAACTGCTTAATATACTCATTGATAAGATGATATGTTCTTGGTTTATTTATTGGGTAAAGATCTTTTGCTTTTGAAGTTTGATGTTTTTCTGGAACTCTTTCACTTCGTGGAAAATATCTAACTTCATTAAATGCTCCTCATGCCTCATTAAATGCAAGAAAGATTGTGTCCCCTCTTGTTAATATATTTCTACTATTATGAAGATATTCTTCTTAGTTTTTATTGGCTACTTGTGTGCTCTCATGGAGCCTCACGCATGCCTATATAAAGGGACATAATTCTCTTTGCTCTGTGGTTGTTCAAAATCTAGTATTACATTTTCTTTGGTTGGGTTTTATTCCCTTGCATGTCCATTTGCTCTAAGTCTTCCTTGTGTTGATTGTAAATCTTAGAGCTGGACATAAAACCCTTTGTGCAACAAACCATATCATTGATTTCTCTTCTATTGAGATCTTGTTTATATGTACCTTGCATTGTTCAAATAAGCTCAGGGTTATACCGTGTGTTACAATCTTTTGAGCTTGAACAAAATCTTTTCAAAACTCATATAGCATGTTGCATACCATGAAGTGATGATGGGTGATGCAATAAATTCATGAAGTGTCCTTGACAGATTCATTTGAGTGTAACTGAGATCTGGAGTTCTGCAGCTTACTTGTGAACAAACACTTGAGAGACAAGTGAGATAGAACATGTCGTAGACTAGATAGAGTCTAGGTAAGATAGTACCGCGGTCAACTATCTAGGTTGGTACAATCTTGTAATAAGTGTTGTGTGTCATAGTGAATAAGCTTTGCTCTCTAAGAGTTGTGAGCACGCAGTTTTTCTCCCTGATGCAGGGTTTCTACGAGTAAAAAACATCTTAGTGTTGTTTGTTTATTGCTGCACCTTTATACTTTTTAGTCATCGTATTTCTGCTATACAGGATAGCACCAACTACTGCTATCCCTGTGAGCAAAATAGAACGAAAAAGTTTTCAGGGCCTATTAACCCCCCCCCCCCTGATGCAGGGTTTTTCTCCCTGATGCAGGGTTTCTACGAGTAAAAAACATCTTAGTGTTGTTTGTTTATTGCTGCACCTTTATACTTTTTAGTCATCGTATTTCTGCTATACAGGATAGCACCAACTACTGCTATCCCTGTGAGCAAAATAGAACGAAAAAGTTTTCAGGGCCTATTAACCCCCCCCCCCCCCCCCCCCCCCCCCCCGACCTTCATCATGGCAAACCTTTGAACTCTCATAAACTTTTCCAAACCTGATCCTTTGTATCAGTTTGTTTGTATTTGCTTCTTGGAGGTGTTGGTTAAGCTAGATCATTCGTGGAGTTCATGGGCCCGAGTTTGCTAGTCCTTTTTCTTTTGATATATTACCTCTTTATGTGACATAATTCTTTTCAAATTTTAGGTGACTTATGTAACTGCGGCGTTCAGATTGACTAAAATAAGGATACTAATAATGAACATTTACCGCTCTAGTCTTTGATGTAAATTTAAATTCTGTAATAGAGAATAGAGAAATTATGTTGTCTAGTTTCTAAGTTGTTGATATGCAGCACCTTCATTCTTACTATGACAAGCACTTGGGGAGGAAACTGGTTCTTTCAGTTAGACAATATACTGAAAAGTGCACGCTGGCAATATTTGATTATAGTGCATGACATTGTAATATTAATTGGCTTAAAATCAAAATTGCATAATAGTTTAGTGTCTTGCAACTCTGTTTTATTTTTTGAGATAATGTCCCCATTAACTTGAAGTTTTAGTTGTTTCTTCATTTAGTTCCTGAAAGCAGTTTGTAAGCAATTTTAAACTATTAGTCTAACTTATACTATTATTTAAGAAAACTGACTTCTTATACCGTATATCAATTTTAATTCATCTTTAATATTTGAAGGTTGTTATAGTAAAATAATAATTATGAATATAAATTCATATTATAAAGGAAACAGTTAGAAACTTCTATATATCAACTCTCTACAAGTATAATTTCCCACTCCCATCATGGATGTAACTTTTTTTTTTCTTAAAAATAAAAAATAAAATAAAAAAATTAATTTACACATTGCATCACATGTATCCTGAAAATTAGTTAGCATTAAAATCTCAAAAACATACAATTTCCATTTAAAATACGATTTTCTTTTAAATTTCCATAAACTGTAAATACATAATTGCCACGATTTCAAAATAAATAAATAAATAAATGCATTTGCCAAAAATAAAAACAAGACGTCAGAGTTCAGAGTGAGTGATGAAGCCGAAGAATCAACAACGATGATGGGCCCACTTCTAGCAACAGACCACACCAGCTTCTCTTACAGAGCATTCTCCTTCTGCATTCTACGCCCGCTTCTCTCTCGTCAATGGCTTCCTTCGCTTTCCTGTATGTTTCTTAGTATGCTTACCCTCCTTCATTATGCTGTCGATTGCTTCGGATAGGAAGGTGTTCACTCTGATTTGCTTTGTTTTGGCCAAGGTCCTCTTTGGTTGCTCTGCTGATGAGTTTTTCGACTTTTCGATTCCTGCCTTTTTGCTGGTTTAAACTGTAAAAACCTCAGATTTTCCTACTCATTACTCATTTTACAATCGAAAGTGTCGATTACTGTGAATGTATAACTAAAATGCGCAACTCGAGTTCTTGTGCTTTTCTGATTAAATGCAATATGCTATTTTCTTGAAACTGAACTAGAGCTTGTCAGTTTGACTTATAGATCACCAGTACTTAATATAGTTTTCAATTGGAACTGGTTCTTCAGTGAAACCTGCTTAAATCTCTTCTGCTACGACATATTAGTGGTTTTTTTTTTTTGTTTCTCTGTTAGTTATACTTCATATTTGGTTGTAGGATGTTTGATGCAGCTGCTAATGCTTGTAGAGTTCTGGAGGGAGTGATGTTGAAGATGATAATATACAAACCAAAAAATGGTATCTCACAAAATCTGTGAGCAGTTCAAGTTGTACCATTGAGGACTCGTTTTCAGCCGGCAAGTGTGACCTCAAGGGAATTATATGGTGTAAGAGTACTTGTTCATATAGAGCGTGCTAGGGACTTGCATTTTGCAAAGGCTATTTCCTTTGGTTATCTTATAATGTAACATAATGATAATACGAATTGCACTGAGGGTCTCAATGCCCCCTATCTGTTTTATATTGCCACGCATTACTTCTCACATATTTGTTACCGTATTTTGGTTGCCTGCATATCTACTCGGGAAAATTGCTTTTGTAAAAACAGTTTAGGTGTTTGTTTGACAATAATGTTGAAATTTCCTGGACTTTTTATTAGAGCTGAATAACTTTCTATGCAGTAGATGATTGTCAATTTTGCAAAAGGACCATGAAAGTATTTCCGATTTCATACCACTTGAACTTACTAGATAGTAGATAGATTAATGCTCTATGGTGAAACGTCTTTTCCATCATCTTTTATTTTAGAAGCAGGATATGGCAGTATGAGAAAGAGAGAAGAATGTCATCATTCATGCCAAGGAGGTCTCTAGATTGTGTCAGCATTTTGTTTGCGTGTAATTTTGTTCTGCTTTAAAAATAAGAGGGATAGACTGATTAGACTCTCGAGTAACACTAGTATAGTGCTGAGAATTTCTCTGGTGTGTTTCTGCAGAAAGCATGTGTGAGAAAGATCCAAAGGATTTGGATTTTTCTGATAAGGTATTAAGGTTCAATACGCAAGAGATGAGTATGTGAAAGCCCTTAGGTAGGACAGTCTACATAGTCACATGACAACAATTATTAGTTGAGGACTCATGGACTTTTTCTGTTACAGAACATACTTTACCAGTGCCTATAAGCTAGGTTTATAAGAAAAAACTTTGCATCTAGCATCCATTCTAATTCTTAAGTATGATGATCTTGAGTTTTGATGATAATCCACGCGTGGAAAATGAATTGGACTGGAATTATGTTTTGAAGTTTGGAGTTGTCTATATTCTGTTTAGTTGTATGGGTTGGGGAAATTTTATAATATCCAAACATACGATCACCACTTTCAGGTCTTAATTACTCAAAGAGAAACCTACTTTACTCTAGTGAGGACCTTACGTACCTTAAAGGGCAGTTATCTATTTTTACAATATGAGTAGATGTGTTCTTAAGTAATGAAATAGGAGTTGTATAAGGGATGCTAGAATACCGTAGCCTTACCAACGTTGTGCTAGTCCATTCAAAGGTAGCAGTGTCCTTTTTTAAGAAACAGTCTTCCCGACCTTGTTCTATTTCTTCATATATGTACATAATAATGTTCTTGTCCATCAGAAAGTGGCAATGCACATTGTCAGCCATTGCTGAATTAAAATCACTGTTATTTGTTATTAGGGAAAATGTTACAGTGGCAATGGATCTGCATCTGCTGCTAAAGCTTCTAAGGTGAGTCCATCTGTAGTCAGATCTTTCAGTTCATAGATGTAAGTATTAATGAACACGTTTTGACATTTTTTTAAGGGAAATTAGCCTTATAATGTGTGATGATGGGACCACTGTTCTCCCATGAGGTAAACATATATGATCTGATAGGTCTAATGATTTATCCCTACTTTTTTCTCCAATATCAACTTGATCATATATTTGATTAACAAGTTGAATAGTGGTTGCCTAAAAATTTGTGGTTATGTACCTGATTTCGAACTGAGATACAGTTCTTGACTGGAACCTTGTAAAATACAATTACTACTTTCCCCGAGACTGATTGGATAACGGGTTTTTGTTATGAATCCCATGTACTTGTAACTCTTATCATGCATCTTTAAATATATTGTGTAAACTGATTTTAGTCGTTCTGCTTTGAAAGGCTTTCTATACTCATATGCAGCTTTTTAGGCAACAAGCTTTGCTACCAATGCATTAAGTATTCATATGTTTGTAGTGATAGTATATTAGTATGAGTGGTTGTTTTCCTGAGTTTAATAGGAAATTAATTGGTCCATAAGAGTTTCAATTTACCTACTTCTAACTTGATTGAGATCCTCGCAGGAGAAGACGACAAGCCAGCATTCAGTTTAATTTTGTATAGGGTTATCACTGTTGCTTCAAATAGCAAGGTGTTCACTGTGATATGCTTTAATAGGTTGGTCAAGGTCCTCTTTGGTTGCTCTGCTGATAAGTTTTTCAACTTTGTGAAATTCCAGCCTTTTTGCTGGTATAAATCCTCAAATCTTCTTATTCATTACTCATTTTACATTAGGCAGTGCCGATTATTGTGAATGTATAACTATAATGCGCAACTTGAGTTCTTCTTCTTTTTCTGATTAATTGCAATATGTTGTTCACTTGAGATGTTCGGGCATGCTGAAAAACCAAGCGTGTCACTTCGACTAATTGATCACCAGTACTTAAAAGTTTCGTGTCGGAACTGGTTGTTCTGTGAAACCTGCTTAATTTCATCTGCTACAACATATTAGTGGTTTTGGGTGTGTTGGGTTTCTCTATTAGTTATACTTGGTTTTTGGTTGTGGGATGTTTAATGCAGCTGCTAATGCTTGTAGAATTCTGGAGGGAATGATGTTGAAGATGACAACATCCCAACTGAAGAATGGCAATGCACAGAATCTGCGAGCAGTTCAAGTTGTACCATTGAGGACGGTTTTCAGCAGGCAAGTATGACCCTGAGGGAAATTGTATGGTGTAAGAAGCTCTTGACTGTTCTTGTTCATAACAGCGTTCTAGGGACTTGCAATTTACAAATGCTATTTCCTTTTATTATCTTATAACGTAACATAATGATATATGAGAATTGCACTGAGGGTCTCAATGCACGTTATCTGTTTTATATTGCCATGAGTTACTGCTGACATCTTTGTTACCGTATTTTGGTTGCCTGCATATCTACTCGGGAAAATTGAACTTGCTTTAGCAAAACAGTTTATGTATGTGTCTGACAATAATGTTGAAATGTCCTGGACTATTTCTTAGAGCTGAAAACTTTCTATGCAGTAGATGATGGTCAATTTTGCATAAGGAACATGAAAGTATTTCCAATTTCATATCAACACTAGATTGTGTGAAATGGTATATTGAACTCCTTTGAAAGAACTCTACACTAGGAACTTTTTAAGCTTTGTATATTTAATATATGTAGTATTAGAAAACCAAGTATTGAAAGGCTGCTGAGAAGGATCTCTCAGACTCACTTGGGAGCAGTTCTTTCACTTGACTCAGCCATCGCCAAAGTTCCTTGCATCCAGTTTGTTAGCATCTGTAAGGCGGCTTTTGGTTGATCCATTGGAACCATGTGACCAGCATTATGGACCTGTTTCCAAAGTTTGTCTAATTAGAAAAAAAAATAAGAGTAATAGGGAGGGAACATATATATATATATATAGATATATATATATATATATAGAGAGAGAGAGACCTTGAGGAAGGCGAGGGGTCCATGGGTTTTTAGCAGTCCTGCTTCTGCACCACCAACCTTGAATGGGAGAGTTGATGATTCTCCAAATGCTTTCTGACCAGACCATTCCATGGCATGAACCCAATTTGAGTTCCCTGCAAGAAATTAGAGAGATATCATATCATAAGTAAATAGCATTTTTTTAGATAATAGATATCATAAGTACAGTAGTAGCAAAACTTCTTTATTATCTTACAGACGCAAGTAACATGAGCCTTTTGATGGTCAGAAGGGACTCACCAAGCCAATTGCAAATAAGATCGTACTCCCCAGCATACACTAGCACCTTAATTCCATCTTCAAGAAGGGCGGGAATACCCACTTCTAAATTTCTCATCCAGTCCGTTAGCATAGCCTCATACACTGTAGAGCTGCAAGAAACGAAGTCTATGTTCCCTACTCCTAGGGCGTCTCTAACTAGTTTCATGTTCAAGAATGTCTCCAAATTTGAGAAGTCATAACACAGATCCCCTACACATTGTTTTCTGATATCATAATACTGCATGCAAACAGAAAACAAAATCTCATCATACTTTAGTTCGCTCCCTTTCTTCATAACTAAGTTTTAGAGTATTAAGAGTTCTTGCCCTTGCTTACATTTTTATCTCCAATAATCTCCATGATTTGGGAAAATATGTCGTTACAAACACTGTATGCGTCTAGACAAGGCTGTCCACCGGTAGGCCCTGACATAGTTTCACTTATTAGTAAAATTCATGGCCATTGAAATAGATAAAAAAAAAAACAAAGTAATGAAGAGGGCATACCACAACTTGCAATTGCTTGTTCACAGGCTGGAATCGACTGGGTGATTCTATCATGATCAAGTTTCTTGATTAACCCCATTTGCAGTGCATAGTCAGGGTATGCCTTGTATTGGAAATGTGGATCAGTTAGGCCGTTACCTATTGCAAATCCCTGTTGAACCATAGAAATTATTTTGGTTAGTTCTTTTTTTAAGAATTTATGCAAGTTTCAATATAAGTACTAGACATATTACCTTGAAGTTTATGTGAATTCCTTCCTTGTCTTTGTTTCCTTTGTGAACTCGGGAAGCAAATGCCGGAATGTAATGTCCAGCATATGACTCTCCAGTGATGTAAAAGTCATTCTTAGCAAATTGAGGATGTTGAGTGAAAAACCCCTATAATTATGAACACAAGTCAAAGAAAAAACGTATAAGTTGGCATCAAATTCGTAGGGAATTTTTCTCACTATTGGCATTTTACAACTTGCATTCGCTATACACATTGGAAATTGTAAGTTCGTAACAAGTGTGGCTTGTGTGTTTCATATAAAAGAATGATTAGAACCTGCAAGAAATCGTACAAGTCGTTGCTAACACCTTCTTCATTGTGACGAAGATCACGACTATCTGAACTATAGCTGAAACCAGTTCCAATAGGTTGGTCAACGAAGAGAAGGTTCGACGCCTGCCAAACAAAAGCTTGTTCAGAAAATGCTATAGAAGGGGAAACAAGAAGAACATAGTAGCGTGCATAAATTATCAAAGAGTTGCAAACCATGAGAGTATAGTAGTACCTTGTCCCAACCATAGTCATTCCAAGTAAGAGACGAGTTATTTGCAATATGAAAAGGACCATTTTCATAAAACACAGCAAGTTCGCTGCTGCACCCTGGTCCTCCAGTCAACCAAATCACAAGAGGGTCATTTTTATTAGTCCTTGATTCAAAGAACAAGTAGAACATTCTGCAGAAACCAAAACATAGATTAAAATATGAAAGACTGAAACATTGGTTGCAGTGATTACATGGAATAAGTAGCCATGTCCTGTTTTGTATTTGATTCTCTGAGGTTGAAGACAAGTTTCTTTGATTAACTTGCATAGAGACAGGAAGATACAAGCAACAAATATGGACCCATGAAACCAGAAAACCACAAAATAACATTAATTGCCTCTAAGTATTTCATGTATAGAAAACAATCATACACAAATGATATTAAATGAGAAATGTTGCAATCATCTCTGTTCATATTGTCTTTTAGGCAGCAGTAAACGACAACCAATTGAGGCATGACTTTTGTCTCGCTCAGTAACAATGAGAAAAAAATTTGCAGATGCTTGCTGAATATATCTTTCCAACAGATGAAGAAAGCTTAGATTACCTTGCAGCGTGGGAATGTGGGAGGCGGTAGTAGCCGGCGTGGTGTCCAAGCTCTTCAACAGTAGTACCATTGGCAGCACCAAGGTAAGGCATCTTGAACCGCTTTTCGACAAGCTTTGGGGCATCCAATGAAGAGTTGTGACGGGCTCCGGTGTTAAATTCATCTTTGGGGAACAAGTTGAGGCCGCGGATGAGCTTTTCCGCTTGGAGTTTCGGGATGAATGCTGGTGAAGACAAGTGAAGCTGATCAGGTTTGGTGTTGGGATCATATGAGGAAGAGGAGAATGGTAGGAGAAGTAGCAAGAGAAAAGAGAGGAATGTAGGAGGAAAAGTAGATGCCATTGTTGTTCTTGATGTAGAAGAAGAAAGAGTTGCTTTGGAGGGAATATATATATATATAGGTGTTGAATATGATGTGAACAAAGTTACAGGCCAAGTCTTGGCTGATAATACAATGATAAAGAGTATGAAATGTCCAACCTTGGGAGAGATGAGGTGAGAAAGACGAACAAGGTTGTAACTGTCTTTCTTTTTGAATTTTGTTTTCTTTTATCTCACGGTTGAAGTTTGCACCTCTCCCTCTCTTATTTTCTACTAAGAACAGAAAAAAAAAAACAAAAACAAAAAGTGGGATAAGGCAGTTGAGTTTTGAAACTAATTATCTGTAGTGGGTAAGCTTTTATCTCTTTGTTATTATGTACATGGATTTTAGTAATCTAAATCCTTTGCTTTCTAGATTTATTTGGATCCTCCCAAGTCCACCATACTAGTATTTGCAAGAGAAAATCGCAATTTTAATACACACTTTTTATCTACCATACCTATTTTTCTTCTCTTTCTTTCGTTTTCCTTGTAATTTTATGACATTATATGCATTATTGTATTCTTTCAAAGGCAAAGTGGGCAATAATTTCTCTTCTATTAATTATAAAATAGTTAAATGATTATCAAGTAGGTTGGAATAAAATGATAAGGTTTAGACAGAGCATCATTTCCTCCCTCTTCTTCAAGACAAGGCCTTGACTCTTGAGGTGACCTGGCCTAACCAATAGGCTGATCTGACTTAAAGAGTTGAAATTGCCACAACAACTAAAGGTTTTTCATGTACAAACTAAGGTATATGTAGTGTTCCGACTTGCACCAATTTTCTCCTTGTAAACATTTGAGATATAGAATCTCCATGAGGTATAACTCATGAGAATTGCAATACTTTGCACTATATGCAAGTAACAAGCATAATGATAAATATCCTTTGGCACTTTCACAGTAGAGTGCACAAATTTTGATGAGTGTTCATAGCACCAACCTCAATTTAAGGAACAAGGGATTTGTTTGGTTTGAGGAACTTTATCTTAGTAGCTAGTAGTATTCCCGTCTCATACATTATACAACATTACTTGGACATAAATAGTTAAACTAGGTGCTTGATGAGGATGTGTGTAATAACTTGCACTAATCATCATTCGAAGGAGTAGCTTTGTTGGGACATTTTCTATTAGTAGCATTGTCCTCTAATACATTAGAACGTCAATACTTTGAGTTGGTATATAGGCCAAAACAAGCTGGTAATTTACTTGCGTGCAAGGCATCTTTGCCTTCAGAGAAACGCAAGATTTGTGATGCTAATGAAGATGAGGAAAATATCAAATAGTTGGACAGAAGCTTTGAAAACATTGAGATTTGGAAGAGTTGGAGTGACTTGAAAGAGAGAACCCAATCTTCCTATCATCTTCCTTAGTGATCGAGGTGTGCTTAGAAGCGAGGAAATAAAGGGAGATTGGATCACCCACCAACAGAGTTTTAAATTAAACTTGGACTTAAACTTGATGCACGAAGCACATGGTGATCTTCGATTATGGAGGGTCACTTTCCAGCAATGTCAAACCTATTTGAAGAAGATGGTAGTGGTATAGTTTGACTATGGAAGCAGTGCTTCTCATAACAGCTGCTTTTAGAAGAAGCGGAAGCATATATTACAAAAAGAGAAATGAAGCAGAAACACCAGACAACCAAGCAGTTTTTATTTTATTGAGTACTAATCGGTTGAAGATTAAGGAGCACTCATAAGTCATAACTATGATTTAGCCAAGTTTTCCATCCAACAAGACCAAGGCAACTCCAAACCTTAAACCGTGAGTTGACCTTATTGCTGTTAACATAACCCTTGGGATCATTATACTGTCATGAGTAAATTTCAACCAATTTGTGTTTGATGGAAAGGTAGACAACTTCTAGGCTATGATGGCTGTAGGAAAAGAATGTGGTGATGATCATCTGGTTGCTTTTGCCCTCTATGTACTCCAGATAATAACATCAAAACACGTCATGCTATGTTCTCATGCCCAGTTACATGAAAATGAGTACCACTTTTATGGAATAGAGCAAATGCAAGTCACACAACTAGGACTTCATACAGATATTAAAAGAAATTGACAAACTAATCTATTTGCACTTTAATATTGCACAATTGCAGCTTACTGTGTAAACTCTTTAACAAGCTGCTTGAATATAATATACAGTAGACAAAACATCTCTGGTGTTTTCTGTCAGTAGTGAATGGGGCCTCACTGATGCAATCTCAATCTAGTCGAGATGCTACCCCCAGGAAGTGCATCCGCCTCAGTTATGTAATGCTTGGGAAGGAGACAAGGCAGAGACTGAAGATCTTAGAATCTATCTTATGATCTAACTTTGGCAAGTCTGGCTCGTATTTCTTCCAACTCTTCCTCATCATCAGCACCCTCAGCTATTGCTTCTTCCTGCAGAAACATGGCATTTAATGTTCTCCTCCCTCATTCAAAGCCAGGAAGTTATGATTGAAACTGGAGTTTATCATATGATAGACAAGTCACACATACCTCCTGAGCAGCTTGGGCACTAGCAGGTTGCTTTAACTTCTCCTTCCTGACAGCTTCTGGAAGTTGTGCAGCAGTCTCGCCCGCTATAGCAGTTAAAACCTTATCAACTTCCTCCTCTATCTCGTCTTCAATGTCTTCCGAGTCAAGTGCTGTGTCAAGACTATCATTCACCATCTCTTCAATTACCCCTGCCTACAAGTCACACACAATATATGACTAGTTATTCAGTAGACAAGGCAACAAGCGTAATATAATAACATCTAATGTCAGTGCACCACAAAGGTTTCCCTATGATGAGCTTTGTCTTCCCAAATGGCCAAATCAGAAAGTGGCCTTTGGTTTAAAAACACTCCATTAAACTTCTGAATGTTTCAGGAAGTGAAGCATTTGGGCTGGTCATATTAATGCCACCACTTAGTTCCGAAATCAGACCTCCCAAAAGTGTTTTCTTGGAAATGGACAGAATTTTTTTTAAAATGATTACTGTAACATTATTAATACTACATTATATTGGTAATGGAGCCTTTATATCCCTCTAGTATTAATATTGTCATCCTTTTAAGCATGTATCTTCTCTTGCTTGTTGCTCAAATACTTCATAGCCCTCTATTTTTCATAGAAATGGTAAGGCCGATTCTAATTTGATGATTATAGATGATCAATGCAATGGACGGAACTGTTGCTTATTCTCATCAAATCGACAGCACTGACCAAATGCTCTAAGATTTTTGGTAAAATGACAGTAGGTACTCCTATTTCCATGTTTTCCTAAACTCTTTAACAAGAATTGAATGGAAAAATAGATTGTTTGGGTAATGAAAGACTCGAGTGGAAATAGACTGTTTAATTGCAGATAAATGAAAGAAAATATTGATGCCCGTGCATACTCTATGTCTACAAATAAGTCTGAAGCTATTAAAAACTAAAGCCATCGACAATATGCTTATTAGTTAAATGAAGGGGTACCTTAGTCATCTCCTTGCTAAATTCTTGCATTGTAACAGCTACTTCTGGAGCCTTCATCAGGTTATTAACCAGCTTCATGACCTCAGCACTCTTGGATAAATGACCAACAGTACGGGCAATAGCTGCAAATCAACCACATGTATGATACTAACTGAGACAAACAAATGTTCTGAACATAGGGAAAAATCCAACATAAAAGCCCAACAGTATATGTTATTACTTTTATTAGTAACGATAACAACAACAACAAGATATGTTTGTCCTTGATATTCATTGAATGCCCTCATTCTTAACTCTCCAATTTTTCAACTCATTATCCTGGTAGAACATGAATTTATCTTCAATGGATTGTGAAGCATTGACTAGTCTCAAATGAGTTCCGAGATACTTTTCATTGTGTTTTAAAGTGACTGAATTAATTCATCTATAAGGTCTACGGTGTCACTGGAACCTATTAGAAAGCTTCCTCCTTTATCCCACTATAAATTTACAAGGGCGAACCTGAAAAAGTAGTATGTTTTGATAGGATATTTAGTCATTAGTAACGAAAATAGCTGTTAAATTACTATACTGTTTGGCCACTGAGGAGCATTCAAGTTCAAGTACTGAAAAGAGATTCTAGTATCAAAATCTCTAAGCAACCACAACCAAAGTCACAATTAGTAAATGGGCAGCCCTAGCACTGTTGATAGAATGTAAACAGACAGAACAATAAGCCCAAGTATAAGAAAATTCATACCAACACTCTCCCCGAGGTGCATTGATATTGAATTGAGCTGCGCCTTATTTTCATGAAGACGGTTCACTGTCTTCCTAGATCTCACAATTTCTACAGCAAGCGACTGACGTAAAGAGAATTAAACATGAGTCAGAATTCAACCTAAGCCACGGATCACTTATATAATCTGCCAAATAAAACATGGTATCAAACAAAACCACATGGAAAGGATCAAAATCAAACCGGAGAACCCCCTTTAGCTCACTATCTTATCTTCAACATGTAATGGCTTCAAATATACCTAATACCTTAGTTCCCAACCACAGCTTTTCTTCATAACACATCATGATCGAAGTATGTTCTAAGTAGATGAAGATACTAAACCTTCATTAAGTATAGAAACAAGACAATGCCTGTATCCGGGTTACTTTCTCCTATAAGATTAACAATATCATCATAGCTAGACACTTACTAACTCTTTCAATCTGGTTGAGTTTAGCCAAAACAAACATTCTCATGAAGTCTAAGTGTGATCATTATAATCCAATCTCATTGACACCAATACATTCTCATTAAAAACAATGCACACAATAGTGAAATTCTAAGTAATCAACCTTGGCTAAGTACAAAAAGGCTTAAGTGGAAAAAGAAGAGAGCACCTTTGCAGAACCCATGTCATTTCTCTTTGCAGCATCTTTAATTGCTTTTTGCACACTTTTCTCTTCTCTTTCTATATCTGAAACAAAAAAAAACAAACAAACCATACAAACCAACAATAATTAATCGAAAATTCATGATCCATGAATCCAGACCATCCTAGGAAACACCCAAAGTTTCGATTTTTAATAAAAAAAAAAGATTGAAACTTTAGATGGGGGGATTACGAATTGGTGTACCTCGAATTTGGCGTTCGATGTTGCGGCACTCTTGGCGAAGTTTACGCTGCCAATCTCGCAATTGCTGTTGTGGGTTTGGTTTGGGTTTGATGATGTTCATCACCTTCTCCATTAGAATGTGTTGTTGGGTTTCTCTCTGTGTGATGCTGAGGAAGGAATCCAAATATGTGTTGCTCTCAGCTATACTTTGCTTTTGTTCTGCAAACAATATGATTTTCATGACTTCTGATTAAAACTTACAGAATTTAAAACTTTATAAAAAAATTAATATAAGGATTATCAAAGCTGGAATAGCTCAGTTGGTTAGAGCGTGTGGCTGTTAACCACAAGGTCGGAGGTTCGAACCCTCCTTCTAGCGCTTTTATGTTCTCCACTTATGTTCATATTTTTTGGTTTGGATTTGCTAAGGAATTCATACTTTGGGACTGATTCATAACCACGATTTGGACTCTTGGTTGAGACTGTTTCATATGCGAAATTTCCCCGGCCCAAAAGTGGTTCTCTGTTACTTTGCTCCTACTACTAATTGGGGCCCAATTACATGTAACACAAAACCAATGATCAGATTCGAATCGTTTTTTTTTTCTTTACAAGATTCAAGAGCAACGAGCGGTGTTCTAGAATTAATTGGTTATAAAACTAACAAGCTTTTAGAGTAACTTTCAGGTTTTGTGTTCTTATGAGTTATGAGTTGATCATTTTTGTATATTTTCAGCCAAATTGACAATTATTTGGAGACTGAACTGGATTAAGTGAACAGACGAATAAATATGTTCAATTTGAACCGTTCGTGTTTATAATTAGTAAATAAAGATTATGAATACTTAGAGAATCATCAAGCTGAAAATCTATATAAGTGATCACTTTAGAGTGATCTAACAATTAAATGGTAGAGATGTTGACATGTAATCGAGATGGTTAACGAGATAGCTCTAAAGGAGTCCCTTGTTAAGGGTTTAATTATATGTTAAGGTTCTGTATTCTTTGTTAAGTTTCCAAACCCAAGTTCGGATTGTTCTTCATTTGGACTGTTTGTTTTTACTTTAATTACTTCTTCCTATTTTCTTCATACTGATTGCATTTGTTCTAATTGGGCTCCAAGTTAACCTCGAGTCTCCCTTTTTGAAATAAACGAATGATCTTTAGAATAGCTTCGTTTGTGTGTTAAATTTTGATTTGTTTGTTAAACTGTCAAAAAGCACATCATCCCCATCTAACAGGATCAACAATTCTACGTTGTTTACTAGGCTACTAGCTACTTCATAGCATCAATATAACCAAAAGAAAAGGGCGTAATATAAGCGATATATAAGATCCCTTGTTGTTATAGTAGCTACACGTTGTATGACAGTACGTTGATGCATATGGAGAAGCATGTTTTGTTTTTGAGTACGTAAATCGGTTCAAACATCAATCAGGTTCTCAAGTCCAAATAATTTATCCATGAATAAGACGTCGAGAAGGACATATATAACACTAGAATTCGAGTATATATATGCTTAGTTACAACTGTGTCTTAATTTGGAGAAGCACTTGTAGTTTTCAATTGAACTAGCAAGACAGAACTGCATATTCAAAGATTAGGGCTACTCATGTATTGGAGGGCACCAGCAGTTCTAACTGTCGGTAGGGCATTCCCTGTTCGAGTAGTTGACTTGAAGCTAATGGGTATACTATATATATACCACACACATATAGGTAGTCAATTCCAAGCTATAACTTCATTCAAAGTTTAATCAAAGACATGTTGCTCATATTTTCTACCTTATGTGTTGAAATAATGAAATCGATTCTTAAAATTTAATATAGCTAGCAACTTAGCAAGCTCTACTTCTTGTTAGACATAAGAACATGCCTGCCGACCCTCCCCAAAACCATTGAAAACAAGCACAATTTTCGGATCATGCATACATACGTCTTGCATGCAGAAATGTCTGACTAGCTATCATATTTGATCCGAAAGATCTAAAATGGTAATGCACAAGACCTAAAAAAGATTATCTTTCTTTAGTTGAATGTGTGTGTTTATATGTATATGTATTCGTATATATATTGATTTGTTTGAGCAAATATGACACACTTGGCAGGTGGGATGTTATGATCAAGATGTTGTAATATAGATTTGGAGTTTGTCGTATGTGTTAAACTCAAATTATTTCATCAAATCTTGTTAAGAAAAAGATAACGTGAAAGCCGGGTATTTGACCAAAAAAATCGACCTCAATCATAAACTAATTATGAAAGCACCAGACAATTTTCATTTTGGTATGATTAATTTAAGATGATAATATACTCTAACTCTCTAAGTGCTATATGTGGTAGCTATAGCAAAGCGTGGTAGGGTTTTGCTAAATTTTATCGAGTGAGCGAAGAGTTTTAGCAAAGCCTGGTAGGGTTTTGCTTTCATTTGATCGAGTTGCTTTCGTTTGATCAAATGAGCAAAGAGCTTTAGCTAACCGTAGTAGGGTTTTGTTTCATTTGATCGAGTGAGCATAGAGAAGATTAGCAAAAAAATTAGAACGATACAGAGAAAATTAACGTGATCCTACCACGTATAAATTGAGAGTGAACAAAGAGGGTTTTATTTCATTTGATTGAGTGAGCAGAGAGAAAATTAGCAAAAAAATTAATATGATCCTACACGCATAAATCAAGTGAGTAAAGAGGGTTTTGGATTCATATGCATATGAATACCTCGAATACCATTTATGCGGTTTATATCGTTACTATTGTGGGATCCGATTTCGAAGAGGCCGTACAATACTTAGAAAATTTCGTTATATATGATTTGATTGATTTTTGAACCCACCTCAGCAATGAGGGGATAGCTTTGCTTGTTTGATTAAAGATACTGTATTATCAATAATGGATTGTATTAATGTTTGGTGGACGATCAAACAGCAAATATATATGCAAATTGTATATGCCATTATGATTTTCTTGAATTTAGGATTCTGATCCATAGAGAAACTATGAACTCGATCATGATTGTTTAGGGTGAACTATCAGTTATCCATACTGAAAAGCTGAATATTAGTGCTCGGAGATATTTTAATCTACGTAAGATATTTTAGATGTGAGATTCTATATACTTTAAACCCGCCGCTTTTTTACTTGCAATGGAATTAACATTCAAATGTCTCCGATTCATGCGAATTGTGTTCTGATAAAATTTTTTTGCATGCATTAATGTGGAGAGAGAACTGTGCTTCCTGTACAGAAAAGAGAGGATGTTCTGCTTTGATCGTAAGTGCTTCCGATCCTGTACGTGTAAGCCTTCTCAAATTTACAACCCTAGCTAGCTAGGATTTCCCCAACTCTAACTCCTCTCGATGCATATATATATATATATATATATATATATATATATATGATATATCTATAATAACATAATGAAGTAGCGAGCTCCTTATCTTCATATATTATAAAATCTATCTGTTAGCTTAATTAACAACATGCATATATAATAATAAGTACATGACGATTAGTAGTTCCCATATGAGTCTCACAATAAATAAAATTGTGGATTGGCATTCCACAACCTATATCTTTAAATTTGTCATAAGTCATAAGCGTGATATATATATATATATATATATATATATATATATATATATATATATATATATAGTTTTTATTTAGAGTGAATGTTCGCTTTGAAATTAACATGTGAAGTTTTTTTTTTAACTCATTTTCGGTCACTTTTTCATATCTCTACCATTTAGGTGTTAGAACCTAATGTATAGATCATCTATACAAAATTTCATCTAATTTGATGATCGTTTGAGTTTTCTTTATGATAATTTACATAAACCATTCAAGTTGGACATATTCGGTTTATTCATTGATTTAATACAATTTGGATACTTTTAAGATCATCAAATTGGATGAAATTTTGCAGAGATAATATGTACATTAGATTTTAACATCTGAACGGTTGAGAAGTGAATTTTTGATCGAAAAATGAGTTAAAAAATAAACTTCACACATTAATTTCAAAAGAAAACATAGCTCGGTATAAAAACTTATATATATAGAGGGGTTCTCAGGTGCGGACGTCCGCACCGTGTGGATTCGCCGTTTCCGGCCGCCGCTGCAAGCCGATGATGACCCGGATGCTGCCGGTCGCCCTCCTCTCCTCCCGGCGTTCCTATCTGTGTCGGTCGGAACTCCAGCGCCGGTCTATGCCGGCCGGAATATGAAAATTTCAAACTTCTGGGCAGAAACTTGAAAATTTCTGGAATTTTCAAAATTTCGGCCGACGTGGGCCGACGCTAGAGCTCCGATCGACACAAACAGGAGCGCCGAGAAGGAAAGAGGGCGACCGGTAATATCTGGACCATCATCGGTTTGCGACGGCAGTCGGAAATAGCGAATCTGCACCGTGCGGAGACGGACTATATATATATATATATAGTTATGATCTCAAAACCCAGCTCCTTCTGGATTTGTCGGTCCTTGAATTGAATCACGTAGGCCAGAGAGCGCATAATAATCAAACACACCCGTTTGTCTAATTCGATCCTCATGCAAACCTATAGGACCTTATGCCTCTATATTAGACTGAATTATAAATATGTTCAACATAAACTTGTACGTTCATTTGACTCCATCATATGAATCAGACCAAAAGTATAAACAGTTCGGAAACCGGTGCCGCGCCGTTCTTCCGTTATTAAGTCGGAGAGTAAATTCAACCTTTCAACCCTAGATGAGTAGACATGCAAATATATGTCTTGTAATGCTTCAAGCAGAAAGTGATAGATTTGAATTTCCGTTCAACAATCAAACTAAAGAATTTGATTCTATTAATTGGGTGAATATATAAGATATAATCATACGAATATGTGCGTGTAACAAAAGCCAACTCAAGTACACATATATGTATGCCATGTGCTCTTTGATTTAGGAGATCTAGCTACGAAATATTTCTAACAATGACTGTTTCGTTTGCTTGTATGTGGTAAACTTAAGATAAATTGACGTAACAGCATGAAAGCACAACGTACGTACGTAGGTTAAAAGTTAAAACACAAAAATGTTCATTCCTCATTAGAAAGACAGAGTAAAAACTTGTAGTAATTACCACAAAGACTGTGCTAGGAGAAAATTAACTGAGCCGGATCAAGATTTAAGTTGCAAGGTTCCAAACAGAATCTTGCTAATTATTCATTTATATGTTATGAATAACACCAAATCATATTCGTTTCGATCACATACCCATGAATACATGCAAGAAGCAACTTTTCTACTATATATATTTGAAATCATTTTTGCTTTGTTTGCATTGGGAACTTAATTATTTAATTCAGTACTACGGTTGCTTTGTTAATTTGGTGCCCTAATGTTAATGCTTGTTTTGTGCATCCATATTGTGCTTGCGTAATACTAAGGAAGTAGTTTTCGATTAATTATTTCCTCTTTAATTAAGAAGTGATCGACATGCAATTCCACGATTCCTTATTCATGTAATTCATAATTATATATTCCACCCACCAAGTTGGTGTTTGTTAATTGTATATATGAAGAAAATAAAACTAATTAAAAAGTAAAGCCCTGCAAGTCGATGAAAGAAAAATGTATGTCGTATAGTAAAGGGAGGGGTCTTGTCTGGTTACATGGGTAGCTTGCTCATCAAATTCTGGTTATCTGCCTCCAGAATTTTCAGACAAGTTATGACTACTGCTGAGAAACTCCTTCAAATGAGATTCTGAAAAAAAAATAAATGAATATATGTCTATTTCAAATCTTATGAGTTGATTTACCTAGATTCTGCTCACATAACTGTAACATGTACTGTTAGAAACAAACTATGGATAAAACAAAATGATCCTTTGATGAATTCTATGGTAAACGTATGTCATGCATGCCTCATGTAAAGAAAATGAAATGTAAAATTAGGAGTTAGGTGTATCAGTTTCCTTAATAATAAGTGAAACTATATTTAAATCTTGTTAATTGCTACGATCCAAAAAAAAGTTCTTCTGAAACCAAAGTTTTGCTAAACATCAACGTACTTCATGACAATATTGATATAAAAATATGAAACGGGGTCGATTCGGAGGAAGAAAAGATAAACAGAAGCTTAATTTAAGTGTTGCGGGCCTGCATATGTGGGTTTCCATCGATCAATTTATTGAAATGGTACGGTCTGCATGCCTCAGCAAAATTGGTTGAAATGAAAAAGCAATTGAAAATTGCGTACGTGCTTGTACATTAATCAAGGACTCCAAAAATCTGTTAATGGGATCGTGAAACTATCACTCAAAGAATTGTAGTTTGTCGCAGCTTCATTGTTGTTGTGTTCTTCGAGTCTCTATTTGTTTTTCTTGTTGGAGTCTTTATTGTTTTTTTGGGTGTATTTATAAATTTCTTGTCTAAGTTGTATGACTTTTTAGTCTAGAATGTACAATTACTTTTAGTTCCGAAATTATTAAAAAACCTCACCATTTATGAAAGAAGTTATATATGTATGTCTTTCATAAAGAAAAGAAATAGTAAGTAGTACAAATAACTATAGCTCTGCCCGGCCGCTTGAATCGAATCAATCGGTGGCAAATTAATAGATAGACTGCCTTAAAAGTCAAGAAAAAACAAGCAAGTAAAACCCATACTTTCAAGTTCCCCGGCCAGTTCAATTCCCCCATGTTGCCTTATCCACAAATACCATCATGCAACTTGGTCAGGACAATTTGTTACACTAGCTAGAACAATATAAAAATGTTCATGCTCCATTTCTAAATCAAGAATGATGCAATTTAACGGCCTCTCTTTAATAATTTTAGCCTAGCTTCCCTTCACCTTTTGCTTCCCATAACAAACCCTAACCCGCGCATATTTCTTTACATGTATGGAGGTTAAGTTCTCAGTTATCGATCACAAACCGAAAAACCAGAGGAAATCTGGATCAAAATCGAAATCCAAAAGATATGCGATTTCTTGCTTCACATCCATTCCCTCACAGTGAAGTTTTGTCTCTATGCTTAACTCCCCCATCAACTAACTTATCAACTTTCAGCAATGGGCACCCACTCGATCCCTTCTATTTATACCCGACTGCAATGCCATACCTCTTCACACCCTTTACCTACCTTCAATACTTTCAAAGCAGCAATAGTACGTAGTACTGTAGTCCTTGCTCTTCTGCTTCTTCATCGTCATGGCTCCTCCTTTTCTCTCTTTGATTCTCATATTCCTGACAAAGGTTGCTTCGAGCTCAGCTCAGGGTCCACCCTCACCTGGATACTATCCCAGTTCCAGAATTAGGTCGATGGGGTTTGAGCAGGGTTACAGAAACCTTTGGGGACCTCAGCACCAAAACGAAGACCAGGGTGGTTTAAGCATCTGGCTTGACAGAAGCTCAGGTATACTTACTTCTCTCTCTCTCTCTCTCTCTCTCTCTCTCTCTCTCTCTCTCTCTCTCTCTCTCTCTCTCTCTCTCTTCATAAGTCACGCAAGTTATTATCTAAACTTTCATATATGTACACACTTTTGACGTGTTTTAGGAAGTGGGTTCAAGTCAGTTCGTCCATATAGTTCTGGGTACTTCGGTGCAGCCATCAAGGTTCAGAGCGGGTACACCGCTGGAGTGATCACCTCATTCTACGTACGTAAGCCAGTCGAAATTCCCGATATTTCATAATTTTAATGAAAAACTTGAAGTGAGGATAACATTGTCGTCGTATATGTTCTAACTTTCTGATGTGTTTGTTTGCATGAGATAGCTCTCGAACAACGAACAACGGCCGGGGGATCACGATGAGATCGATATCGAGTTCTTGGGGACGACTCCGGGCAAGCCTTATGTTCTGCAAACCAATGTGTGGACTAAAGGAAGCGGAGATGGGAGCAGACTTATTGGGAGAGAGCACAGGTTCCATCTCTGGTTTGATCCAACACATGACTATCACAACTATGCTATAGTGTATAACCCCAGTGAGATCATGTGAGTATATATAACTACTATAGCATTCTCGTATATATGCTTATGCACGTTTAATGTTGAATATTGTGCTGTATTGTTGTACATGTCACATGTGTGTTTGTAGGTGTTAGGCAAAGGTTAACATCAACTTAAACTGTAGTGTTTTCTACCTTTCGAATATATATGGTAGGAGAATGGCCGGGCAAGAGACAATCATTAACTCTCATCCTAGAAGAAGAGTTCCTATTTTTGTTCTGTTATTTGAGTAGTTAAGTTGTAACATCAAACTGTTTTCTTTTTTTAGAAAGAAAAGTTCTAACATCAAACTAATTCATCAAAAAGTGTTACTATCAACTTCAGTACTATATGAACTGAAGTATATACAGTTGGTTAAATAGGGTTTCAGACGAGGCTTCTATATATTGTCTTTATTATTTGATATTATACAATATCGATGTCAGACTCTTCTATCTAATATAATCTTTATATATATATATATAAAAAAAATCCGAAATAAATAACAACGGTATCGTACTTATGGGAGTTCTTCTAAGTTATATCTTGGAGTAAGCTTTGAACACTTGTTCTATGCCTTACTATGACCACCTAATGATATGTTACTTTGAGTTCTAAAGCAGTACGTAAACTTTATACTGTTTAGTCTATACCCTCATCATGATAAGAACTACGTACTCATAATAAAATGCGGCGCAACCAATGCACCCCCCGCGTAGTATAGATGTTTTTGCATACTTTGTAAGAATGAGCTCCTTTTTATTCACACCAAACATACATACATACATACATACATACATATGTGTGTGTGGTTTATCTAGAGGTAACACCCTTTAAAATAATTTATTCCTAACATATGATCGATGTTATTTATTGATGCACAGCTTCCTAGTGGATGATGTGCCAATAAGAAGGTACCCAAGGAAGAGCGATGCCACATTCCCAACGAGGCCGATGTGGGTGTACGGGTCCATATGGGATGCATCTTCATGGGCTACAGAGGACGGAAAATACAAAGCCGACTACAACTACCAGCCATTCATTGGTAGGTACAAGAACTTCAAACTAGGCTCCGGCTCCGCCGCCTCTCCCTCCGGCACCACAGGCCTGAGCCGACAGCAGTATGCGGCCATGGATTGGGTGCAGAGAAATTACAAGGTCTACGACTACTGCACCGACTCCAAGCGAGACCATGCGCAGACACCCGAGTGTTAGGGTTTTTGCTATCAAACTGGAGTTTGGCAATGCCACTCAGTTACTAGCTCTGGTTCAAGGTTAAGGATATCTTTATACATACACAGAAAGAAAATATTGTGATCTTTTTCAGTTATATGTAAAGTTGTAAAAAAATGGAGGGCATTGAGATTGGTCACACTCTTGTTAAAAATAGGTGGCAAGAGTCGTTGATCGTCCAAGCCCTCGATCTGTTTCAGTACTATTTGCATTAGCATAATGCAATGCATGTCAGCAATTTCAGTGTTGCTTAATTTTGATGTACCAACAAGTTAATGCATCACATAATAAAATGGAGAAATTTGACTTTCGTTATATATATTTGCTACTCGAATTTCATGTTGAAGAACTAATGCAAACTTAATTAGTTAACCTATATGGTTGATGGAGGAGAAATCTAGGATAAACTAAATAAAAACTTCAAAAGTCGATCGGCAACTGCTATAGGCTTAGATCCTGTCAAGAGGATTTCTCGAGCAAACATGCTATGATGCAGTATTTGGTTACTTGTGCCTCTGTGATTAAGACAAACATTTGCAATAGCCAATATAGCCAGCTGTGATTAGACAGTATCATAATCCATCATATTGCCTGTGACCAAAAACGGGTTTTTGGCTGAATGTGACTAAACAAGTTTGATTATATGATTTTGGCACAAGATATTGGTCTTACATCCTCATTGTAATATATTACACTCAGCCTTGGCTCTTGCTACCAATTATTTACGTCACTCCAAACTGAAGCACATTGAAGATATACGCATGACATACATTTCAACAATCCCAGAAAAACTAAATTAAAGCATGGTTCATTTAACTTTATATTTGTGCCTCCATATATTAACTAGCTAATCAATAGTTTCGCAAGGGACTCTGTTCACCTCAGTAGAATACCTTGTGCAGCAGCTCGATGCTCACTTCCTACTACTATCATGCAAGCTGAGGAGGGTGCGTGTTTATAATAGCTAGGGAATTTGCTTCTTTGTTTGGATTCTTAATTTTATGTTTTGGATTAATTTAGATACTTATAACCATTGGACAGAATAAGGATGACTTAAAAATATCTTATTCGAGAAAAGAAATGGTTAAAAGAATCCAAGCACAAAAAATTCTAGAAACGGGAACCGATAATTAGTTGATAATCAGTATGCATGGTTAATTAGTTAGTAGATCAGCTGCCCACCATCTCAACTGTTAATTGGTTAAGTACTTAAGTTCCTTCCTTCTTCCTTTTTTTTTTATATTTTTTTATTTTTTGAGAATGGTTCCCTCCTTCTCATGTACCTATCTATCGAACCCAGAAAATTTGAGAAGTAAAGTCATTAATGTTCTCCTTTCTATTTTCTTCATCGTAGTATGCCCAGAAAATAAGGTAGTTGCTCGATCTACCTTTTTTTCCTTCACAACATGGTGTGGATGATTTTGTGCAACTTCATTTTAAGAAAATTAGTGTAATATATGACATCAACGACCTGGTCGAACAGTTGTTTACACCACCACCATCTTCACAAACACGCCTATCTGACATTTAGTACTCGAATTCAAAGAACCCGACTAACTCTAATCCATTCAAACCCCCTTCGCCAGTTTCTTTTCTCTTTTCCAAAGTCACTAGGTATAGCTAGTTATCTCATCAGAGCATCGGTAATTTCAGTTTTGCAGGCTTTCAGCTTTTCAGGTACTTATACGTGTGTAAGAGTTCATATTAGATTCGATGTCATATCACATGGATTCTAGCAAGCAATATATCTGACAATGAATCAATGATGCAAGACACAGTTCACAAAACCACTAATACACGAAAACCCCAACCCCCCACCTTGCCTTACTATAAGTAGGGAGCTCTTGAAGCTCATTCACACCAAACACAAAGCCCTTTATTCTCAGATCTCTATCTCACTAGCTCTCAACCAAGCAATGTCGAAAGCGCCTGAAACACACTACCGTTACATTGGAGTCATCGATCGGGCGACCTCGTACTCGAGCAAGAGATCATCTGAGTTCAGTGAGTCCACACAACCGGAGCCTGAAGCTCACTATCATTACTGTGGAGTCATCGATCGGGTGCCCTCGAGCTCAAGCAAGAGATCGCCTCAGTTCAGTGAGTCCACACAAATGGAGAAGAAAGTTCGAACTAGCTACAAGGACGAGTATGCTGGAGGTTGGATCAAGGTTACTGAGAGCTACAAGGCACAAGAGTACGTGGACGAGAAAACTGGTGGAATGGGTTACAAGCAAGAGACTAAGTCCACCTCTACTGACAAGTATGTGGACAAGGAGCATGGCTACACCACCGAGTATCAAACCCAGGTGAAGATCCAGAAGTCTGTTTACCCCAACAAGAGCTCAACCAGCAAGTCCAAGAAGAACAAGAATCGCATCAACTATTACTAATTAGAAGCCTACCCTTACTTTGTTTTCTGAGTAATGAGTCCGTCTGTTTATGTTTCAAGTCTTCGTTAGAGTTAAGTTTGTGTCCAAACCTGACCGAGTATCAAGTACGTACGTATGTAGAAAAATCGATTGTCTATCTCGTATAGTACATAGAATATCGTCATGTTCTTCCAACTCTTTTGATGCAGGAAAACTAAATGTTTGTGGCAAAGCTTAGTGGACAACTAGACTTGCGAGTTTTATATCAAAATGAAAATTATGAGAAGCAGGAGGTAGGCGTTAGGCGTATGATCCAAATAAGTTGCAATGAGAAGAAGTATGGAAAACAAATTATTGTATCTTCAACAAGCTTCTTGGGTTGTATATAGAATTATGCAACTAACTGGAAGCTTGAAATCATTCTCTACTTAAACCTTTTTTAAAGTCGAAGGATTAAGTTTTTATATGATGCTCGCTCAGTCGACCGGGTAATTTACACTACAGGCACGAAAACCATGAAGTAACTACTTAACTCGATAAGCATTCTTGCATGTTAACCAACCATTAAGCACCTCCTCGCTCCTCAGGCTTTGGCCGTCCCTTGGCCAAGGCAACATAGGCCTTCACCTTCTCTAATTCTAATTCTAATTCTGCATATAAACGTAGACCCCAAAATCTCAAACCTTTCTCTCTCTCTCTTGCTAGGTTTTCCATCATCATAACAGCTCTAATTTTTTAATTGCTATTCAGTTGGTTATACAGTCTTCTTCCTCCGTTCTAGTTTGTTAACTGCAGAGAAAATGGAGCGGTTTTAAATTGAGTGGCCCAAAATTGATTGAATAATTAAAGCTGAAATACCTAAAATGCCATTGATTTCGCCAAAATTACAATGCTACCAGTAACAGGTGAGTAGGGTTGACAGTAGCAGCTTGCCTTAGGGTTAACAGGAGCAGCAATTTTTAAGGTCGGCAACGACATCTAAGTTCATGATCGACAATAGCATCTAGTTTATCTATCGACAGTAGCATATAGTTTATCTATCGACAGTAGCAGCTAGCATCTCTATCCACAATAACAGCCTTATGATTGGTAAGGTTGTAACAAAGTGACTAAATACATATATAAATAGTAACAGTAGCAGGGATGGAAACAGTAATATCAAAAACTTCTCAGTCATAGTCGTAGTCGCTAGTAGCAGCCATGCCACTTCCCAAACGACAGTAGCAGACTAGTAGTAACTTCCTAGTTAGTAGTACCAGCGTTTTTCCAATCAGCATTAGCTGAAGCTTATCAGTCAACAGTAACAACGACTTCCCAATCGACAGTAGCAACTATATAGTCAGCAGTAGTAGAACCTTCCCAGTTAATAGTAGCAACGACTTCCCAATCGATAGTAGCAGCCATATTATCGGCAGTAGCAGCTACATTCATGATCGACAATAGCAGCTATATTCACGATCAACAATAGTAGTTAAATTTACAATAGACAGTAGCAGCTAGCTTTGCAATAGACAGTAACAGCTAGCTTTGCAATAGACAGTAGCAACTAACTTTGTAATAGACAGTAGCAGCAACTGGGACTAAATGCATGCTTGTAAATATTAAAGACAAAAGAGTAAATTAGTTGATAACATGTGGCCGTTTGTCATGCACATGGTACTAATTTGTAAATTTTTTTCTTAATTTGTTCAATTGAATATGTATATGATTTATTTGTTAAACAAATTATTGTCATGTACTTTTTTGTAGTTTGTTATACATTTTTGCTCTTTGCTGTTTTTAGTTACTTCTTCTCATTCAATTTTCCAAAACCAAAAGCAGGCTTAACTTCGTTTTACTTAATAAATTATGCTTCTCTGACCAATTTCTCTTCATTCTCGATCAAGAGAGATTCAAGATAATGGCAAAGCAGTACAGTATATCTGTATACTTCATAGCAATTATCATCGCGGCCGGTGGTTCTGGCAGCATCGCCGGCTGGGGCACTTACTAATCCGCTTGATCTTGATGAGTCCAAGAACAACAAGGATAGCTAGCATCAGCATTATTAATAAGGAACCTATTCGTTTCTGAGTAATGAGTCCGTCTCCTTTCATGTTGTTGACAATAGCCACAGAGGGGCTACAGCAGGCCCACAGACCCGCAGCTAGTGTGTCAGGGGCCGGGCCGAGGCCCGGGACCGGATCACCAGCACTCGGCCTCGGGGTCCAGCAGTCTATCCTGCTACCAGGGGCCCGGGGACCGGGGGCGCCTGCCTGCCAAAGAGGTCACCAGAGCTGCCCTTTGGTGTGCAAACAGAAGGGAACCAGTCCCACATCGAAGGGTAAGGCCAGACTTCACTCCCACCCACCTATATAAGGGCCTCAACTACCCTCATTAACAGGTAACTGATCCTTCCTACCGCTTATATACGTGCTTAAGTTATATCTATTCCAACTATACTAGCTTAGGCATCAGAGAGGAGAAGACCGGCCAGCCCGATATTCCCCTTAGTAAGCAGGTTTGCAGGAGATCATACGAGGATTCATCTGTCTCTACCAGGCCCCAGGGTTTGTGCAGAAATAATTGGCGCCGTCTGTGGGAACCTTTGGACAAGAAACCACGTAAGCACTATCGATGGCAGAGAATTCGAAAGCAGGCCAGGAAAGGAATACCACCGAGGAGCAGCGTGTTGCACCAGTGCAAATGCTTGTCTCCACCCCGGTCGTTATGCGGGAGCAGCGCGGCGACCAGGGCGATCAGGAAGGCGGAAGCTGTGGGAGGCTGACCGGCACGTCGGGGCCACACCACGACAGCTCGCGCGAGAAAGGCCCGGCGGAGGGCGACAGGCCAGTGCACCGGGGCTTTTCTCTGACGTTCTCGGATGATCCGAGTGACCGAGAGGAGAGCCCGCACTGTAACAGTGACCGGGACACCACGTACAGCCCCGACCAGAGCAGTATGGCGGGGGAGATACGGGCGATGGCCGCAGAGGTCAGTCGCCTATGTGAGGAGGGCGACCGGGATAGAGCCAAGTCCAACGCCCGGTATGAAGAAATGGAGGCGGTGAACGCTGCCCTGGTAGCCGCCCTGGAGAGAGGACAACAGCGCAACAACGCTATGGTCAGGGCACAGGCACCCCCGCCAGTTCGATCTCAGCAATTTGAAGCGGGGCAGTCATCTGGCGGTAGGCCCAGTGATCCCGGGCGAACAGATTCACCGGCCGGCACGGCCCCGCCAAAGAGCACGCCGACGCCTCACCAGCACCACACTTCGTTCGAGGATGAAGCCGTGACCCCGACTGCACGGGCATTGCAGATGCTCGCCGACACTGTGTCGGATTTAAAGGCCCAAATGGAGGCCAACGAGAGAAGAGCGGCACGGCCGATGGAAGGCGCGCGGTTCAACGAGCGCATGGGCCCTTTCTTGCACCGGGTTATGGAGTCGGGGAGGTCTGGTAATCAGAAGTCCCTCAAATCACCTACTCGGGGTCCGGCTGCCCGTACCAGCACCTGGATAGTTTCCGGTCCCAGACGTGCGCCAAGGGCTACTCCGATGCAGTATGCTGTAATATTTTCCAGGAAACTCTGTCTGGAGAGGCGCTCAGCTGGTTCTATGAGCTTCCGACAAATTCAATCGAGGCCTTTGAACAGTTGGCCGACCGGTTTGTAGGCCGCTTCATCCTCCGGGTCGAGGGAGCCCGGACATCGACCATCATTTTTAACTGCATGCAAGCGCCCGGAGAGGAGCTGAGGACGTTCGTCAACCGTTGGCAGACGACGACGGCCGGGGTTCGGAACCTTGACAAAGGTATCGCCGAGATGGCGTTCAAGCAAGGGCTCCGGCCGAGAAAATTTTCCTACGCCGTACGGGTGGAACTCCCGCAGGGGTATGACGAGTTAATGGCAATGACCATCCGGCACGCCCAGGCCAATCACGAGACGTACGGGCATCACCTGCTGAAGAGGAAGCAGGACGAGCAGCAGGAAGACCACCCCCAGGAGGAGCACCCCCCGCCCAGCCAAGAAGACAAGCCAAGCCAGCGGACCGAGAACCGAGCCGCCCGACCGAGCCAGCCCAGCAGAAATTGGGGGCAACGGCAGCAAAGGCCCTATCATGATAACCCCAGGGCGAGCACAAGCCGCCACAGTTCCGGTAAGAACGCCCCCTGGCAATCATGCCAGCACAACCGACCGGTCAAGAGGTCTTCACCGCTCTCACCTCTTCATACGAGGACATTTTGCTCGAGAACGGGAGCACCATTCCCCCACCGCCCAGGAGAAAGTACCCGAAGGGCAAGCTTACCACGGCGCAAACGGGCAAGTACTGCTCCTATCATGATGTGGCTACTCATCGAACGAGTCAGTGATGTGCTCTCAAGACAGCGGTGGAGGGTTTGATTAGTAACGGCCAGCTCCAACGGTATACAGGGGAAAGGAGAGCAGATCCCGACCGGGAGCAAGACCGGGGCTGGTAGACTCGCCAAGCCTCCAAGCGGTTAGTTTGGCATATCACCGGTTCAACCGCTGTAGCATCACAAGACATATATGCAAACTACTTTCAAGAAAAATTACACCGGTTCCACCAATTCAAGTATATTCATAGTCAAGGGATAATACAAGCAGAAGCCGTTCCGGCAAGTTTACAAAAAAGAGCAAGGGCAAAATCCTAAGGAGCTACGCCTCCCCCCTCAGCGGGCAATACGCCAGCCTCTCCGGATGAAGCAGGCGCGCCTTCAACAATCTGAGGTCCACCCTCCCCTTCCGGTTTCTCCTCCGCCGACTGCTCATGGATATCCGACTGCTCATGGATATCCTCATCAGCGGCCTTTGGCATCCGGGAAGTATCCAGGTACCCCTTCTGCTCCCATTCCGTGTACGCGTCCGCGATGTCCGATTCCCTGGCCTTCTCCAGGAACTGAAGGAACTGATCGTTCTCATGGTATTTGAGAACAACCCGCTCGTAGAGTTCCGGGTCCTCTTCCCCGGCTGCAGCGGCAGAGGCGGCGCGCACAGCGGCAGCTCCCACCTGGAGCTCGTCCACTTTGGCCTCCAGTTCGGCCTTCTCCTCCTCAGCCAGCTCCTTCTCCTTCTCCAGGCTCCGGACCTGCTCCTCCAGCTTGGCCACCTGCTTCTTGGCCCTCTCCTCCAATCTGGCCTTCTCCTGCTCCAGCCGGGACTTCTCTGCTTCCAACCGCTCTCGGGCTTCTGTCAGCTCGGCCACCTGCCTCTTCAGCTCCTCGCTCGGATCCGGCTGGTACAGATTGTACAGCAACTGCATAACAACAGAGAGCCAATTAAGCAAGCAACAAAGGAAATGAGTTACGAGCGGTGCAATGGCACCAGGCAATTCTTACCTGCAGGACCGACTCTTTGAACTTTTGGCGCTTCCCGCCCGCCAAGGCTCCGGTGACCCCAGGTCTGTCCAGACCAAGGCCGGCCAAGTCTGCCGCCAGCTGCTGGGCGAGTGCACTCTCCGGGCTTCCCCTCTGTGCCTCCGCAGGCACGGGGCTACTCTGCCGGGCAGCGGCAGCCTTTTCCCCAGCGGAACTCGGTGCACCGTTGGTTAACTTGAGCCATTTGGCCAGATTCTCACCGGACAACCCGCCGGTCAGCGTCACCAGCGTGGAGGGAGGAACGTCCATGACCCTCCGCCTCTTCTCACCCTGGCCGTCCGGCGAAGAAGATTGTGCGCCTAATCAGGTGACCCGGGTGACGAGCAGGACTGACCCCGGCCGGTGCGGAATCCGGCTCACTCCACCGGGAATCTTTAGTGGCCCCCCGGTAGTCTTGCCCTTGTCGGGTCCCTCCTTGGGCGCAGCAGGGTGGCTCTTCACACGCCTCAGGGCATAGACGTCGTCCTCAACATCCATGGCCCTCGGTTCGGGATGAACCGTAAGCCGACCGGACTCCTCGTCCACCGAGGTCCGCGAAACGGCCTCGCCTTTCTCCTTCAGCCTCGCGAGAAGGTCTTCACCGTCCATGGATAGGGTGGTGTCGGGTTTGATGACCGCCCGGGAAGATGCACCTGCAGGACGAGCAAATGTTAGTATTTAAAACAGTTAGAAAAAGTGTCACCGCTAGGACTTGCTACGCACCGGGATCTCGCCCGAGACAGCAATACTCCAACACTTCCCGCCGGATGAAGTTGTAAGAGCTCCGCTCGAGATCGTCCCAACATCCGAGTATGGTCGTGATCCTCTCCTGCTCCAACTCGGATAGCTCGAACGATTGATCCCCAGGGGGCTGGAAGGCACCAGGAACCCGGTACATCTTCCTCCTCTTCTGCCACTTCTCGCCCGCCATCACCACCTTCTTCCTCCAGCTGTTATCCACCCAAGAAGGCACATTGGTGATGATAAGTTGAAAGCACCGGGCGCTGAAGGACAGACAACCCCGGGACCCTCGCTTCTTCGAGTATGATAACCTGTACAGTGCCCGAAATTCGTTTACCGTTGGCATACTCATCCCGGACAACTCGTACAGGCAGCCGAGGCTCAGCAGTCGCCTCCACTGGAGCCCTGGAAGCTGCGCGGGAGACACTTGCAGTGCACTGAGCATGTACTGCACGAAGTCTGGCAGCGGAGTGAAAACCCGTGGCGAAACTGGTCTAGATGCACGGCAACCCAACCTGCCTCCGGGTTACAGGCTGACTCTCCGGGATTCAGTGGCCGTAGCGCCACCTCATCCGGGATACTCCACGTCTCCCGGAACGCAGCAATCTCTCCGGGGTTCATGCTACCCTCCGGCTCATCGCACACCACGGCACCTTTCCCTCTCCCGATGGTGTAGCTCACGGGCGGAGCACCAGCAAGGCGCACCCCGTGCAGTATTTCCTCAGATCCTATGGACCCGGAAGACGAAGCCCCGCTCCGGGAGCCGTCAGCGGCTTCAGACACCGGGGATTCCGAACCAAGCCAGTCCTCCAGTCTCTCCTCATCGTCCACGACGGGACGCCTGCCGGCCGATTCGGAAGCCCCATCAGAACTTGCAGAAGATATTTTTAACCTAAGGGGAAGAAAAACAAAACCCTAGCGCTGGTCAGCAATAGGCTAGAACAGCGCCCTCTGCGGTCCCTCCCCAAGTTTACCGCAGACGCTCCGCTTAAAACAACTCAGTCGGCGACAGAGATCCCCTCCCCCCGCCGCAAAAACACCGAAAAGAAAAACAAGAACAACACCAGGCAAAGAAAGCAAGAACTTACCGATTAGTATGCTCAACCGAGGAAAGTCCGCCCTGCGAAAACAGCGAGTAATGGTAGGAAAAGAGTAAAAGAGCACTTGAGGCAACGGATGTCGCGGGGCACCTCCACAGAGCTTTCGCCGGATTTCTCTCTTTCTCTTATTCTCTCTGAGCAAGGAGCAAAACAGAACTTAAGAAGGCGGAGGAGGCCTTTTTATAGAGAGGTCTGGTGCCCTAGGCGCTTGTAAATCCCCCCCAAAGCACGCAATCAGAGCAACTCAAACGCCCGCGAATCCAGACCCTCCATCTCAGACCGCTCCCTACTAGCACGTGTCCTAGCATTAGTAAACTTCCCACGCCATCATAACTGATGGGATTGATGGACTTCCTCCTTAAATGTATGTCAGCCACTTGTCCCGCCTGCTTGCGACAGGTAAGGGAGTTAGGAGCGGGAACCGAGGTGTCAAGCCCCCCCCCCCCCCCCCCCCACACTTCCCCAGGCTCCACGGCTGCATGGCATCTTCATTGCAAGTCACCGGTTATGATCTTTCAACCGGCTTGAAGACTTCTCACCGGTTATGATTTTTCAACCGCCTCCAGAGCATTGTTCCGGGTATGAGTCATCCATCCGGTACCATGGCAGTTCACGGTTAGGTATCATTCAACCGGCTGCATGGCATCTTCACTGCAAGTCACCGGTTATGATCTTTCAACCGGCTTGAAGACCTCTCACCGGTTATGATTTTTCAACCGCCTCGAGAGCATTGTTCTGGGTATGAGCCATCCATCCGGTACCATGACAGTTCACGGTTAGGTATCATTCAACCGGCTGCATGGCATCTTCACTACAAGTCACCGGTTATGATCTTTCAACCGGCTTGAAGACCTCTCACCGGTTATGATTTTTCCAACCGGCTCGAGAGCATTTTTCCGGGTATGAGCCATCCATCCGGTACCATGGCAGTTCACCGGTTAGGTATCATTCAACCGGCTACATGGCATCTCACCGGTTAGGTAATATTCAACCGACTCGAGACCATCTCACCAGTTATGATCATCCAACCGGCTCGAGAGCATTTTTCCGGGTACGAGATCCACCCGGCCCCATGGCATCTCACTGGGGGAGTCATCTCGATATGGCAGAACGCCCGGTCGAGATCCACCCGGCTCCATGGCATGACCCCGGTTATGAGAACATTCGACCGGCATGGGCTTTATACACCCGGGTGAGTTTACATCTAACACATGTACTCTTGTCCAGCAGGATAAAAACCCTGCATCGCACTGAACTGCGATCAATGTGGGGCTCCACGGCGAGACTTGTCACCTCAACGCCACCCCATTACCTCAAAGCTTATTCCAACACAAGCTGAGAAGAACTAGCAAGTGTTGACCGGTGCCTCAGCAGACTGCAACACCGGGACCACCTCCCCGCAGCCTAGCAATATGGACTCGTCTCGATATGGCAAAACGCCCGGTCGAGGTCCCATACTCTCCGACTCGTCTCGATATGGCAGAACGCCCGGTCGAGATCCCATGCTCTCCGGCTCGCTCTGATATGGCAGAACGCGGGGTCCAGGTTCCATGCACAAATCTATTGCATGGCAGATTTCAACGCCCCATTATCATTCCATGCACACATCTATTGCATGGCGGATTTCAACGCCCCATAATCATTCCATGCACACATCTATTGCATGGCAGATTTTTACTCCCCACTATCATCTCATGCACTCTCCGGGTTTCACCCCGCTCCATGCTCATAGCACTACAACACTTGAGCACGGTACTACTTATATTGCAAACATACTCATAAACTGTTGCACATCATCGGTAACAGGTACTCACCCCGGTCACGCCCAATCTTCAACGCGGACTTAGGGGACTGGGCACCGTTGGGTTGGTAACCCTGCGGGTCTGCGGGACAAGGGCAAGACAGTTTAAGTCCCCATTCAAGATTGCACTTGACCGGGAACTTGTGGGACTTGTTGACAGTAGCCACAGAGGGGCTACAGCAGGCCCACAGACCCGCAGCTAGTGTGCCAGGGGCCGGCCCGAGGCCCGGGACCAGATCACCAGCACCCGGCCTCGGGGTCCAGCAGTCTATCCTGCTACCAGGGGCCCGGGGACCGGGGGCGCCTGCCTGCTAAAGAGGTCACCAGAGCTGCCCTTTGGTGTGCAAACAGAAGGGAACCAGTCCCACATCGAAGGGTAAGGCCAGACTTCACTCCCACCCACCTATATAAGGGCCTCAACTACCCTCATTAATAGGTAACAGATCCTTCCTACCGCTTATATACGTGCTTAAGTTATATCTATTCCAACTATACTAACTTAGGCATCGAAGAGGAGAAGACCGGCCAGCCCGATATTCCCCTTAGTAAGCAGGTTTGCAGGAGATCATACGAGGATTCATCTGTCTCTACCAGGCCCCAGGGTTTGTGCAGAAACACATGTCATTAAGTCTTTGTTGGTGTACGTTAATTTTTGTGTCCAAACTTGACTTGGGTCTCAAGTACGTATGTATATATGTACGTAGTAATTAAGTCGATTAATTTGTTTATCTGGTATCGTGGACTATCGTTATGTTTTCCTTAAATTGCTAATGAATTTACTCATTTCGATCTGTTGATTATCATTTGCAATCATAAAATCTGTTAATTGATGCCGAAAACTAAATACTACGGGGCAAAGCTTACTGAACAACTAGAATTTTAGGATATCAAATCAAAAGCAGTATGAGAGGCGTATGATCCAAAGATGTTATGTTCTTGAAGAGGCTGGGGATCAAAGAAGTAGCTAGCTTGCCCGGTCAATTGTGTTGATCTTAATTTGTTGGTTAATTTGAGGAGGCCGGCTAGGGTACGTAGGTAAAAGACATCAATGAATCTCACTCACGCTTGGGGTACTTACAAAGGTTACTTTTTGAACCAGAGAATGGAACAAGGTAGCTCATGGCATAGGACTATATAGGTAAGTTGATCTTAATTATAGGAAATAGAAATACTAGCCCCTAATACATATAGAGGAAGGACCAGCATGGATGATAGTGTCGATTACTTCAATCCGACTCGCTCAAATGTATCTTTAATTTTCATTAATATTATATTATATATAGATACTGAACATTGTTATAGTATATCGTATTTCTTAATTTGTTTATTATTTGGCTCAGCGGTTGTAAAACTCGCTAGGCGCTAGACGGGGGACGACTAGCTTGGAGTGGCTAGGCGGCTCTATAGGAAGATTTACATAATTTAATATTTTTTATTTTTTTATATGTATTCAATTTTTTAAATAATTTTAAATTATAATACTCATATAGAATACTAAAACATCAAATACTAAAACATCAAATTTTAAAATATTTCAGTGTCAAACCAAATTTTAAATAGTTTAAAATCCAAAATTCATACAATACTAGTTATAATAATAATACTAGAATTAAAGTTAAATCTTAAAAGTTTAAAAAAAAATACAAGTTAAAGTTATATATTTATTTCTTAATTCAAACCGCCTAGACCATCGCCTAACTCCAAAACTGCCTAACATCACCTTGGAGCCATTCCTCTAGGCAGTGATGCGCTACCTAGCGCCTAGACGGCCTTGTTTTAGAACATTGGCGAGCATAGGTTTTGCCGCGTTAATAATCCTTTGTATTCTTTAACTGATTGATTATAATTGCAGATATTTGATTACCCCTAAGATTTATACCGTAGTACGTACGTGGTTGTTTATCGTTATGTTTGTAGGTAAAGTGCAATTAGCATAGCATATCTCACATTGTAGTCCCCTTGATTTGTTAGTTTCTGTAATGCCAAGAAGATTAGAGTAGAAGGTAAATCATGTGGATTTGGAAGCTCCTCCTTGGGTTGGTGTAACGTCTCGACTTAGCTGAGTTGCTGTACTATATATAAGGTCGAATGACATTATGTTAGTTTTGGATTGTTGCAATTGTCTCGTCTAGCTTTATGGTCGCGATCAGTCCCATGTCATGAATGATGAGGATAAAATAATGACGTGATAATTACAGGTTGGATTTAATCTGAAAGAGAACTCAATCATTGATGATCATTTGCCACAAACTCGATCGGAGTCACATTATTTCATCTGCATTTCCGGAAATTTAAATTAGTTTTTCAAATCATCTCAATTGCTTAGTTTATACGACTATGGCAAATTGGCAATTGACAACCCTACACAGAGAAATATGTATGATCAATAAACTACACGGTGAACTTGTGACATTGGCCAGAATTTGGAAAGAAAAAGATGCATGGATATTCTCTATCAAACCATGTTTCCAACTATGAATATTTGGCATGACGGAAAATGTCGTGAGTGTAAAACATACATTTTTCATATTACAATTCACAATCAGTATTTACATTTCAGCATATGTTTAGTGTATTTGTACGAATTTCAACTGAAATTTTTTATTTTTTTTTATATATACATATATATTTATAATTATATTTCTATCGAACCATAATTTAAAATGTGAATATTTGGTATGATGAAAAATATCGGGGCGTAAAACATACATATTTCCTAATATAATCTATAATTAGTGTTTATATTTTAGCATCTGTTTTGTGTCTTTGTGAGAATTTCAATTAAAAAAAAAGTAGGAATTGCATGAATGTGAAATGTTAGTCTCGGAAATGTCCAATGAAATGTCAAACATCAAAGTGTATAGCTCTCGGCGAAACCCAATTTCATATTAGCTTTTCTAATTTTTCTCTTACTCTTTGAGAAGAAATTATGTTTCGAGTAGAAATGAAGAGACCGAGTTGGACCCGAGATAGAAACCTCTAACTCACTAGTTAGTTACTTATTGTCATTTCCATCTCATACAAGGCTCACAAGTTCATCCCACCTTAGATTTTTGTTGTAACTTGCAACACAAAAGTAGGCTAATCACTGGAAAAATTAACAACGTCCCAGTAATTCCGGCGAAAAACTTAACAATGCCGGGGACCCGAAATTCGAATAGAGCAAAAAACGCAGAAGCACGGCACAAACAATGGGTTGGGTTGGGTTGGGTTGGTGTAGTTGGATATTCCATCCGTGACCACTGACGTCAACCCCACACCGTCCCTTAAATTCTTCTTCTTTTAAAACACCACCCCCTCTGACACGTCCCCGCTGGCACCACTCTGGCACCATTCAACTTCTCTCTCTCTTTCTTCCCCATTCATATTCCCGCCTTTCCCACCAACGGTAAACTCTTTTTTCACTTTTTTTACTTTTCACCATTACCAACAAAATATATAGTATACAATACCCATTATCCAAATAAAAGGACAACATCACTCTAAAAATACGAGACGCTCGTTGGACCCGAGATAAACTAAATTATCAAATTAGTCTAAGCCTCTAAGGTACCCCCAAATCCAAAAAAATATTATTGACAACTATTATTGACATTAAATAATTGACCACATTGTCATTAAACTACTGTAATCAAAGGTCACAAATTAATCTAGTGACATTTGAAGTTATAATTGTCATAATCTTAATTAGACTAGTTAACTCTCAACTATAGAGTATTTAAATAATTTTTGTTTTGTACAGTTAATCAAATGGTATTAAAATAAATACAAGTATGTATAAGTCTAAACTCTAAACGACCTTTCTCTTTTGCAATCAAAATTATAAGAAACAATTTAGTGATCTTTTCCTATAAAGGACAGGAGTTATATTATTATCTAATTTCTTTACAGTATTTTCACACGGAAATCAAAACTGAGAAATGAATTGTAAAAAATGGCTCTTCTTTTTTTTTTTACAGAGTTTCGACTGTGTCCTCGTAATAATTGTACATAACTATTTATTGTATTTACTGCTCAACCGCTGTACCCAATCAATCACAGCCCGCCACGTCAATGAGTGCTCATAAGCCCCATAAATAATCTCAGTATATGTTCCCCGGCGGGCCCCAGTCTCACAAATGTATGAGAAATCCCTAGCTGTCTTCCACTTCACTATACACATGCCACCGAGAAAGCAGAGACCCCCAAACCTCATTGGCCTTCGGACCCATCCACTTTCTCTCTCTTCCCCAAACTTTCCAAATCCCAATATTCCCAATCCTACGTGGCAACCCACTATTCGCTGGCAACACTCCTTCGCCTGTTCGACCTCTCCAGCTTGTTCTCCAGGGCGGACAGAACTTGCCACGTGGCGTCCCCTGGTTGGATACGAACGTGATAAAGCAGGGCCCGCCTCACGCTCGGGTCCCAGACGTTCTTTTGTATGGCGCTCAGGTTCGTCGCCGCCACGTGTTCGAGTATATTCCCCAATTTGCCCACGTCTCTCTCCGCCACGGTCAGCGAAATCTCCGCCCACGGAACGGCGTCGTCAAAGGGCAGCCTTATCCCGTCCGCTATAATAACGGGGACACACCCCAGCGCAACCGACTCCACCAGCCTCGGACTCCACGGGGCCCACCCAAGCGGGCACAAACAGAAAACCGACCTCACTATCTCCGACTGATAACCCGCGAAACGACGCCGTTGCAAATAAAACCTCCGGTCGCCGTTGTACTTCCTCCATATATTCGTCCGCACCCGCCTGTAAAACAAAGGGGCAAAATGGTAAGTTGACAGTGCAATTATGGAGGGGTTTTGATTATTAGTTAATGATTTAAAATTTTTAATAATTGAACTCAGAGCAGAACTCACTTGCTGTAATATCTACCGCTGACATTTTTGGGGTGGACCTCCATTTTCCCCCGGAAGAACGCAAATATGTCCCGCCGGCCGTCCGCCGGAGCAACCTCCAGCGTTTTTCGTACACTTTCCGGCGAAACGTACGGCGGAATAACTACATTCTCAACCTCTTGACATGGGTGCTTGTGCTTCACCCCAAACGTCTGCAATACGATCGATTTCTTCAGAAACTCCGGTACTCCATCCGCAATCGCTACATTCTCCTGAAATATTTTGAGAAAAAAGAAAACAACTTGAGAAATGCATAATCTTAGAAATGCTGTATTATTATTATTATCATGTTTTTAAATTTTATTACCATTGTGTGAAAACACGAGCCGAAGTCGTGGGAGGCGACAAAGACGTGGTCGGAGCCTTGATTCCGGTCCCAAAATGGGTACTGGGTCCTGATGAGCTGGATGGCGGAGGCTATGAGGTTTCGGGCGTGACCAATGGCCGGGAAGCCATTGACGGTGCTGAAGTTGCAGGACACGTAGACCGGGACGAAGAAGAAGTCGGCTTGGGAAGGGTCAGCGGTTAAAAAGTCGCTGGTCAACAGCGCGCGGTGAATTGCCACTTCGGATGCGAACAAGTGGGTTCTGCAGCGGTCGTTGGAGAGCCAGTCCGTGTTGTATTTGGCCGGCAAGTCGTACACGAAAACCTTCAAGCCTTTGAACAGTTCTGCAAAACGTTAAAAAAAAAAAAAAAATTAACCCAAGTCGGTAAATTTGAAAGAGTCAGAATTTAATTTGAGGAGCTTGGGAAGATTAAAAAATATTTCACCTTTGTTTTTGATGAGGTTGGTGGTGTTGTCAATGGCGGATTCAAACAAGGCACGGGAGGGTAAGGTGGAGAAATGGGTTGTAGAGAGAGTGGTAGTAGGCTTGTTTTGATTTGGGTGATTGGAAATGAGGTAGGAGCTGAAGAAGTAGAGGGTGAGGGAGAGCCAGAGGACCCATTTGCAGTATGTGTAGAATGAGCTCTTTTCTTGAGGCCGGCCGTGTTTGCCGTTTTGGAGTTTCATTCTGACATAGAATCCCCGACTCTTGAGGGCTCGCTTCTGTTCCGACATCGCATTTAACAACCCAGAAAGCACAGATTTGAAGTGCTTTAGTGGTTGCGGGAGGGCTTTTAGTTCTTGGTGGGGGAGTTTGTCAAGTGAAATGGAAGGGAGGATTTGAGTTGGGTTGGTTGGGGTTTCGTTTTTAGCACCAGGTACTACTACAAAAACGAAAGGGAAAGTTTGAGTCTTTGGATCCAGAATGAGTGAAATGAACAAGGATTAAAAAAAGTGATACAAAATTTAGAAACAAGAGAGTCAGAGAGGTAATAGCTGGGTTTCAGGCTTCACATGGCGAAGAGCAGAGAGAAAGAAAAAATATGGACCTCGGCCAAGGTCTCGGTGTGTGTATTATGCTTCTTGCTCTTCTCCTTTGGTCCCAGCCAGGTCCTTTCAGAATTTTCCGACATTGTAAATGACTAAACTACCCTGCTAATGGTTAGCTTAATCCAGGCCGTAAGCAACTGCTTAACGACAGTGACACCGTCATTAACTAATAACCACAAGCTGTTTGTGGTTGATAATAAGTTATTTAACAAGAAGCAACTTGAAAAGCTGTAGGGGCATATTCGGAATATGGGAATCACAACGTGGGTACATTGAAATGGAGCACTAATTAGAAAGTGGCTTTGAAGATCTGACTCCCCCAAAAACAAATGAACATAAAAAGTGGCTTTGAGGCATGTTTTATTAAATCTGGGATTAAGATTGGTAGTAGTTTCTTAACCTAGGATTAGACCCCCCCACCAAGTAAAATCTGATTTTGGTAACTTTTGAACTATTTAGTTTTTTAGATTTAAATGAACTATATGGTTAGATTCTATGTGCATTGGTAGGTAAAGTGTAGACTCACCCTTTCCTACCTATGTTGTAAATTAAGGGATGATTCCTTGTTCCCATAACTGACTGAAATTGTTAGGCCTTTCTATGGATTTGCTATTTTATTCTACTCTTTGATATGCTATATATAGTTTTCGTACATTAATTGATTGTTGATAGATCATTCATCACTCTTATTATATTACATGATCTTAGATTGTATGAAAATAATTAAGTTGTCAGTAGCTGTGAGTATTTTTTGTTTTCGACAAAAATATGTATATGCACATTATAACATTAAACAATCAATATAGTTAATTCATTCGAACTTTTGTGTTGTTGTTTTGTTTGACTTTTATTCGGTTAGTTACTATCATCAACCACATGTAAACGTATAGTTTGTCCTAAATAACGATCTCGTGATGATGTGTGGTTTAGTCAGACCATTGACTTTAAAATTATTTATTACCATAGTACAGTGTGGACGCACCTATATTGCAAGTTATGTATGTATTAGATAGAACTATTCATTACCTAATTTAAATAGTATTCACCCGGTCACTAGATTTATGCTCAATTACCTTTTTACATTTTAAGGGGTTGAAAACAGAACAATTCTACTTAAAAAAATAATTTTCCCCGCTATTGAATTTACATCCAAGGATGGTGGACCATGAATCTCTTTATTTTCTTAGTCAATTAGTGACCGGGTGAACATGGTTGAACATCTAATTATGTAGGACCTATCTTCGAAGTATAGTGTGAATTATATTCAAACATTTGTACGTCATTTTAACCGTATATGGGTAAAATCAAAATGTAAAGCTCCTTCACATTATGGTCATTCATTGTATTCATCTTCACTTTGAGTAGTTACGCTTACGCTTATTCAACCAGTCAGAAAAGCTTAATTACTTCACTGAGTTCCCTCCCTTGCCGCAGTAAACAAACTATAGCAGTCCCTCACACTCCTAGTTTCGATTAACTTCAGTTGTCCAACATATCTCTTCCACGGCAAGCTGTGGTTATTCATCTTGGTTCCTTGCAGCAGCAAACTTCAAAATTCTGATGCTTAAAAACCTCTTTTATCCACACCTATATGCAAAACCTTGTAAACGCCTTTTCACTAGTAAAATCGTTCTCAGAATCGGATAAATCCTTCGCCCCCCTACCGGGAAACCCTAGCAAAGGCTATTTCGCTAATAAACCGCGTGTCAAACTGTGTTAGCTAATTGACTTAGACCTAGAGCGGCAAGTGAATCACAGAGAGGAAAAGAGCTCTAGCGATAGGGAAAGTGAGGGCTTTTTTCTGGTTCACAGGCAGGAGCTACGACGTCATTCCTTGCGGCAACTACTGGAATATTACAAAACGATCTCGAAAGTCAACTCATCTCGGAGCATGGAAAGAAAGATCGATGGACAGAGTACTGGGACCTTTTACGCCCGGATTCTTTAACGGCAGCTTCTGATGAAGTTACAGGAACATTTGGAACATTTCATACTTTTAGTAAGACTAAGCAAAATTTGATGCATGGTTGGGTTCTCGATCAATCGGTCCTTGGTGACATCTAGGGTTCCTTGAACAATGTGATAATTCACACCGGGTAAATCTTTAACCCTCCCCCCTCTTACTAAGACTATAGAATGTTCTTATGAATAAAAGAGAAGCTCACTTTCCGCTAACACTTTTTTCTTTATCCCATATAGTTGGGACTTCCTCTCCTAGTTCGGAGTTGGATATGAGGCACGTAGCCCCTTGTTAACCATTCCTCCAATTTATCATTCCTAACCTCGTACATGATAATTTGTTTCTAGCTAGTTCTTATTTCAGTTTCTTTTTGTTTTTGTTTTTGCACTAGGGTTACTTAAGTTAAAATTGCTTGTGTTAAGCATGGTACTTTTCTTCTGTTTCTAGATATATTCCAGTAGATTCTTTTCTTTTTCTATAATATAAAAGGGTTTTCAAGCATTCGTGACTTTATCATAGCTCTCTTCTATTACTAGAATAACAAATAGCGGAGATTCACGAAGAAGTATTGCGCTATTTGGGGTCTAGAGCTTTTTGTGGGAATACCCTTACTAAGTGCTCCAACTTGAACTTACCCATTTCCGTAGAAGAAATAACATCATCGGGAAGGGGGCTACCAAGAATAAAAGATCTTTCTCCAGGAAACCAACTGGTGATGGGATTCACCCCGGATGATCGTATTGGGTGAATTGTTAGCTGTCTCATCTCGCTTCAGCTCGGTCCAGTGCCCGCTTCAGCGGGTGCTAATGAGGCTTTAGAAGAGCGAAGACTTTCTGACTGGCTAATCTTATGATTGATGGTAAGGGTAACCCTCGCGGAGCGTCCTAGAAGAAGAGGCTGAGAGAAGTGGCTTAGGCGGCAGGTAGAAGGTTCGATTCTAGGTGGAAGTTCCCCCAATTTTGCAAATCATTGGTGATGGGCTGGGCGCGTCTACATAATGGGAGGGCGTTTCTCTGCAAGTCCCCAGTACTCCATATTCTAGTCTAGGGTTTTCGACAAGAAGGAGTGAGGAACATATAGCTTTATCGTTCGGGTTCTGACAGAACCCTCACTTGTTAGCTGTCTCGTCTCGCTTCAGCTCGGTCCAGTGCCCGCAAGACGAGACTGACCCCCTTTTATGAGATTTCTAGAACCCCATCCATAGAGCTGCTTTTGCTGGTATTGATCCAGATGCGTACAGACGCCATCTTGGGTACTGGTGCAATAAGTTCTTTCAAAACTAACTATTTGTCCTTCTGTTAGAAGTGTTCCAGAAATGTCTGCGATCGAGTAAATAGCTCTGAAAGCCGAGGATGAGAATATGGTTGACCCAGAATTGACATAATAAAGACGGCCCAACTTCATCACCAAAGGAAGGGAAAAGATGGAATAGGAAGACGTGTTTCCAGAACAAACAAGATACGGTTTACGAAGTAAAGCCGCGGTTTATGATATTTGGCTTGTTGCTAATCAAATGGATGCAGTTCTATATAATTACGTAAGCGGCGCCTAGCCTACCCTACTAATTCATCACTGTAGGAATTAGTAGGGTACAAGCTTTCCCTAGCCCCTTCTCAACATGAATGACTTTCTGGAAGCAGGCTATGCCGCCACTACTATCGAGATTCTTCGGACCATATTTCCTGAGTAAGATCTAGTTTTGTAAGTTCTTTTGTACTTTTTCATGTTAGTGATTTCTTTCGGCCCGCAGTGAGTTGTTGATCTTTCCTTTGGAATGTTCCGGTTGACAACCAGCTGAGAATTTGGTAAGTTTATATAAAACATCTGGTGGTGCCCTCGTGGGTCTAGCTCCTGAAATATATGACATTCTGGATCCTTCTTTTTACTAGTCTTCTCGGCTGGAATAAAAAACGGGGTGTCTCTTCTTCTTAAGCTTTAATATTCTTACTAGAAAGATCGTAGAAGCCATTGATGACAAGGTCTGTCATAAAGCTAGTAATGATGCACGTTTCGAAAACGGATTCCTCATCTTGATCGACTGTAGTTCCTACCGCTTGCTTTTCCTCATTTTGTCCTTCACCAATTACATCTTCTTCTTCACCATCAGCAACAACAGGGAGCAAATGATGGTATAGCAATGAACATCAGGATGATACTAGGAAATATGGTATGAAGAATCTCGATAGTAGTTCCATGAACAATCCTTTGCGGGATTGGATTTTTTTACAGTGGAAATGCCAAAAGCGCGAACCAAGATCCATAATACGAAAACCAAAATCAGAATGAGGAAGAAAAAGAAGTCATGAGCGATAGCGAAGCCTAGAGAGGCGGAAGCAGTATACGCGCGCACATGCTCCGGCGGGCGTGCCATTGTTAAACTTGAGGTATACAACTTCAAGTTTGCTGTTGAAAGTTCATTATTTCCCTGCGCTTGAGGCCCCAATCCTTTGCTTGCTGTGCAGTGACAGTACCAATATCCACCAGTGACTACATTTATGTTAAGTCTGGTTACTCGGGCCGTTGTACCTTTTGATTATGGTATGGTATTGTCAGATTCGAACATAGGGCTACTTTATTTGTTTGACAGGAACATGAAACCCCAAGATATCAATTACCCCCTCGAACAACTCGAGGACGAAGAAGGATCAAGAAAGTCACCATCCGAAGTTGTAGTTCGCTGACAGCTGATGCTTCCAGCCAGAAACGTGATGGTGCTAGAAAGATGGATGAGATTCCATTGATACAGAGCCAATTCCAATAGACTTAGGCCTTCTAGAATACTCTTTCTGGACCTTTTGGAATATCTCAGAGTGAAGGAAAAAGAGTATCCATAAGTTTTTCGCTTCTTTCAGAATGCACTGAAAAGTTCAACGCGCTCGTATCTGAGTCGGGGGTCATTCTTCTTTATAAGCGGATATGGGGCTTTCCTTTGTTAGAAATCCACAGACAACATTCTGGAACTTCCAAACCAAAGAAATGCAACATGGATTGCTCCGTCATGACTTATCAAAAGTATGGAATTCTGGTTGGTTCTTCAGGATACTTTTTCTATACTCTTATTTAGCAAGTCTCCTGCACTATTTTCTACTATTGCTAACTGCAGGAGCCAAATGAGGGTCCTCGTGTACAGTCACAGTCAGGCTCTTTTGGTATGGTCAATTTTCTAGCGATATTTCTAACTTGAATTAAGTAAGGCTTCTTGAAATCTAGTCAATATATACTATCATGTTTAAAGGTCCTCTACCGAGTTAGAACATTCCCTAGGAAAAAGAGAGATATTTTGAGTAAGTGCAAAAGAGATTCAACGCCCTGGTTCTCACTCAACAGTAGGCGAACCTATAGGTCCTTAGTAGGCGTTGACAAAAAAGAACAGCCGGTTAACCCCTTTTTGATTGAAGTGGAGGAAAGACCGAAATCGTGTGGAATGGCCGAGAGCGGACCTTTTATAAGCTTCGCTAGAAGCGACTAATAGCTTCCCGAATGCCTCTTTACGTCTTGTTGACCAAATGATCAGGAAGGGTCTTTATGTCGAAACCTTCACGAACAATCGTCGTTTTTTGATGGTTTTTCCTGATGTTGCTCAAATTAAAGTACTTACACTCGCTCAATTCCTTCATTTAGAACGCTCTAGAGGAGTAGGACTTGAACCCTCAATGGCTGGACCGACAGCAAAGAAGGCGACTGATGGATCAGTAAAGAAAGTCTGTTGTGATTTAACTGTTTTCCCTTATCGTTCGGCTTCTGAAAGAAGTCAATTCCTTCTTTCTGTACATAGCCTTTAGCTACCAATCTAGCCTTGTATCAAGATCCTTCCTTTTTAGCTATCTAATGAAACCGTCGCTGGAATTGAGATCTCATTCAAGAATTACCAACTTTTACAGTAATTTTCAAAAGTCTGGATAGGAAGATGAAGAGGGCTTGGACCCGCCTCTGGTGATGCACATGGACCCCTTCCTTTCTGTTGTTGCCAGCGCTTTCCTGGGCCACATCGATCGTTTTTATAGGCAAACCCCGACCTAGTTAAATCCACGAGATTAGGTTATCCCATATCTGCTTATACAGAAGAATGACCCCCGACCTCCGGAACCAGAAGAATCCTAAGTTAGAATGGAATCTGGAAACAACGATTAGTGGATATTGGTACTGTCACACGCGCATACGCGCGCACATGCCCTGGCGGGTGTGCCGTTCATTCGGCTTCGCCTCATTCACTTGTTTTTTTTTTTTCAGGCACTGACCCTCTTTGCTCATGTCGAAGGTTGGGGAAAAATCTTTGGTCTGTGTTTCTAAAACCAAAGGCTACGAAATAGAGGTAGGCCCCAATAGAGAACATTGTTGTTTTGACTTCTTCAGCATTCACCTCTTTTTCGAGACAGCATAGGGAGCGCAATTGCTAGAGCACGGGAGAATGAAGAGTAATGATTAATTATTTTAAAAACATAAAGAAGTAAAAGGATAGGCCTTAACAAACAGAAGATAAAGTCACTTTAATTTATTCTATCTAGTCTTCCCGGTCACCGGGTTCCAACCCTTTCTTCAACATAGGTTAACCCCCCCTTTTCTAAAAGGGATTGTAGTAATTCTGAGTTCAAGGAAAATGGTGATGAAGCTCTAGTTGATCCCAAGCGTACCCGGGAGAATACGAGTAATAATGCTGAAAGGCGAACCTCGCCGTTAACACCTTTCCCAAGAGGATTTAGAACCCCAGTCTTTACTGTGTTCACGGGGGAGGACTTGCTTGCTACTATTATCGTATTAGAAGACAAACTGAGAGAACAAGTAACATTTCTTAAAGGCGCCAAAGGCGGGTCGAGGTCCTACGAGGTACCCACTACTCGTTCTTCAGGGGATAGATGACTGAAAATCTCGTAATCGCTAGTAATAGCCGGTCAGCCGTACAGAGGCACAGGAAAATAAAAACCAGACAAAGATACAACCCACTCAATTTCGATAAGCTCAGAAGGATCCACGCGAAAGTCTAATGGCAATTCCTTTTGGAAATGGGTAGCTACCAAGATGCCGAGTTTCTCACTAATCGACTTTGCCTACATGTTTTTCATGTTTTATCGTTCATTCGGCTTCGCCTCATTCACTTGTTTTTTAACTATGATTGGGCCCTGCAGTGGTAGAACCTGGTGAACCGGGCGTACTACTTCCCTTCTCTTTGAATGGAAGCCCCGGTAAACGGCGCGAGTGGAAGACTCATTAAACTGTGAAACGTTACCCGGCCATACCAGCCATTTTGGAGGAGCTGTTGATTTAGCAATTTCTAGTCTTCATCTATCTGGTATTTCATCCATTTTAGGTTCTATCAACTTTATAACAACTATCTCCACGCATGTGAATGAGGCGAAGCCGAATGAACGATAAAGCATGAAAAACAGTTGTTTAAAAGAGTGCCTGATGACCGAGAAGCGTCCGACAAGAGTTCTGGTACTTGCGTTTCGTTCCAGTTCGATGATTCTTCTTCGCTTTTTCACGAACTGGACTGTGAGTCTTCCGCCAGAGAGGAAGCCAAACCGGCCTATTAACATCAAACTGCAACAAGGGCCCATCGATGTTTCTAAACGACGTAGGTAGATGAATGCAAAAGGACGACGTCGAGGCATGTGCGAGAAGCTCCGTTGTATGCGGAAGGATGAATCGCTCCCGGAGGATTTGGTACAAAGCTTATTCATTAATTATGATATGGAGATTGCGTGGGTGAGTAGCCAAGCGAGGGAGGCCCTCCTAATTTGCTTTCGTCATAAGTAGTTCTTACTTATCTTCCAAGACTTAGTGGCATACCAGATTATACCACGTACGTGTGAGTTGTGACACGAGAATTGGAGGATTTATGAGGATTTGGCAAAACACCCAACTCTTTTAAAGAGAAACAACTAGTTAAACAAATTTATCCAATCTGTTGGGGACCCTAATGTCGAGCTCTTTCCTTTTGAGTTTGAGGTTGTCTACTAATGTCTAGCTCGATAGTAAAATGATATTTAACCCAAAATCCATGTCGGTTGATGATGCCTCTGTATATGTCTTCTTAATTAAGGAAGGACAATCCTTGTTACTTATTTCTCATTCTATCATCTTACTTGTTAATTATCAACTTAGGATATATGTGTCTTCTTGTTACCCACTAACTCTATGGGTGATTGACCGCTAAGTCTTTATTTTTTGGATAAAGATTGATACTGCCATGGAATTGCTACTCTATTAGTGAAATGGTCAGGTTGCATTATATACATGATGGAAAAGAAAAAAAACTAATTCTTTCACGATCACAATTTATTTTGTTAATAATTATTGAGTGTGAGGCCAAAAAATAGATTATGAGAGAAGTAATGGCCAATTAAGTACATGATAATGTAATTGCCGTATTTATAATGGGACATAGGATTAAGCTTTGTTTGGTGTTTGAAAATGAGTATCATTAATCTGTCACACAATGTCTACATGACCTTTCTATTTGCGGACAAGCCATTACATTATTATCTCTTCCCCGAACGACGTTATACCAAGATCCGGGAATGGAAACTAGATTGGATCACCACCGCCGCATCGCGAAACACAGGGCATAAACCCCCTTCGCCTACAAGGTTTAATTGCAATGCCCTCCACCACAATCAACTCCAAGGTCAGATCCAAAATTTTCCAGTGAAGTCGCTGACAATGAACCAAAGGAGGAGGAAGCATAGAAGAAAGTTCGGTAGCACGACGTAACACAACGACCTGACACGCCGGAAGGAGGTTCTCTGGTCAAAGACATAGGTTTGGGAGATTTGTCGAGGATGAAGAGCCAACAATGAAACCTTAGCAGAGCGGCTTACGTGAAAAAAAATTGTTTTTTTTCATTTTTTTTTCATAAAATTTTGTCACAACGCTTTTTTCCCATAGCTACTAAGAATAAATTAGGATTTAAATCTAATTAGCATTGGTGAAATTCAAATTTAGATATGAGAAATTCTCATACTAAGACTATTATCAACTCGATCGCCTGTGGTAGTTTATATGGGTAGTTTACGTCAATAAATTGTTGACATAATAATTAACAATAATTTAAAACGTAGGTATTATTGATCAAGAATAAGTAGTGAGTAAAATCTTGAAATCAAAACTAATGATAGGATTCAATGTGCCTATTTTATTCAAATGTCACAAACTTAAAAAGTTTACACATCCCTTAAACCAAGTATCAACTTATAATTCTATAAAGAGAAACAAGATCGAAATAATGAAATTTTAGTCATTCATATTGTCATTGGTCACTCAATAATTGGGTTATATTTGAGATTATACCCTTGCCCTGTTGCCCACTGTGAGTGAATTGTACCCTGAAATAAGTTCTCAACAAAGCATTAGGACCCATCCAATTATTTTTGTTGTGGGGGAAGGCATAGGTTTAAAATGAAGGAACAAGGACCACCAAGACAAAGTAACATGTTACAAGGAGCTGTTCTATGGCTTTTGAATCCAATCATATAATGGTCATCGTTTGATAAGTTCTCCAGGACAATGACCTTTCATATAATTTATAGGAAAGCAAGAAAATAAAACACATTTTTGTTTCTGGATTTGTGGATATATATATATACATATTCCTTTGGCACATGAAGCATTCAACAATATTGGTTATGTCTAACTCCCACCATCCAAATCCTTTCAATTTTAGGTACTATTTATACCCAAAAGCCACACGGATTTTGGGTCCCTAAAAGTTGGAATTTTAGCTGGAACATTTGTGGTCTTTTGGCCCTATTATTATTTGGAGCGAGCTGTATAAGCACATGCTTTGCCTCTTTGTCTACATTTATGTGTTTCTTTGTGCGTCTGTTTTTATATGGTGAATTATTGAGTAAAAAAGTTTTGTGCCAAAGAGGGAATAAACAAGTAGTGATTCTACCTAAAAAATACATATGCAAAGAAAAAAGAAATTTATATCATAATAAACTGTTGAATTTGTGTGGTTCGATATAAGTTAGAGGGAGTTTCTATTCATATATCTCAAATTAGCACTTAGATCTCTTAACTCAACCTACGTCCAATTTACTTTTACAAGAAATTAAAATACTATTTACACCTCATTAATCTTCCTAAAATTTCTATTGGGCAATTAAATCAATAAAAGTTTTTTTTAGAAGATTATACTAATACCTCCAAAATAAATTCCATTAATTTTTAAATTATTTCACTTTCAATTCCTGAAAAATGAAAAAATGAAACACTCAATTTAATTTGATGAAAAAAAAACTTTAATTACCAAACTCTCAGTTTATTATGAACAACTTCGTGACAGATTAATATGTAAACTGTTATTATGAACAACTTTTATGTAAATTGTTGCAGAACATATAATTAATACACTTGTTATTTGATAATAATCGGCTAACGTACATAGAAAATAAATTTTCAAACAAATAAAGTGGCTTGAAATAAGCCAAAGATTATAACATGTAACTCAATTTTTAGAAAATAAATGGTGTTAGAGTATATTTAAGTATTTATGTATTCTAAAATAATTTATTAACTTTATGTGACTTGATTGGTAATTGCACATGAGTTGACAAAGTCAAATGAAAATTTAAAAAGAAAAGAGGTCTGAGTGCCAATTTTAGAAGTATGAATAGAAATTCCGTAAGTTAGAATGTACAAAATATGAAAATATAAAATCTCTCATATACAGAACAAGGACACAACAACATAATAAATATAAGTGATTGATTTATTTCTTATATAGAGAACGCGATAGATCTATAATCAATAACATTAAGATTGAGATTGCCTGAAACATGATCTTAATTGCTTGTTTGGAACCTTGGCAGCAAATGTATTACATAATCAAGAACAGACCCCTAATGTAGCACTTTCACTATCAAGTGGGGTAAATCCCACATCTATTTGTTGTACAATTCAACCTTGCATAAGAGCAACGGAACTCTTTTAATCGTGGCTGCAAAAATGCACTCATTAAGCTTCCATTACTATCTTGAACCACCACTTCCAAATCAGTTGTAACTTAATGTGCATCAACTGCCCCATAAATTTGTAGTTCAAACCAGTCTTGCCTTTGTTGCAACTTCATGTGATCTAGGAGGTTTGATTTAAATTGATCTTTCTTGAATTCATTCAGCTTCATGTTCTACACTCCAGCAGCCTAAGGAGGTGATCAAATCGTGTGTCATAGTGTAGTGCTTGATCATGCAAATTGGGACTAAATGCTTATATTCTGGGTATTGCGTACCATCACTACGATGGCATTCACAACAAGAAGGTAATTAAAAGCTTGTCTTTCTTTGTTTCTCAGTTTTCTTTACTGTCGGAGAGAGGTGTGAGCCCAAATATGTAGGTGCTAGCAATAAGTAGCAACTTAAGCAGACCCGAATCCTACCAAGATACCAAGTAACAGCGGTCATTTATTTAAAAAAAGAGAATTGCAAATAATCTGATAACCTAGCTCACTCTGGAATAAGGATCTGGTTGACTCGGATCCAAGGATTCCAGAGGTGCCCTTGTATTATAAACTCGATATTTTAGTTCTTGTGTGTTGTTATTATTATTATTTTCTTGGAAAGACAATTCATTGAAGTTTTTGACGATTACAATCGTCTAGAATGGCATATCGTACAATATTGGAGCAAAAACAAGCCACGGACGACTTGAATCTAGATCAAGGGTAGAACACACTGAAAGTGATAAGAACATAGGAGAAAACAAGAAATTAACAGTTTTCAGTTCAAGCTTACATAGCTCGTGAGGATCGCAGTTGTATTCTTGCATACGAAGTTTGAAAGAAATGATTGTTCATCTGGTAGTCTAGTACGATAAACTTTAGAACCAAGTTGGAAAAGCTGCATTTATTTAGCAGAAGAATCCCAATGCATTTTATACTCTAGAGCCATATAACTACTATAATTGGTACAAATCAAATCCTCATTAGACAGCATATATTCTACATTTCTACCAAGTATATAGGAGTGGAGCTGGAGATAGATACACTTACTATGTCCCAACGGTTCTCTGTGTGTTTGCCTGAGCTTGATCAAACCCAAAAGTCCAGGCCGTGCCAAAATCAGCTAGCTAGTTTCATCCCATCAGCTCATATACATAGTATCGCAAAGTACATTCTCGGCTGTAAGACAGGAGGATCTTGTAGATGCGAATTTCCTCAAGAAATCCCTCCAAGATCTTGTGACGACATGAGAATCCGTCTTGAAGGTCTATGAAGGTCCTAGAGGGGGGTGAATAGGACTTTTTGCAATTTTTTCTTTGATTGTTGTAACTCGAGGCTAGCAAGTAGTTGTGCTATCCCGATTCACAATTTGTAAAGATTAAGCAAGTAATGAAAAAGGTTGCTGGAGTTAAAACCAACACAGAGATGTTTTTCTTTAACGCAGAAACCCTGAATCCAGGAAAGAAAACTGCGTGCCCTTATTCGAAGGACAAACCTTTCCACTATGTGATTCGTAGACTTATACAAGAATAGAGCCTGGGATACCAGACCTTGTTGTTATCATGTTCTATGACTCTACCTAGTCTATTTAGAACGCTCTCCCATCTTGTCCCCTAAGTCCTCACACATGAAAGGGATACAAGAGCTTCATTCAGACCTTAACTACGCATTAGCTAACTCTGCTTGTGAACTCTTGGGGTCGTTGCACCTCCAATCACAACCTCATGTATTGGAATGCAAATGCGTTATGATTTTTGAAAAACGGTTTTGGTTTCTCAAGCTCTAAGATTTATAATCACTGGGAAGACTTAGAGCAGTAGAGAATGAGAAAACAGCCAAGCTGATATTCTCAACAAAAACAAAGACACAATAAAAATGACCACCAAGCAAAGTCATTTTACTTGGTATTTATAGGCAAGTGTAAATTGCTAAGAGAGCAACACGCATGCCAAAGGATTCAGAAAGTTTGGACTGATGTGTTTGGCTTAGATGCTGTTGAAAACCTTTGAAGAATAAAGCCAAGCACAAAAAGACAAAACCAACTTTCCGAAAATGGCTAACTTTTCATAAGAGGGAAAAAAGGTTTTGCACAAGTATTTAAAAAGAATGTTAACATGTATGAGTAGGCAAAACAGCTTCCTCCTAGGATCAAACAGACTACTATCAACTGCATAGGTAAGTGTAACACAAACCAAACATAAACAAATGGACCTTGAAAACATCAAGGTCACGGGTTGAAGACTTCCTTCACCCTTTGATAGTTTGAGCGCCAACGACATCACATGCTTGGCTAGCTGTTTGAATTTTGAAAAGCAAATCGACTGGAAAGAGCTAGGAATGCATTGGGAAGATAAATCACAGCTTTCAAGATGATTTGAACATAGCCATATAAAATACCCAGAAAACTCGGGATACAAAGCAGTACTCCTATCCTTAGTAGAAGACATAGGATACAAAGTGGTACTGCTATCCTCAGTGAAAACATGATATGAATATGCATGAATATACCTTAGTTTTCTGAAGTTGTGTTGGGCCTTGAACTAGTTGGGCTTCAGTACTTCACTTGTATTTGTGCTGGGACTCATCATACTACATCTTGAGCTGTGTTTTGGTCCATAATGAGGACTACCAACATCTTTATACTTACAATCTCCCCCTTCGGCATTCCTGAACAAAACACACCATAGCTATCCTAAGAACTAGTTCTATCAGCAGACATCACCATGCCACAAGAACCTGCACATACACAGTTCTCACAGGAGCAAGTGAAGTATCATATGGACATATAGGATAGCAGCAGCATTATGTATCACAAGAGCATATTTCAGACTAGCAAAAGCATGAAACTGAAATATAGCAAAGCATAGCATAAACCAAACCATAACATAATGCCTACAATTAGTTCTCCCCCTTTTTGTCAGGAAATGACAAAGGGAAGCAAAAAACAATTGTCCAGAATGTAAAAAAAATGAATGTACAACACAATCTAAAAAGATCTAAAAACAGAGAAACAGGATGGAAATGGACTCAAGCATCCTCATCATCATCACCATCCAGATTGTCAACATCCTTACCAACAAAAATAGTTTCATCAGAAGACTCCCCCTCAACAAGAGCATCCAGATCCACATCAATGTTAGGATTTTACTTCTGCTGTGTCTCCGGAGGGAGGCAGAGTCAGGAGTTGAAGGGCTGTTGTTATCCTCAGGAGCATCATCAGCAGGGCTAGCAAGCACTTTGATATACATCTACAGATCAGATGATTGACCTACAAGTGATTCCTTAACCTTTGCGCTTTCTAGAGTCAAAGACCTGATACGCCAAAGTCGCCTCCTATGAGTTAGCAGCAGCGGAGTGATGGAGATGGTGGAGGCGTAGAATTTGGGATTTTAGAAGCCATCCTCATTGGTTAGAAAAAGAACACTCAACCGTCAAATCAGCATCTCCTATTCCTAACAGTGCACAAGCATAATTAGACACATGAGCCTGGAGAACATGGACCAAGGCCCAGTTCATAGCCCGAAAAGACTGGGCTAGAAGCCGCCTGATAGGTCCTAAAAGAGATAGACAGAGATCTCAAGGATAGGAACTGTGCTAAAAAGCACAAAAGCATATGAGACTTCCATAGACAGAAAGAATCCCTCAAAACTCTCCACAACCATAATAAAACAGAAGGCAACCAAGGTATGGACCAAAGTTCAAGATTTTCTCCCCCTAAGAATATGCCTAGAAAGAGAAATGTCCCAAAAGAAACATCTAAAAGGATCACTGTTCAATTAGTCTCGGGATATGATTACATTTTCTGATCCCTGATGCAGATAGTGGTCAAGGCATAGACTCACAAAGTAAGACACCTCATATCCACTTAAAATAAATCAAATTTCAAGCAAACCATGTAAATGTGACTATCTAGTTGAAATATGGTCCAAAATGAACAGAGCAAGTCTAGTGGAGAGAGTGTGAAATATTTCAACAAAACAAGGTGGACTCATGAATATGCATCAAGTGAGTTGGAGATTGAGTAGCAGGCTGAGGATAGTAACGGTTGTATCCAGCCTTATAGCACTAGTACGGTTCTTCCTTATAGCTTCACAATTCCAGTTTTCGTAGCCATTTATGCCCACATGATCACATATTCAGTTCTTTTTGGCCATTCTGGAACAATCGTCCTCATAGGGTTATATATATATTTATATTGTTTGATAGTCCATATAGACTTTATCAAAACCCCATCGAAGGATAAAAAACATTTCAGGCATCCCCACTGATCCATGTAGCAAACCTATTCACTAATGACTCCCAAGTCAGTTGACTTTAGGGCATTAAGCATAACAAGGATGCTCCTAAGAGTGAAAGGCTCATATTCTTTAGTGGAAGAAGCAGCTCACTTATTGTGAAGTTTCTTTTAAAGTTCAAGCAAGTTCAAGCAAAGTACTTTCACCGGGGAGATCAAGCCATTCTCGTTTCTACCTTCTAAAGAATCGTGGATGCGACCCAATGAATGACTACTTTGAGAATAACCTGACCTAAATAAATAGCCAAAACCACCATGGTGACCAAGCCACTCTCGTTTCTGCCTTCTAACGAATCGTGGACACGACTCAAGAGATTACTACTTTGAGAGTAACCTGGCCATAAGTAATCCCCATACCTCCATCTCACTAGATACAAGTCAATTGAGCAAACCACAGTGCATGAGAAATGTGGACATAAAAGCGTGAACTTGTCCTGAGATGTAGACCACAATTAATTCAAAGAGAGAACAGATGCACAAGTACATGAGCTACCGAAAAGTGATCAACCAGGTAGTAGAGGACGCAAAACTTAGGTCAAGATCAATGACCACTGAGGATATCACCACACGTTCCTATCCCGAGAAACTGAGAACTAAAAACTTTTAAAAAAAAACTATGTACAAGGCACATTCTCAGGGGAAGATTAGTGTGGGTCACAGACACCAATTGCCTTCCTTAAGCTAGTGAACCTAAGGTTGTCAAGTGGTTTTGTGAACAAATCAGCCAATTGCTTTTCAGTGGGAATAAATGTCAATTGAAGCAAGTTATCTTCAACCAAGTTTCGGATGAAATGATATCTAATCTCTATATGCTTCGTCCTAGAATGCAGCACATGATTCTTAGAGATGTTGATAGCAGAAATATTGTCACAGAATAGAGATAGAACCTCTTGTTGAAATCCGTAGTCCGCGAGCATGTGTTTCATCCACAAGAGTTGTGTGCAGCAGGTTCCAGCAGCAATATACTCCGCCTGAGCTGTGGATAGAGACACACAGTTCTGCTTCTTGCTATGCCACGAAACAAGGTTGTTCCCCACAAAGAAAGCACCACCGGAAGTACTTTTCTGGTCGTTAGCATCTCCAACCCAGTCTGAATTGGAGTATCCTGCAACCTCACTATCCTGCAACCTCACAGTTTGTATCGAAGGTATAGCGAATCCCAAGGTCAGTTGTACCTGCAATGTACTTGATAATGCGTTTGACCGCCTTCACATGCGATTCATTGGGCTTGGCTTGATACCGAGCACATACTCCTACACTATAGCATATGTCTGGTCTGCTAGCTATCAAGTACAACAAGCTACCAATCATGCTACGGTAGTTACACTGATCAGCATCAACTCCATCAAGATCGGCCGTGATCTTGCAGCTGGTTCCCATGGGGTTTGGGACAGGAGAGGATGTTTCCATCCCAAACTTCTTCAGGAGTTCCTTGGTGTACTTGGATTGAGATATGAACAGGTCATCATCCTTTTGATCGACTTGTAAACCTAAGAAGTAGGTCAACTTCCCATAGTGGCTCATCTCAAACTCCTTGGACATAAGATCTGAAAATTCTTTAACTAAGTGATCGGAAGTGGAACCAAAAACAATATCATCCACATATATTTGAGCAATAAAGATATATTTAGAGGTGATTTTTACAAACATAGTCTTATCAACAGAACCTCTAACATAACCATGCTCAAGAAGGTGTGTGGACAGTCTCTCATACCAGGCTCTAGGTGCTTGTTTGAGGCCATAAAGAGCCTTATCAAGCCTGTAGACATGATCAGGATGGCTAGAGCTTTGGAAGCCGGGAGGTTGTGCAACATACACTTCCTCCTTGAGAATGCCATTCAAGAATGCACTCTTCACATCCATTTGGTACAAGGTAAATTTCAAGTAACAAGCTATTGCCAAGAGTAGCCTAACTAATTCCAACCTTGCAACCGGGGCAAATGTCACATCAAAATCAAGTCCCTCTATTTGTGAGTAACCTTGAACAACCAATCTAGCTTTGTTCCTGGTTATCACACATTTCTCATCCGACTTGTTCTTGAACACCCATTTGGTGCCAATCACATTCTTGTCTTCGGGTCGTGGCACAAGGTGCCAAACCTTACTTCTCTCAAATTGATTCAATTCTTCTTGCATGGCATTAATCCAATCAGTGTCACACAAGGCCTCTTTCACATTCTTAGGTTTTATGGTGGACACAAAACCAAAGTGCATGACTCTATCTATGGTAGACTTATGCATTGCTAAAAAGCTTTTTAACACTGTGTAACTGCTTAACACACGTTTTACCTTACTGCGTGTGACAGTGGATTGTGAAACATCACCAATGATGTTAGAAGAAGAGTGGTCTTTTTGCACTTGTCGCTTTCCAGTCCTGTGTGGCGGTTGGGTAGCTATGGTTTCATCCCTACGACCTTCCGCGGGATCGGTGACCTCATATCCATCCCTCTGATCGTTCCGATCCTCTCCATTATTTGAGTCAGCCGCGTCAGCTGAGGATTCTTCCTTTCGGCTAGCAGCATCTGCTTCTGGCTGCTTGGGATCAGCATGTGTTGTTGGATTTTCTTCAAAAGTGCAACCGGTCATGTGAGTACACCCAAGACCATCATCAATAGCAACATTTATGGTTTCCATAAGCTTGCATGAGACTTTGTTATAGACCCTGTATGCCCTGCCTTTGAGAGAGTAACCAAGAAAGACACCTTTATCACAATGTGCATTAAGTTTGGTCAAATATTCCCGATTCTTGTAGATGAAGCAAGGACTGCCAAACACTTTCAAATGGGCCAGATTAGGTTTCCTTCCTTTCCACATCTCATAGGGAGTCTTATCAGTTCCTGGCCTAAAAATAGTATGGTTAAGAGTATAACAAGCATTGCTCACAGCCTCTGCCCAGAAGGAGTGAGGGAGACCAGAGGCATTAAGCATCACCCTGGTCATCTCCACTAAAACTCGATTCTTCCTTTCAACAATCCCATTTTGTTGGGGAGTGATCGGAGAAGAGTATTCATGGTGCACACCAAGCATATCACAGTGATCATCGAATTTTACGTTATCAAACTCAGTACCATGATCTGTTCTAATCCTAACAATGTGTTTACTTTCATGCATTTTCTCATTTGAAACCCTTTTGGCAAACTTATCATACATATCAAAAGTATCAGACTTAGATGCAAGAAACATAACCCAAGTGAAACGAGAGAAATCATCAACAATAACAAGAGTATATTTCACACCATTTAGGCTAAGAGTCTCAACCGGTCCTACCAAATCCATATGCAAGAGTTCTAACACATTAGAGGCAGGTTGAGCATTAAGAGCAGAATGTGGAGAGCGTGTAAGCTTACCAATCTTACATTCTCCACACATACCTGAAGCTTTCCTGGAAAGCTTAGGGTGACCTCTAGCCACTTCCTTGGTTGATAGCTTGATGATGTCCTGATGGTTCAAATGGCAGAGGCGTCTGTGCCAAAGATCAAGAGGTTGCTCTCCAATTTGTGCACGAAAGCATAGTTAAGGCTTGAACTCCTTTCGGGCCATGACACAATAACAATTATCCTTGGTCCGATCTCCTTGCATGACGCTCACCCCATCCCATTTAGAACCAAACATTTGATCTTGTCAAAGATGACACAGTCGTTCTCATCAACTACCTGACTGACACTCAGCAGGCACACTTCCAAATATTTGACGAGTAAGATATTCTTTAGTTTCGGGAGACCTGGAGCCCTTACTGTCCATTTACCAATGATTTCCGAATTTGCTCCATCCCCGAATGTAACGCACCCAACTGGATAGACATCATCCCTTGATGCGAACCACTTGGGATCGCCAGTCATGTGAGCCGAACACCCATTGTTAACATACCAGGAATCGGATTTCCGGGCGGACAAGGCAGTAAGTGCAACATTGCAATAACCTCTTGTTCTGTGCGGATTTTTTTGGTTTCAGAAAAATTCGGCTGAGAAAACAGACTCTAGCAGCATTACCATCTGAGTCTGAATCATACTCATCCTCATCACTGTGATTTTCTACTTGAGCAGGCTGCTCCTGAGGCTTGGACTTGGTCTTCGGAGCCCAGATTTTCTTGCCGGAAGGATCCCTAAGATTAGGGTTAGCAAGAGACTGAACAATCCTCACAAGTTCCTTGAGAGAGTTCTCGATGGAACCTTTGAGAGATGTCAGAAACCCATTCTCCATATTCTGAGCAGAGCCTCCATTCCCTTTGTTCAGCTTGAAGCAATATGGTCGAATATGACCCATAACACCACAATGATGACATTTGGGAACAAACTTGGTCTTGGTCTCTTTAGGCTTGGAAACTTCCTCCTTGGAAGACTTCACCATCTTCTTTGTATTCTTCTTGCTTGGTTTTGAGTGATTAACGATCTTAAAACCTAGACCACTCTTGTCATGACCAGGTTTTCCCATGTTAACTAGTTCCTTGAGCTTATCGGAACCCACAGAGAACTTCTTATATTCCTTCTTCCAATCTTCTAGCTGCAACTTCAAAATGGCCTTCTCGGAGGAGAGGTTGCTGGTCAAGGCATCCTTAAGTCTCAGACTTTCTTCAAGAGACTTCTTCTCCTTCATCAGGGCTAACTTGTCGGCCTTCCACTTCTTCTTCTGGGACTGCAGCTTGTCTTGCAATTCCTTGACTTGGTTCCCACTCTTGGTAAGCTCGTTTGACAAAGTCTCAATCTTGTCAAGCATGGACTTAGATGCGATGTGCAAATCAGAGTATGCATGGTGAAGTTCCTCATCATGTTGGGCTTCGTCATCATCATCTATATCAGAGTTCGAAGCGTCGGCAAGCTTAACTGATGCAATGAAGGCAACGGTCTCCTTCTCTTCCTCTTGTTCAGAGGAAGGTTCAGACTCACTGTCCGACCAAGTGGCCTTAAAAGCCTTTTGCTTCGTTCTGTTTGCACATTCAGCTGTCTTTTGGCCAACACCACCACACTCAAAAAAATTATCATTCTGAGGAAAGTTTCTGGGTTTGAAGGTAGATCTGGGATTTCTAGGGTTACTGGTTTCCCCTTGTCGAGGATATTTGGTATTGGTTGTAGCCCCTTTTTGGTTAAACCTAGGATTAATCCCTGGGTTCTTCTTCTCCCTAAGAATCTTTTCCAATTTTTTGGTTAAGAGAGCAAACTCTTCCACCGAACTATCACCTGACACAGACTCTTCCTCCACTTCCTCTTTAACTACAGTAAAGGCTAAAGATCTATCCTTTTTAGAGGATTTTCTCTTGGCTTCAAAGTTTTTGAGGTTTCCTATAAGCTCATCTAAGGTGTAAGTGGTCAAGTCTCTAGCTTCTTCTATGGCAATCTGTTTTGACTCAAAACTAGGTGGTAAGACCCTCACAAACTTTTGAACCATACGTTGAGGATCAATAGGGTGATCTAAACTATGGCATTGATTTGTAATGGCAAGCATACGTCCAAGAAATTCTTCTACAGTTTCATCCTCACTCATTTTCAACTCCTCAAACTCATGAAGTAAAGATCTGATTCTTTGTTCCTTTACCTTGCTCGTGCCTTCATGAGCAGTGGCCAAGATTTGCCATGCATCTCGGGCAAGGGTGCAGTTGATGATCCTTCGACGAACGTCTTCGGATACAGCCATGAAGAGGTTGTTCAAAGCCCTCATGTTAGGTTTAGCTTCCAACCTTTCATCTAGAGTCTATTGGTCTCGTGGCTTTGGAACGGAAGGTGCAGTCTCTGTTTCCACCGTCATAGGGGCTGAATATCCAAACTCAACTGCTTCCCATTATCTTCCATCGTCCTGGGATGAGAGGAAAGTAAACATCATAACTTTCCAATCCGAATACCCTTTCCTATTAAAAAAGGGAGGAGAATTCAGTGAGGAACCGAATCTATGGTCCATTTCCCTCTAAGAGGATCTCACCAGCAAGTTGGTGGCTGCTCTGGTACCACTTGAAGGTCCTAGAGGGGGGTGAATAGGACTTTTTTGTAACTTTTTCTTTGATTGTTGTAACTCGAGGCTAGCAAGTAGTTGTGCTATCCCGATTCACAATTTGTAAAGATTAAGTAAGTAATGAAAAAGGTTGCTGGAGTTAAAACCAACACAGAGATGTTTTTCTTTAACGCAGAAACCCTGAATCCAGGGAAGAAAACTGCGTGCCCTTATTCGAAGGACAAACCTTTCCACTATGTGATTCGTAGACTTATACAAGAATAGAGCCTGGGATACCAGACCTTGTTGTTATCATGTTCTATGAATCTACCTAGTCTATTTAGAACGCTCTCCCATCTTGTCCCCTAAGTCCTCACACATGAAAGGGATACAAGAGCTTCATTCAGACCTTAACTACGCATTAGCTAACTCTGCTTGTGAACTCTTGGGGTCGTTGCACCTCCAATCACAACCTCATGTATTGGAATGCAAATGCATTATGATTTTTGAAAAACGGTTTTGGTTTCTCAAGCTCTAAGATTTATAATCACTGGGAAGACTTAGAGCAGTAGAGAATGAGAAAACAGCCAAGCTGATATTCTCAACAAAAACAAAGACACAATAAAAATGACCACCAAGCAAAGTCATTTTACTTGGTATTTATAGGCAAGTGTGAATTGCTAAGAGAGCAACACGCATGCCAAAGGATTCAGAAAGTTTGGACTGATGTGTTTGGCTTAGATGCTGTTGAAAACCTTTGAAGAATAAAGCCAAGCACAAAAAGACAAAACCAACTTTCCGAAAATGGCTAAATTTTCATAAGAGGGAAAAAAGGTTTTGCACAAGCATTCAAAAAGAATGTTAACATGTATGAGTAGGCAAAACAACTTCCTCCTAGGATCAAACAGACTACTATCAACTGCATAGGTAAGTGTAACACAAACCAAGCATAAACAAATGGACCTTGAAAACATCAAGGTCACGGGTTGAAGACTTCCTTCACCCTTTGATAGTTTGAGCGGCAACAACATCACATGCTTGGCTAGCTGTTTGAATTTTGAAAAGCAAATCGACTGGAAAGAGCTAGGAATGCATTGGGAAGATAAATCACAGCTTTCAAGACGATTTGAACATAGCCATATAAAATACCCAGAAAACTCGGGATACAAAGCAGTACTCCTATCCTTAGTAGAAGACATAGGATACAAAGTGGTACTGCTATCCTCAGTGAAAACATGATATGAATATGCATGAATATACCTTAGTTTTCTGAGGTTGTGTTGGGCCTTGAACTAGTTGGTCTTCAGTATTTCACTTGTATTTGTGCTGGGACTCATCATACTACATCTTGGACTGTGTTTTGGTCCATAATGAGGACTGCCAACATCTTTATACTTACAGTCTACAATAATCATCAAAACTAACTAGTCGAAACGAGAATTAGTTTCTAAGTACTTCTTGCATTAATGGTCTCCATCTGCAGGTAAGACTATCAGATTTACTTCAAAGTACAGACCAAATAGTAACTTCTCTTTTTCTTCGAACAAAAATTCCAAGAGCGAACCCCAGATTTTTTTTTATATGAAGTATGGTTGCTAGTGTATAGTATATACAATCTCACTGCGAGTTGCGACTACGCTGCGCCTCCTCTGTCTCCGTCTCCTCCGTTTCACCATGCCCTGCGCGGCTGTGCCTGCACTTGCGCCCGAGCTTGCGCCTTGCCGTCTCCATCTCCGTCTCCTCCTGTCCGCCCCTGCAGCAGCCAGCACGCCAGCAACTATCAGGTATGAGGTATCACTGTATCATCAGTCAATTTTCATTGAAAGTACTTGGTGATTATGGTATCAGCAACTATCCTCGGTTCGTTTGTGTTCTGGATACTGGATAAATAAGAATAAGAATACGATGCTTATGATTTTTGGGTCTGAAAAATCCCGAAAACCATACTCGGCCAGTTATGGTCGGGTTCGGGCCGGTCCTTAATTTCTGAAAAGCCCGGCTCGGCTCAGCCTGAAGCTGTCGAGGTTTGAGTCGGGTTTCGTAAAATTAGGGCTCAACCCGGCCCGCGCTATTTACAACTATTTTTACACCATTCAAGAAAAAGGAGAATCTCCTCTGAAAAATTTACTCACGCGGAATTCTGGACTGGTCATTTCAACACAGAAGAATGTAAAAAACCTTCTTAGGTTCTCTAACTATGCAGTTTTGGAACTTCCGAGCACGGATCCAATAATACCTTGTGTCTAAATGGTTTTAACTTTACTGGAAAAAACATGTTGACATATATGATCATATGCTTGTATAGATATATTTCAGAGCAAGACTTACAAATGGTCATTGTGGTTTGCAATTAGTCAAACCTATAAATCCTCTGCTTCCTCTCTAAACTTCTTGTATATATCACTCTTGTAGAACTCCCTCGTCCTAATCACCAAAATCAGTGAAACAAGAGCACCAAAGAATGTGACAGCAGCTAAAATGGAGAAAGACAGCTTATAACACTGACTCCCCATACAAATCAGCTCCTTCACCGAAGACCTTGTCATCCCTTTCTTTGCCAACATCTTCAGCGCCTCTCGATCATAGAGCAGGCCGGTGACCTTCACATTGAGAATGTACGATCCCAGAGGACTTGCTAACTGTCCGCAATTGAACAATGTGGAGTAGTACTTAAGCCCAAACAGCTCGGAAATGATTGCGAAAAGCAACGGCAGTTGAGCACCAAAAGAAAATCCTATGATCACAGATGCCACATAAACTGAACCAGGAACCGGAAAAGCAATGAGGAGGTGGCCGATACATGATAGAAGAAGCACAAGAGTCATCATGAGTGGTCTCGGCATTTTCCACTTTACTAATAAGCTTTCCGAGACAAAGCCGGAAAAGACTCTCCCAAAGAAGTTCCATATGCTCACTAATGATACAAAAGAGCTTACAGTCTTAGTTGGATATCCGAGAGACTCACCGATCTGCCCCAAATTGTCTACGGCTGTCAAGCTTGAACCGAGACCACATAGCGTTGCGATGAAGAGAATGAGCATGTCTACACTAAGCAAGGCTTGTAAAATTGTGTAGTCTTCTCCTCTTGGTGGCTTGTTGCATATCTCAGCAAAACAGGGCGTCTCTGTTTTCTCTGCTTTCTCTCTTTTTGGTTGCTCAATGGCTTCTGGTTTCTGAACTGCTACCTCCGTCGGAGGATCGACTGGTTTCTTCTTAAGGTTCCAAAGGAGCAGTTCTTCCCTGATTGCAATCCCAAGTGGGAGAAAGAGGAACACACAAACCACAGCCACGCTTCCGGCATAGGCAGCTTGAGAGAAAGCAATCTGTTTTTGCATTATGTTCATGATCATGAGAAACAAAGCAAGAGCAATAGAGATGTAGAGGAAATGGTAAAAGACTCTCAGCTCATTTGGTTGCCTAACAACTTTCATAGGACGAATGGTGTATACGAACACTACAGAAAGAGCAGCAGGGAGCCAAGCAATGAGTAGAACCAACGATTTCGAATCGTTTCCGTAAACTGCAAAGTAAATCTGATTAAATATAGCTCCACTAAGCCCTGTGAAGCCCTTCAACAGACCTAGCATAACACCTCTGCTTTCCGGGAAATTCTTGACACAAGTGACAAGAGCTCCGGTGTTCGCAAAGTTCTGAGAATTGGCTCCAATACAAATGTACATGCACATCTGCCATACTTTGGGTTTGGCTATTTTCCCGGTGACGGCAAGAAAGATCATGAAGTATCCACCGAAGTTCATGGCGGAGCCGACAAGAAGAACGAACCAAGTTGGGGTTACTTCACCTATCAAGCCGGAGAGGACTCCGACGTTGGCGCCAAGGTCTTTGAAAAAGCCTAGCAAGTTGAGGGTTGATTGGTCGTAGCCGAGAGTGGACTTGATCTGCTTGGAGTACACTGAGAACAGATAGGTGGCTCCAGCTCCGGCCATGATGAGAAAGGAAGCAAACACCGTGAACCATCTTCCCTGAACCACTTGCACTGCAAACTGGAGTGACTCACTAGGTTTAGAGCTGCTTATTTTTGCCATGGCTAGCAGGGAAGAGTTTGGTTTTCTGGAAGGGATCTAAGAAAAGCAAAAGGTGAAAATGGGTTTGGATCGGTGTGGAACTGTGATATATAATTATATATCCATATACATTCATGTAGCCGAAAGGATTGACTTGGGATTGTCTGGGCAGACTGAGCTAACATGTAGTGAAGTCGTTCGAATACAGCACAAAAGACGAAGCATAAAAATATAGAAAGCGTAGAGGTCTTGTGAGGAACAAGTTTATTGGGTGGGAGTCTTTGTTTAACGCTCTTGGTTATCAGAATCCGGTGGAAGGATGTTTAATAAAACCATTTAAGTGCTTGATTAGTGTGATCGTGTTGGCAGTTTAAGATCTGTAATCGTGTACAGTGGGATTGAATTGTAGTCACTAGGAAATTGAGCAAGATCCTTCGAGCTTTCACATATCATTTTACAAGTTTCATGTTGTGCGAAACATTCAGTCTTGCAAAAAAGTAACTTTCCCGGTAGTACAAAGTTGAGGCTTCTAGGGGGAGTATTTAGTGCATCCGCGTGCAATTGAACAAGATAAACGAAAAGCTGGATAACGTACATTTTTTTTCTTCTTGTGAGAATGTTATGTTATTAAGAATTATTGTCCATAAATCTCAACGACTCAAATATATTGAAGTTGCTGATTCATTTACATCGTTGGTTACATAGTTTTACTAATATTGTTGAGGTTGTAAGGATAGAGTGAGTAAATGGATTGTTTAATTATGGGTAAATACTCGAGAGAGGATTCAGCGCACTAAGGTTCGCTTATACTAATAGTATGTAAAAGTGTATAAACAGTGTGTAAATCATTTACGCTGTCATTTTTTCAACTCCGTTAGTATTTCTTAAGGCCTCAATGGCTGGGTATTGTGGACGTCGCTTTTTATGGTTTTTTCTTCTTCTAGCGATTTCTGTTATTACTAATCATGATAACATAGTGGCTCCTCTCTAATTTGATTTAGTTATAGTATTTTATAACTTTATTTCCACTTACCTCTCGAATATTAGGGCTATTTGAATAGTTAGAAATTAAACGAATGATTAAGATTGCATATTTGAGTGTCGATTCACTTATATATCGATACGTTGAATTATTTTGTCATAAATACACTCCACTAATATCCATAAATACACTCAACAAGCAGATTACTAATCATTAAAAAAATATTCAGTTTTTAAAAATTCAATAGCATACAATGATACTAATTTATATTACCTATCTATCGAAATTACTTGAGGACAAGTGTATAACTATAATTGTGCCCTTTTATTTTAATGTGATATAGTCATAGATTTCTTAGAGTAAATTTTTAATCGAAATAACCGTAATGTTGAATTTTTTTGAAAGGTATATAAATACCTCATTGTAGAAAATATATATGTTCAGTTTCTTCCAACACCTTAGCATATTTAATTTAACAACTGTAGAACTAACTAAATTGGACAAAGATCCATTGATCAAGTCACTTTACCAGAATTGCTACATACAGTTTACTAAGTCTGAATCATACATTTTCAAACCTCATCAGCATGGGTAAAAAATGAATGTGGCCAATGAGATAAGCATGATGCTAAATTAACGAGTACATGTGGGAAATCTGTAGGGAAGTGAAACTGTGGGATTATGGTGTTTTCTAACCCGCATTCATCTATTTCCAAACCACATAAACATAGGTAAAGAATGCATTTGTCAAAACTTCACGATGCAGCCACCGGAAATGAGATTGGCATGAAGGCTACACCAAACCAATTTCTATTTTAATTTTACAGTATGTTTTTTTTCCCTTCTTTTTATAAATCTAAAGTTCTATACTTGTAAATTCTTAATGGGAAGTTCTACGGCATATCTATGTAGGTAGGTAAGTAAGCTCAGTACATAAGTAGACTGAGTTGATTAGATTTTTATCTTTTAGCAAATTAAGTTGTATTTCTTACTACGCAGATATGATAGTAAAACTTGATCACCAACCAAAGAGAGGAATGACTGAGTGGAATGGCCAGGTGATATAACAAGGAACATGAACTGACGAGGCTATGGTGTCATGGATTTAGAGGGACTCTGCTTGCTTATACACATTATGATGAGGACCAAATGATAAAGTATGCAGTCCAATCATGACAAAATTGGTGATCTACTGATCTTCACTACTCTGATATATGTCACACGCTCGAAAAGTTTACGAGATCTATCGCAATCATCCTATGCTTGCTCCATCACACCATCAAGGGATCATTTCTCCACCTTAATTTGTGAACTATGAAAGCAAACAAGTGGCAAAGGTGATGATCACCCACCATGCACTGATGCACCACAAGAGCCACATGGAGCTGCTGTTCTTGGAGCAAAAATTCTCCGGACTAATGATACATCTTATAAGATTTTGTAATGCTTCCCACATATCAAGCTGACTGAAGTCTTTCCTAAATCTCTCTATTATTAGAAAGTCAGGCGCATTAAATTTTTACCAAATTATATTTCGCCCTTATTATACTTTGTACTAAAACATAATTACATAAATAATTATCTTATAAAAAATAATAATAATAATAATAATAAAAGAATGTAGTAACAATCAAACTTCTACCAACAATTAATGTTTTTTTTAAAAAAAAAAAAAAAAAACTTCTACCAACAAAACATGTGTATCACACGGACGTTAATATTTGTTGACTATGACGGACAAAATTAGCATAGTATAGTTCAAAACCTCAGTCACTTGCTTAATTTCAAACAAAATATCTATCCAATCATTTGTCACGGGAACATATCAATAACACAAGCATATCTTCTCACATGATTCTTCGAGTGACCGATAACATGGTCAAGATTGTGGAATTCTCCTAACTGACTTTTGGAATAAGTGGGATCGATATAGTTGGTAGCTTTTTTTTTTTAATTAGAATCAATATATTTCAGCGATTCTCATAATGCCATGCTTTTGGACACCATGCATATATAACACTGTCGCATAGAGTTCCTATGTTATCCCCCTTGTGAGTTGTTGTGACTGTTGAAGAAGTATTAGTCCTCTATAATGAATGCAGCTTCAGGGTTCTCAATTAGGGTACACTACCAGATCGGACAGAATAGCCGACGAAAAAAATTTCGTCGACTATGTCGAATTTTCGTCGGCTATTCCTTCTGCCGACGAAATTTTCGTCGGCTATACGTCGTCGGAAAAACGGCGTCGGTAATACCAATGGCCGACGACAGTGCCGACGAAAATTAATTTTGTCGACCAAACCTGGGCAAAATATCCGACGAAATTCGTCGGCTATGCTCGAGCATGGCCGACGATATCGTAAACTATAGCCGACGAAATGCGTCGGCTATTTGTTCTGAAATATAGCCGACGATTTCATCTATTTCGTCGGTTATTTCGTTGGAATATATTAATATTTTAATAAGCATTAATTAGTTATAGCCGACGAAATAATGTCATTTTTGTCGGTAATAAAATTTATAGCCGACGAAAATTGGTAAAAATCGTCGGCTATATTGCTTATAGCCGACGAAATAATGCCAATATCGTCGGCTATTCTTACATTTGGGGGAAAAACAATTAAATTAATTTCTAAATTACCATTCCAAGCAACCTGCAAATCACAAAGACAATCCATGCATTTGCACCAACAAGAAACACGTCTAAATGATTTATTATTTAATTTGTTCCAATATACATAAAATATAACCCTAATCATCACCTAAAGCACTAAAGTTCACCACGTCATCCCCAGCATCCTGCTCTCCATCATGCCCGTCATCATCGGGAGGTTGAGGCATTGGAGGTTCAACTAACGGCTGAAACGGGGGCGTTAGTTGAACCTCCAATGCCTCAACCTCCCGATGATGACGGGCATGATGGAGAGCAGGATGCTGGGGATGACGTGGTGGACTTTAGTGCTTTAGGTGATGATTAGGGTTATATTTTGACCTCCCTTAGTGGTCTTCAGGAGCCCTATTCCAGAACTTCCCAAACCCCGGCAGTAGTATTAGTTTGACCGGTCTGGGAAGGCTGCGTCGAACATCCTCGCTGCCTTTTGGACATTCGATCGGTCGACCTGACGCAGGGCTTCTTCCAGATCTGCCTCTGAAATGTTCGGTTGTGTCTCCCGAACTACTTGCTGGAACACCTCTTCTTCGGCCCGGTTTACCCTCTCCTAATTGAACGGGAAAAAAAAATTAATTAATATTCTAACAAATATATAATTAAGTAAAATTAATAATTAAAATTTTAAAATCGTAATCAACGACTTACGAGCTGTTCTGTCGCTTGTGGATAAGCGATCTTGAACGTCTCCACGTATGGGTTGCTATCAGGATGATCTCTAAGCGCCTCCTCCTGATATTGTGCAAACGGCCTAGAACCACCATGATGGGAGGTTGTGTTACGGCGGCGGTTCGCAGAGTTTACCCGAGACCGTTCCTTCAAACAAATAATAAAATATTAGAAAAATGCATAAAAAAATATTAGTGTAATAATTATAAAATAATTAAACTAATAATTAAAATATTGACAAAATAAACATTTATAGTTACGTTTAGTATTTACGTGCATAACTGGGTTGTTGAAGTCTACTGTCTTCAACCAACGCCACTCGTACTCCCTGAACATGAACTCCCTTGGAGTACCCATACGACCATGTTTGTCGTATTCAGTAAAGTGGGTACGGAGCTCGTTCTTCCACTCTTTAAACCTACGGAAAAAACAAAAATGCATTAGAAATATTATTAATATCATAAAATATTTCAAATTATAAGATGAGGAATTCCCAACGTACCTCGAGTTCTGCATCGCGTACACCCAAGCCTGCTTGTGTTCGGCAATCTCGAAGTATGCCTGAAAGATAATATTTTGTTAGTTTTAAAATGATAACAATACCGAAAATTATTAAATATTACGATAAAGAAATTAAGTTTTTTAAATTACTCACCGACGCCGCGTTGTTGACCTCCCTTTTGATCTCTTCCGGCACATCAGCCCACCGTGTCCACAACATAGGAACTCTATCCCTAATTATTGCTCCCACGCAACCCGCGTAATCGCGGCGTTTTTTCCCCTGAACATCCTGATTAGGGGGTTCGTTGATCCGGATCCTCCCCCTGCTCTCAACAGTTTTCCTGAGCGTATCAAAACATATGACAGCTCTCGTATTCCTGCTTGAACTGCTAGCGGCGGTCCCTATCACATAAACGACGATTGGTTAATAAAATTAAATATTAGTGCGTTAATTTTAATAAAACATTTAATTAATAAAATCAAATGTTACCTGAACTCGATGACCCGTCTGTCGACTTTCCTTTTAATCTCGCTGAAATCAGAAGCTCAGGTCTCTCAAATGGCTCATGATGGTATGCCTCCGCAATACTCACGTACTGAGGCCTAGCAGGCCATATGGGCACACCACGCTCGTCGACCTCGGGTATGGCAGGAATGTTGTATGGCAGGTACAGCTGATTAGGGAGAGTAGGCCCCTCAGTAGAGTCAGCAGCAGACGGCGCAGGACTCGTCATCGGCTCCCGATGAACCTCAGGCATACGGACATGATGAACGTCTGGAGCTATATCGTCTTGAAATAGCTGCGTACTACATCTCGGGGGATCTGACCGGAGAGGGGGACGTGAACTGCTCGACGGCCGCCCCGCCGATAAAAGGGTCTGGTGCCGGCTGCTCACACTCCTCCGCGGCTGGGATGAATTGATCCTCTGAGGCTGGCTGGTGGTCTTCTCAGGCTGGCTAAGGGTCCTCTCGGAGTCTCCGGATCTGCCAGAACTTCCAGAACCCCTAGATCTGGAACGACGGCCTCCGAATAACTGTCTAAATGCATCGGCCATCTGTAGCTTGAGGCATTAATACATTAATTAATATTAAATTATATTACATTAAATAACAAATTCTAATTAATATAATAACCAATAATGCTAACATATTTTAAAACATACTAACAAATTAATATTTAAATTTTAACTAATTTTAAATAATACTAACCATTAACATAAATATAACCATTTATATACAAATATAACTATATTTCATCATTAACATATATATACATACAAATAACTATTTATATATTAACATAAATATAACCATTTATATAATTAGGCTACCAATTTATATATATAATTAATTTAACAATTTATGTATAACAATTAAAATATACATTAACATATAACCAATATTAACAAATATATAACAATTTATATAATTAATCTACAAATTTATATATATAATTAATCTAACAATTTATACATATAACCAATATATATAACAATTTAACACACACTTAAATATCTAAATTATATACCTAAATTATACAATTAAAATAAATTAAAAAAAAAAAACAAAAAAAAACCTTCGGGATCTGTTTTGGCGGAGGAGGAGGAGGCCGGCCGGAGGAGGAGGGGAAGGAGGAGGAGGAGGCCGGATGGAGGAGGAGGGGAAGGAGGAGGAGGAGAGCGGACGCCGGCGCCGATTTGAGGAGGAGGAGGAGGAGAGCGGCGGATTGGAGGAGGAGAGCGGTCGATTTGAGGAGGAGGAGGAGAGCGGTCGATTTGAGGAGCGGAGGAGGAGTTTTTGCGGAGGAGAGAAAAAAGTCGGAGAGAAAGTGACTTTCAGCTTTTATAGCAGAAAGAATAGCCGACGATTTAGAAGATTGCGTCGGCTATTCTTTGAGAATAGCCGACGATTTAGAATATTTCGTCGGCTATTCTTTGAATGTCGTCGGCTGTTCTTTGAATGTCGTCGGCTATTCTTTGAATGTCGTCGGCTATTCTATGAACATCGTCGGCTATACTTTGGAAGATCAACAGCCGTCTGATCTGAGCCATCCAACGACAGACAATAAAAAGGCGCGGATCGCAAGAGTTTAGCCGACGAAATATAATTTTCGTCGGCTAAACTTAGAGAATAGCCGACGATTTAAAAGATTTCGTCGGCTATTCTTTGTAAAATCAACAGCCGTTGGATCTGAGCCATCCAACGGCAAACAATAAAAAGGCGCGGATCGCAAGAGTTTAGCCGACGACATATCATTTTCGTCGGCTAAACTATAGGTCAAACCACTAAGTCAAACCTTTAAACGCTTAAAAACGGAAATTAGTCTAGTTAAACGACGGTTTCTGGCCTGACCTTCAACAGATAATAGTTTCAAATCAATGTGATGCAACTAATCATATAAAAATTTTACAAAATTGATTTAACGAACGTCAGGCTACCCATAGGAAAACGAAAGTAAAAAACAGTTAACCGTAACATTCGACACACAGATTTTATCGGAATCTTGTCATTTTTCAACCGTAGACGTATTTCATTATTTTGGTCATATCTTATTTCACAACATTTTTGCATTTGAAGAGTCTACGTATAGTAACTATTTGAAACTATACATTCACTTAAACACTTAGTAAACAAGTTAAGGAACATTAGTGCATATGTTCTGATTTTGAGTCTAAAAGTTTAGAAAATCTATTCCAACCGTCAGATATCACCGTTAAGATTAAATACATGTATGAAAAAAAATCCAACTTCAGCTGACAACGTTAAAGGCTCGATCGGAACGGTCAACCGGGTGAGTCAAACCTCTAAACGCTTAGAAATGGTAATTGGACTGTCTAAATGATGTTTTTTGGTCTGACCTTCAACAGATAATAGTTTCAAATCAATGAGACGCAACTAATCATATAAAAATTTTACAAAATCGATTTAACGAACGTCAGACTACCCATAGGAAAACGAAAGTAAAAAACAGTTAACCGCAACATTCGGCACACAGATTTTATCGGAATCTTGTCATTTTTCAACCATAGAAGTATTTCATTATTTCGGTCATATCTTATTTCACAACATTTTTGCATTTGAAGAGTCTACGTATAGTAACTATTTGAAACTATACATTCACTTAAACACTTAGTAAACAAGTTAAGGAACATTAGTGCATATGTTCTGATTTTGAATCTAAAAGTTTAGAAAATCTATTCCAACCGTCAGATATCACCGTTAAAATTAAATACATGTATGGAAAAAAATCCAACTTCAGCTGACAACGTTAAAGGCTCGATCGGAACGGTCAACCGGGTGAGTTAAACCTCTAAACGCTTAGAAATGGTAATTGGACTGTCTAAATGACGTTTTTTGGCCTGACCTTCAACAGATAATAGTTTCAAATCGATGAGATGCAACTAATCGTATCAAAATTTTCCTCAAAATATTTACCGAAGGTAACGCTACCATTAGGGAAACGAAGGAATAAAACCTTTGACCGCATCTTTCGACACTCATATTTTATCGGAATCTTGTCATTTTTCAACCGTAGACGTATTTCATTATTTCGGTCATATCTTATTTCACAATATTTTTGCATTTGAAGAATGAAGCAATGGTTTATCGTTAGTGATAGAAAATGGAATATGGTCATTTTTTGTTTTTGTTTTATTTTTAAATCATAGCCGACGAGAGACTCGTACTCGTCGGCTATTCTTTTGTCGTTTTCTGTCTAAAATAAAATATGTATTTTTCAATATAGTTATAGCGGACGAAATAATGAATTTTTCGTCGGCTATTATGAGCATAGCCGACGAAATAACAAATTTTCGTCGGCTATTATATGAAAAAAAAAAACTGTTGGCAAGGAAGTTCAAGCAAAGTTCAGTTGGTAGTGCTGTTTATCTGCACCGAAAACTGTACTCTGTCTCGAAGGACTGGAAACCCTCTGACTCAAATGAAAAAATGGATGAGTTGGTCGAGACGATAGACTTGAATGAAGGAATCAAGGCAAAAGTTAACCGCAACATTCGACACACAGATTTTATCGGAATCTTGTCATTTTTCAATCGTAGACGTATTTCATTATTTCGGTCATATCTTATTTCACAACATTTTTGCATTTGAAGGATGAAGCAATGGTTTATCGTTAGTGATAGAAAATGGAATATGGTCATTTTTTGTTTTTTTTGTTTTAAATCATAGCCGACGAGAGACTCGTACTCGTCGGCTATTCTTTTGTCGTTTTCTGTCTAAAATAAAGTATGTATTTTTCAATATAGTTATAGCTGACGAAATAATGAATTTTTCGTCGGCTATTATTAGTATAGCCGATGAAATAACAAATTTTTGTCGGCTATTATATGAAAAAAAAAAAACAGTTGGCAAGGAAGTTCAAGCAAAGTTCAGTTGGCAGTGCTGTTTATCTGCACCGAAAACTGTACTCTGTTTCGAAGGACTGGAAACCCTCTGACTCAAATGAAAAAATGGATGAGTTGGTCGAGACGATAGACTTGAATGAAGGAATCAAGGCAAAATTCTTTATGAATATGCTTAGGTTATGTGAGTCATCTGGTGAGAAATTAATTGTTTTCAGTCAGTACCTCCCACCTTTGAAATTTTTAGAGAGTAGGGAAAGTCGTCACAAAGCAGCTGTTATCTTTAACAGCTTGGTCGTAAACATATCTTGGTACATGCAGGTTTTTCTTAGTTTTTTTTAAGAATCGGAGTTGTCTTTAGAAATTAGTGGATTACAAATGAAAGGATTACATCATCTAAATTACTTAATCCGTCGGATTGTAATCGGAATCATCGGATGAGTCTTCTTCGGTTTCTGAATTGCTCGATAGGGGTAATCTATGTCTTTCCTCACCACTAGAGTTCTCGTGAGTTTCTTCATTTGGATCAACATCAATAAGCAGTGGCTCTTCACGTCGAATTCGCACCGGCGTGTCTAGGCGAATAAAAGAGGAGTCAGGAATACCGTTTGAGTTGGGCTCTTGATACGCGATGCCACCTTCCTCGTTCTCTTCAGCCACTCTAAATGTAGACGCCCGGTAAATGCTGCGATGGTGGATAGTGTTGACTACTTTCCACGGGTCACCTTTGGCGAGATCATCAAGATAAAACACTTGTTTCACCCATGTGGCTAAAACGAACGGGTCATCCTCATACCATGATGTACTAGTGTTCACAGAAGTTATGCCGTATTAATCGGTTTTCATGCTCTGCGGCCGTGTGTCAAACCATCTACACTTGAAAAGGTGCACTTTCATGCCTTCCCCATAATGCAGTTCCACAACTGAATGGAGAACACCGTAATAGTCAACTCCATCATCCCCACCATGTGCCATAACCCCTGAATTTTGTGTTTTCAGTCTGACGTATCTCTCTTCACATCGAAATAACACACCATTCACTTTGCACATCACATAAACTTTTGAATAGACCGGCTTCATCGCTAGAAGTCTGAGTTCGTGCGACCAATTTGGGTGATTATCATTTTTAATAAGGTCCATCTGCAACCATCAGAATCAACTATAAATATGAATAATTATACACAATAATATATAAATACGTATAGAATAATGTTAAAGTTACGTACCCAGCGGCCGAAATGCTCTGCGAATGTTCGGTTGTGGTAATCGAGATCACCTCCTACTTGTTCACAGTTTAGATGCATGTTCTTCCAAAACTGAACTTTTAAACAGTTAATTAGTACTCACCAATGTGCAATGGCTACCTCATAATCTTTCAACTTGTAGGAAACTAGCATTTTTCCACCGAGTACAACATCGTCGGAGAGTATGGAAAGATTGAACTGTGAAGGTACATCTTCCGGTATGCTTTCCTGTAACGCTCCTAAATACAGCTTCATGTAGGTGACGCACTCGTGCGCAATATATGCTTCAGCTATACATCCTTCAGGTGCGGATCTGTTTTGGACAAAATCACCGTATTGTCCAAGTTGCCTATAAATCAAGTTTTTAAAGTGTTATGATAATACATTAATACTAAATCACATATATTGATGAGGAAATTAACATAAGGTGTAAAATACGTACCTTTCCATCGGATACATCGGTAAGCAACAACTGACGAGGAAGATGGATCATGAGGTGAGGCATGATGTCGAAAAAATTTGGAGGAAATATCATCTCAAATTTACACATGATATGAACGATGTCTTGTTGCATTTCCCGGAGGTCAGATTTTCTCACTTCCCATGTGCATACCTTTTGGAAAAATTTTGCCAACGCTGCTAACGGCTCCACAACGTGACGAGGAAGGAACGGTCGAATGAAAACAGGGAAGAGACGTTGTAGCAGGATATGATTGTCATGACTTTTCAACCCGTAAAGATTGTTGAATTGTCTGTTCACACACTTGGCTATATTTCCAGCAAAGCCTGAAGGATACTTGGCCCGACTTATCCAATGGAAAATTTCTGATTTATGCTCAGGCTTGACGGTGTAAGGAGCTTGAGGCATTTTTCTCTTCCCTTGTTTCAACTATAGTTGTTTTCTGATATTCATGTTTTGCAGATTAGTGCGAGCCTTAGGACCGTCTTTCGTTTTCCCCTCCAAGTTCAGCGTTGTGCCCACCACACTTTCAGAAATATTTTTTTCTATGTGCATAACGTCTAGGAAGTGATGGATCAACAACTCACACCAGTATGGGAGTTCCCACAATATGCTCTTCTGTGTCCAGAATTTGTACTCCTCAGGTCTTTCAGGTATTTCCGCTACAATATCGGGATGATTGCTGAGGGGCCCAAAATCATACTCATTAAGCACTGCTAAAATTTCTCTTCCCGTCCATCTTCTGGGAGGACCACCGTGTTCTTTGGTTCCATCAAATGCGGCAGACTCGTAACGCCAGTGGTGATCGAACGGAAGGAACACACGATGACCCATTCTGCATATCTTGTTGCAATGAGGGGTGCTCCCATAATCGCTGAGGCACTCTGGACAAGCCTTGTATCCCCTAACAACGCTGCCCGACAACATCCCATAAGCAGGAAAATCACTGATGGTACCAATAACCATGGCATGCATCTGGAACGCCTCCTCCTTGTACTTGTCAAACGTGGGATGACCAACGTCCCACAATACCTTAAGCTCTTCAATCAATGGTCTCATATACACATCGAGACATTTCCCTAGGTAACCAGCCCCCAGAATCAACAACGTCAACATATTATATTTCTTCTTCATGCACATCCACGGAGGAAGGTTGTAAGGTACCAAAATCACCGGCCATATACTGTATGAAAGACTCATGGTGCCGAAAGGGTTGAACCCGTCGGTTGAGAGCCCGAGCCTGACGTTTCTGACATCTGACGCAAAATGAGGAAACTCATTGTTTATATGCTTCCAAGCCGCTCCATCAGAGATGTGTGTTATGATATCTGCGTCTCCCAAGTCCCGCTCACCGTGCCATCTCATAGCTTTTACGGTGGTTTCTGACATGTACAACCGCTCAAGCCTATCTCTCAACGGAAAATACCGAAGCACTTTCACAGGTTTCCTATTGCCTGCTCCCGTCAACTTATATCGGTCAGAATGACATATCGGACATGCGTCAAGGCTAGCAAGGTCATTCCCTTCTGCATCTTTACCCCAGAAGAGTACGCAGTCAAATGCGTATGCATGGATCTTAATGTAGGAAATCCCTAGATCTTTGAGGATACTTCGGACCTTACGGTGATTGGTAGGATTACGATGACCCTCCTCCAACAACTAACAAGTGTACTGTAGATATTCATCCATTTGCCTGATAGTCGATTTTGTCTCGACTTTAATCCTCATTACCTCCATCACACTTTCAAGAACTGTCTTCTCAGAACTTGAAGACACATGGGTCTGTTGCAATGCAATCATTTTGTTGTACTTGTCAAAGGCAGCAGTGTTGACAACTTGTGGGAAGGGCTGCACGGGGTCATGCATATATTGTTCCCCACATACACCGCTTTCAAAAGGAAACACGTCGTTGCCGAATGACATTGTTTGATAGTTAGATGTACTACTACTGCCCGCCTAAAAAAACTACCCATGATCATGCGATCCATCTAATGATGGCTCACCGTGATATATCCAACGTCTGTACTTCGGTCAAAACCCATTACTCTTTAGGTGCTCCCATACTGTCCTAATCGGAAATCGACACATATCACTGCGACACCTACATTTATTGCACGGGCAATAATGGTATTCATTCCCGTTTGCATTTTCCTCGACGAACTGCAAAAAATTCACAACTCCTGTAGTGTATCGTCGGTCATGCCTTGGAAGCGAAATCCAAATCTTATCCGGATCCATATATAGCCTGAAAATAATATATATACATATATAACTTTAATTAATAAGAAATTAATTAACACATACATATATATATATATATATATATATATATAAATCCTTAATAATTAATTACATTACAATATATATTATTATCAACATCAACTCATATATATATATATATATATATATATATATATATACCATTAACAACCATTATTTAAGTTACACTATATATCAACCATTATTTAAGTTAATTACACTATGAACAACCATTAATTAACATATATATATATATATATATATATATATATATATATATAATTAAACTCCACACACACACACACACAGATATATATATATATATATATATATATATATATATATTTTAACACTAATTAAAATAACATCAAATTAAAACACATAATTAAACTCTAACTTAAAATCAACTCAACTACAACTCAAAATCAACATATATACATACATTCTAACACTAAAACAACAACAAAACAAAAAATCACTTACTAAATCAAAATCACTAAAACTCAAAATCAACTCAACTAAAACTCAAAATCAACATATATACACATATACGTACCTATATATAGCTCCACAATGTAAGAGATGACGGATTTCAACAATACCCACATATTTTTCACTCTTTCTCCCGTTTTTTTTCGTTTTTTTTTTTAAATGAGCAGCTGCTGTCTAGATCTTAAAATATATAGATTTATAGCCGATGAAAATGACAATTTCGTCGGCCAAAATTTCAAAAGTTTTCGTCGGCTAATGTTTCAGAGAAAGGGCGACGAAAATCCAAATCGTCGACTGAAATTTGAATATAGCCAACGATTTTTGTTTATACCAACGAAAAAAAAGGATCGTCGGCTATTCCCAAACTATGACCGACGATTTTGTTTTTCTACCGACGAAAAATAAAATCGTCGGCTATTCTATGGAATTACCGACGAAAATTTTTAGTCGTCGGCCGTTTTTTTTTATTTCGTCGGGAAAAGCCTTTTTTCTGGTAGTGTGGGGATATATAGTTCTGAGTGTTGAGAAAGATTAACGCTTTTACCTCTATTGCCCATCCAGCAAAACTGAGGTATGACATTGGATATTGCCAGAAGAATTTTGGAAGGTCGGAGACCCTCCGGAAAAGAATAGACGGCATCATCATGAATACCTACATGTACAGGTACTGAACTGGATTAGACATCGGATGTAAGTCTCAGCACAATCTTCAAGACCCATTTTGGAGAGGAACTCTTCTACAACCTCATTTTTCTCTTCATTTGTCATTTTGGATGCATGGCAGCCTCAAATGAGCTGAATATGTAAGAGTTTCTCTCACAGTGAGTGATCCCAGAAATATGTCTTCTTGAGTCACATACGACTGAAATACAAAGGAAAAAGAAAGATTTAGAGTAATTTTTAGAGTCACTGATTTCATAACAAATATTTTGCAAATGCCATCTAATATTGTACTTACAATATCTGTACTGTTTATGCTTCTTTTGTTCCTATTGAGTATCACATCCCCACACATTTTAACATTTGGAGGCAGCCTCCCTGTTGCAATTAATATATAATCATGGATAATATTTTGAAGTATAAAGACATAGGATATATCATTTTCAAAGAAATAAAAATAAGGACAAAATACTTGTTACCCCCTATGCTATGTACTAAAATACAGTTTGTCCTTGACTTTTCAAATTAAACTGAAACATCCCTAATCTTTCATTTATTAACACTTTAGTCCATTCTCCTCCATGATCGTCAAAATATTCCGTTAAATTTCTAAAATGATGAAAATACCCCGTTTAAAATCAATATTTTTTCTTCTCTTTTGTTTTTATTCATCAACTCTTGTTTGGTTTGATATTATTGTTCTACTTACTAGGTTTTTTGTTTATATATATATAATTGTACTTAATTAGAGCCTAACAAAAAATTGAAAGAGAAAGGGAAAAATAAAAAAGATTTTCAGCATGAATATTTTGGTCATTCTAAAATTCAAAGTTTGTCAATAATGGATTTATTTGACGGAATGGACGAAAGTATTGACAACTGATAAGAGCACAAAGTGCTATGTTTTTAATATGTTTATGCATACACTTATGCTTTGCTTAACCCTTATTTGTGTAGATTTGAGTCATATTATAGAGTCATTAGTATTTGGTAGAGTCACATTAAAAGCATGCTAAGTATAGAGAACAGGGCAAAAATTTGTCAAAAGCTGAAATCTAGTCAAGCTAGGAGCCTTTAAATATTTCGTTGATTCTGTAAAGCTTCCACTTTGCTTTTGATGAATTTTTCTTCTCTACTATATAGTAGACTTGTTGATGATTGAGCAGTGGAAGGAGTTATTACAATCGGAGTAAAAAAAGCTGCCAGGATTTGGAATGAAAATTCTACCACAATGCAGCTAGTTCCAGTAATTTCCTGGGCACATTATCCAATTTCCTCAATTTTTCTAGAACGATTCACTTGGAACCAAAAGGCATGCCTTATATGCACGGAAAGCTATGAGAGTCTAGTTTTCAGAAAATTTTAGATCTCTGCCAAAGCTATTTTATGAAGGAAGTTATGCCAGTTACAACAAAAGAAGGTTAAGTCTACCGAGAAGAGCAACCTACTGCTTGCCGAGAAGAATTTCTGTTTTTCAGCACCAAAGTAGTGTCCAAAAGCATCAATAGAGTTTTTTTGAGCTAAATGAAGATTAGGAGAGTCAGCTAAGCAAAAAGAAAGTGCAAAATAAGGAAAGAAGAAGTTCCCTAGTCCTAGTAGGAAAATGAGTGAAGCTGCCGGTTCTAGAAGAAGATGTTCCTGGCTCAACTAGGGACTCTTGCAACTGCATTTGTGGACTATTATCCATCAAGGAACGAGCTGAGTTCATCAAGGAGTCCATGAAGTTGTGATCCATGAAGAAAATCGGCAGAAAAGTGTAGAAGAATAAGGAAATTAAGGAAGGAAGATCAAAACTGGATACAACAAGGATTCCTTGCCGGTTTTGAACAAGGATTTCTGCCGACCCTATGCTGCCTTCTCTCCTATATAAAGGCACAAATTTCATACAGAAAAATTATCACATCCAACACACAAACACGAGTCTCAAGCTCTACCAAATATTTTACCATAGAAATATATAGAATAGCAAGCCGAAATTCATTCCACCACCACTTCAAATTTCGTCCACCCGATCCATGTTTAAAAGACTCAGTCGAGCAAACACCTTTTCACGCATTAGAGACACCATTGCGAATGGCTAGAATGCTTGATCCAAACTCCTTCATCTCTAAGGCATGTAATTTTATAGTTTTACAATTCTATATCTATGTAGGTTGTATGTTTTTATAGTATCTATATGTATGTCTATGTATGTATGATTTGAATGTTTGGTTTTGCATGTTAGTTTCGTTTTTGAGTCTTATGCTTGTATTCATGATCTCAAGTTTCAGATTCAAAGATTTTTACAAAACAAATATATAAACGTAATTTGTTTTAAATTGTAAGTTAGGTCTTAGGGAAGCATGTTTCGATTTATCTCTTGTCTTATACTTGGTTTATTCTTTAAATTCATATGCATAAAGATTGATGGTATATGCAATTGCAATGTATGGGGTATCGATCTCATTAGTCAAAATAAACATAGGTCGAGTCTAGCGCTAGCTACATTGTCTTGATTTGTGTTGTTTTAGGGATAGAGTAGTTTAAAGAATTTACATGTCGATGCGAGATGAGTGACGCCATACATGTTAACATGTCTCCGATTAAAGATTTCGTACATATATGCTGCTTGTTTAGTTTCTATGTGTATGTAGATTGTAAACCGGTTAGCTAAAGATTATGATTAAGCGCTAAAATAGTCCTAAATACTTTCTTGAAGTCTATATCGATTAGTAAACCGCTAAGGGGCTAGTTAGGTCGGAACTAAGAGAGTTTAGAATTTGTCGAACTTGCTGCCTTGTTTCCTTTCTTTCGTTTATTACATGTTATGTGAACTTTTGTGTGAGTGCTTTGTGTAAAAGATGTTGATCACTTGTAAATATTAGATTATGATTTATTTTTCTTATCTTGTCTTAAATTTCGTAGGAAGTAAAATCTTTTCAAAACCCCCCTTAAATCCGTATATATGTATATATGTATATATTTGTGACTTGAAGTATATATGTGTATATAATTTTCTTATATTATGTGTTGTTAATGCTTTAAATGTTTTGACTACCCTTCAATCCCCGGGCTGAACGATCCCTACTTATTCTATACTACTAACGATCTTTTGTAGGGTTAAATTGTGTGCGATTCTCTTCACCATCAACAATTGAAAGATTAGAGATGCTTCAGTTTAATTTGAAAACTCAAGGACGAAACTGTTTTTTGGTGCATAGTATATAGAGTAACAAGTATTTTATTCTAGAAATAAATAAGACTGGGATACTAATTCTTTTGCACAAACAATTTGCTTCGCGTATACGCAAATTAGAAGAGATGTTAACCGACAACCATATCTAGAAACATAATTTGACTGCATTGATCTCGGTATCTAAGCCCCCTACGAAATTTTAAGAACCTAATGGAGTATGGGTCATATAGGGATGTATCCAGTGGCGGAACCAGGAATTAAAATCGGGTGAGACTTGGATTTTATATGTATTATCGATAAAAAAAAATTAACCGTGTGAGAACTAACCGTGCGAGAATAAATACATAGATTGAATAAACTAAGGAAATATAGTGAGCCTTGTCTTTAAAATGCATAATTATACAAAATAATATCCATAAATCTCTTTAAGAGTTACGCAACATAAGCGAAATAAACATTGGAATGAGATACTTTGATGTAAAATCAAGTAGAACTAACTAAATCTCACCCTACGGGTACCTAAAGCTTCAAACTCCTTTATCACAAAATCATTACCAATAGAATCGGCATACTCCTTCTCAATATGGAGGACCATACAATCACCAAGAAATTCATCTTCCATCTTATTTCTACGTTTATTTTTGATGATGTTCATGGCAGAAAATGTCCTTTCAGTTGTTGCTGTAGAAACCGGAAGAGTCAAAACTAGACAAATCAATCTATAGATCATAGGAAAAAACTCTGACTTCCTTGTTTGAACCAACAATGGACATAGCTCAGAAATGCATGTTAAATACTGAAATTGAGGATCACTGCGCATGTTTTTCTCATAAAAAGCACACTCCAACTCAAGAGAAAGAAGCTTACTTGAGTCACCATTAACAAAATCCTCAGGAAAATACTTTCTTGCAAGATCAACTACCTGTTCAGTTTTAAACTTACTGAAATTCGCATAAGGATCCAAAGTTGAAGCAAGAATAAGAAGTTCTGACATTGGCTCTGAGAATCTTCCATTCAACTCACTTATCTGAAAGTCAATCAAAGCATTGAACACATCAATATGGTAATGATGCTCATTAGTGATACAATCTCTTTGTTGGGAACGACGGCCTGTACCATCCATATAAGGACAATGCATATCAGGTATATTAATCTCATGCTTCTCACAAAATGATTCTACTTCTTGTAAAAAGTCAGCCCATCCTTCCTCTCTAAGCTCCCCAAGTAATGACTTTGTATGTCCCACAAAATGCATAGCATGAACAAAATCAAGAGTCTTCCGTTGCAATGTCTGAGAAAGGAGTTCTGTAATTTTCATTACCTTGTGCACTAGAAGCAAACTGAACACAAAACGATATCCTCGCATAGCTTTAAGAACATCATCAGCTTCTCCTTGTATCTCTAAGGCCGCCTGCTCAATCATGTCATCAAGAGTTGTATTAACTGCACTAAACAATTGAATTAAACTCTTGACTGAACGAAAATGTGAGCCCCAACGAGTAGCACCGGTTCGTTGCAAAGTACAAATCTGATTAGCCCCTGTACCAGTTTCAAGTTGGCCACATGCTACCAAGTTTGCAATTTCTTCCTTTCTAATAGCTTTCAAGGCAGAATGACGCTTGCCCGAAGAGTTGACAAAGTTCACAATTAAACTCAAGGTGGAAAAGAATTTCCAAATGTCCCTTACCCCCTTAGCTGAAGCATTAAGTGTTAATTGCAAGCGATGAGCAAAACAGTGCACATAGTATGCATAATGACACTCTTCAAGAAACAGTGCTTGTAAACCTTTGTAAATGCCTCTCATATTGCTAGTACCATCATAGCCTTGACCACACATATTTCTTACTTGGAGATTGTACATTGTAAGAACCTTCGAGATCTCATTTTTAAGAGTTTGTGAGGTTGTGTTAGGAACACTCACAATCTTAAAAAATCGTTCCCGAATCAAACCTAGACTATCAACAAATCTCAAAATAATGGCCATTTGTTCCCTACTAGAAACATCTATCGCTTCGTCAACAAGAAGACAATATTTTGTATCCCCAACTTCTTCACGTATCATACTCCTCACTTTATTACCAAGTATATTAAGAAGCTCCTTCTGAATTAGAGGACTTGTGTACTTGGCATTTCCAGGAGCATTTCCTGTAGCTCTTTCAATCTCTGGACTAATTCTTCCATATGACTTGATGATTTGCTTAAATGGTCCGGCATTCAATGACTCTTCAGATTCATCATGGCCTCTAAAGGCTATTCCTTGTTGAGCTAGGTATCTTACACCCTCTATAGAAACCGTAATCCTCAACCGGTTATCCGCCACATCTTTTGCTGATTTTGAACTAAAGACTCTCTCAATTTGACTAGATGGCCTTCGCAGTAAATCCCACTTTTGCATTGAACCATTATGTGGAGATGTAATAAGTCCAACATGATTTAAAAATGCATTATCACTAGGCACAGTCCGCTTCCAATTATTGAACCCATTAATGACAAATGCTTGGTTCTGAGAATTTTCTGTATCAAAGAGGAAACAAGGGAAACAATATGCCTTCTTCTTATCCTCTGAATACTCGAGCCATGGATTATTTTTAAACCAAGAAAACTGAAACCTACGCTGTTGATTACCAAATTGAGAGAACGGGAACTCACAGTCTGGTTGCATTGGACCTTGCCGACTATACGCTCTTCTAATAGAATCACGTTCATTAACTGGATATTTCCAAATGGGAGAACGTTTTCCTGGATCACGTTCAATGGCATTAGTATTGCTCAATTCATTGCTTTGGATCTCAATAGGAATCACAGTAGGGCTTGGAGTTGAAGCATCACTATGAGATGGTTCTGAATTACCAATATTTAAACTCGAAGACGCAGGATTAATTTTTGGAAACCATGAACTAATGATCTTTGTTCTCTTCGGTTTTGGTTGTTCATTCGACATATTATATACTCTCACACCTATAGGTTAAGAAATTATAGTTTCAGCACTTTAAGTAGAGGCCATAGAGCAATATGTTATATCACAAAGTATTGATTGTTGTAAACCAAAAATGAAAAAGAATAAGAACCTGGTTGATTGGTTATGCATAACAAGAACGAATCACCAATAAACAATTTTAATTCCTTAAAAACCTTGAGATCAATAACCTACATTTAAGAAAAGAAAAAAGAAAGTAAGAAGACAACTACGGCTCTACAAGAAGTCAAGAACAATGGTGATTGGTGAATGATTCAACACTTCAACCACTGCATCGATTCCATCATTCCAAGTCTCCAACACATTTTAGCTTATAAAAAAGAAAAAACCCATAATCTTGGAGTCCAAACAAAGATCATTAAACATATTTTTTCCTCAAATTCAAGACTAAAAGCCCTAAATTTTACCCCAATTTCGAATTTTCAATAATAGATAATGAAATTTATAATTAATGAAATTGAAATAGACCACTAATTTCAGCACTTACATTGGGATTGAGAGGCAAAATGAAGCTGAGTTGTGAACTTGTGATTGGATGAGAGAGGGAGATGAGTATGACAGGGGAGGAAAGCCACGCAGAGAAGAAGACCACATAATGGAGGAAGGAGAATGTGAAGCTCTTTAATTACAAGCTTTTTGTGGATTTAATTGGGTTGTAATTGACTATTTGGGCTTCCGGATGAGATGAGAAAGACTGGGTGGGGTTTGAGCTAAGTGGGCTGCTGGGGTGACTAGGCTGCCGGGGTGACTAGGCTTGAGCTAAGTGGGCTGCTGGGTAACTCTTCTTTTTTTTCTTCTTCTAATGTTAGCTATATTGCCTATATATAAATTTTTTTTTTTTTAAACCCAATAACTTTGGGTGGGGCTTGAGTCCCAGGGAACAACATAGTGGTTCTGCCCGTGGATGTATCATAAAAACAGTAGTCATTAGTTGAGTAGGTTAATTATGGGAGCTGAAGATGATAGACTGGGAATGAGAGAGGAGATCAGTGTGGATTATTATATGGGAAAATGACCATTTAGTCAAAAATGTGGCAAAAATTGCCAACCCAATATCCATTTCAACAAATCTAAACGAATAGAGTTTTGCCCCAACCTATTTATTAACCTACAGTCTACCACATATATCTGCTCCTCTCTCTCTAACCCTTCACCTCCTAGAAACCCTCTCTCTATTTTTCATGTGAGAAGAAGAGAGAAGAATGCCAGCGACGGAATTCCAAGGCAACTTCAAGCAGTTCGGGCCCACGTCAACCCAGTCATGGACGGCGGCGGCGCCCTCAACCTCGACGCCTTCCAGACCCACGTCTTCGACTGCTTCCAACACCTATCCTCTCCCTCCCAAGACCTTCTCTCCCTCTCCTGGCTGCACGGCTTCCTCGACGGCTTCCTCCGCATCCACCACCAGTTCAAGCTCCTCCTCCTCTCCACCCCCAAGTCCCACCTCTCTAAGCCCACCATCGATCGTTTGCTCTCTAATTACTTTGAGCGCAGCGTCAAGGGCCTTGGCGTCTGTAATGCCATTCGCGGCGGAATTGAGCAGATGCGGCAGTGGCAGAAGCTGTTAGAAATTGTTCTCTGCGCTCTTGACCGGGACCGAACTCTCGATGAAGGCCGGTTCCCGCGGGCCAAGAAGGCCCTGATTGATTTGGCCATAGCAATGGTGGATGATGGACTATTCTCCCTTTCTTTTTTACTATTATTGGGGTCACTAACAGGTTTACTAAAGGTGGGGGGTTACTAGAGGTCAGTAATTGGGTTACTGTGGTCAGTAATTGGGGTACTGTGAGTCGGTATTTTGAGTTATTAGATGTCAGTAAATTATTATCGTGGATTACTGTGGGTCAGTAATTTATTATTAGGGATTACTGGAGTCAGTAATTTATTATTAAGGATTACTAGAGATCCGTAATTTATTATTAGGGGTTATTGGGATTTGAAATGAATAAAAAAATCGACTATTAAATTTCGGTGATCAAATTCCGGGAACCGGAGTCCGACGACTAGTGACCAAAGTCCAGATTCCGGTGACCGGAGTACGGATTCGGGCGACCGGTAAAATGAACAAAAAAACCGACTATTAAATTCCGGTGATCAAATTTCTGCCATCGGAGTCCGACGACCATTGATCGGAGTCCAGATTCCGGTGACCGGAGTACGGTGAGGTTTGGACAAAATCTTAATGGATGGTAGGAGTATTTTAAGAGGTGAGGGAAAAATAGTCTCAAAAATATCTTTTTGTATCATTTGAGATATGAGTGTTGAATATTTTTTGAGTGAATGGGTAAATTTTGAGTTTTGTCATTAGAATAGACATTGGGGAGGCCAAAATAGTATTAAATGGACATTTTCTCTTATTTGTAGTGACAAGACCAGCTTCATATCCAGTCTCACAAGTCACAACACTACTAAAGTGATACTTGCATTGAATTAAACTTTCATATAAACATGATATTTCTGTCAATTTTACGTCATATGTCCCTTAAACATGATCATAACTTCATAAGCCATGCTATATGATTATTGTTGAACCTAGACCGGCCAACCAGAAAAAGAAAAAGGATAAAAAACAAAGGGTAATAACAATGATTAATCTTACAGAGAGGGTACGGTGCGGATGTGTGTGGTATGGGTATTCTCAAGTCCATAGACGACAGAATGATTTCTGCTCCTAATTAACAATGAAATACCCTAGAGCTTCATGCGATTGAAAATCATGTATATTCGTTTCCATGCAAAGATCGATTCAGCAACAAGTTAATGTACATACGTAAATCACAGAGAGAGAGAGAGAGAGAGTAACCAGCCAAGGCATCTAGTAAGGTAGATTTTCCAGAGCCAGAAGGACCCATGATGGCCATTATCGGATCAGGTTGCGCATAACCAGTAACCCCATTTAACAGCAGCTTTGATCTGCTTCCACTGCTTGTTCCAGCCACTACCGTAATGTCTTGCCAAACCAAGTACTTCCCAGATGATGATGATCCAGTTCCATCCATCTCTTTAAATTTTTCCTCGATCACTTTTTCTAGCCACCCTGCAATTCCAGTTTAATTTACTGGCCAAGTCGGTCAGTCCTACTTATTCTTCTTGACTTTTTATATATATATATAGGCGGTTCGAACATGTATCTAAATATACCAACATCTCATACTCAGAATCTAAGTGGTGAAGCTGATTAGATCTACTTTACATTAAATTTATGGGTCTCGAAGTGGCTGTAGATATTAACTTATCCTCACTATGCCAACCGCAAGCATGGTAGGCGGAAACTATTTACCACAAGCATATATGGTCTTCAGAAAATCATTTTCCACAAATTATTTTAGGCACTTTACCAATAACTACACAATTACACAATTGCTACTATAATTATCAAGAGCAGACTATTGAACTCTGTTTCCCGTGCGCCAACCATACTAACGTCAACGTTAAACCTCCGTCGTTTTCTCGATCCAAAATCAAAATTGTTCCTCTCTCTCTCTCTCTCTCTCTCTCTCTCTCTCTCTCTCTCTCTCTCTCTCTTAATCGTTGAAGCTCTCGACTCCGACAGGCGGCAGTTCCGGCAAAGCAAGAGAATGACGAATCATGGCGCACTACCAGATCGGACAGAATAGCCGACGAAAAAAATTTCGTAGGCTATGCCGAATTTTCGTCGGCTATTCCTTCTGCCGACGAAATTTTCGTCGGCTATACGTCGTCGGTAATACCAATGGCCGACGAAAATAACGAAATCGTCGGCTATTCTCGGGTATGGCCGACGACAGTGCCGACGAAAATTAATTTTGTCGACCAAACCTGGGCAAAATATCCGACGAAATTCGTCGGCTATGCTCGAGCATGGCCGACGATATCGTAAACTATAGCCGACGAAATTCGTCGGCTATTTGTTCTGAAATATAGCCGACAATTTCATCTATTTCGTCGGTTATTTCATCGGAATATATTAATATTTTAATAGGCATTAATTAGTTATAGCCGACGAAATAATGTCATTTTCGTCGGCTATAGAAGTTATAGCCGACGAAAATTGGTAAAAATCGTCGGCTATAGTACTTATAGCCGACGAAATAATGTCAATATCGTCGGCTATTCTTACATTTGGGGGAAAAAAAATTAAATTAATTTCTAAATTACCATTCCAAGCAACCTGCAAATCACAAAGACAATCCATGCATTTGCACCAACAAGAAACACGTCTAAATGATTTATTATTTAATTTGTTCCAATATACATAAAATATAACCCTAATCATCACCTAAAGCACTAAAGTCCACCACGTCATCCCCAACATCCTGCTCGTCATCATCGGGAGGTTGAGGCATTGGAGGTTCAACTAACGGCTGAAACGGGGGCGGGGGTTCAAGGGCTTGTTTTTGTGCCGCGAACATATCACACCACCAGTTTTGTTGGGCAGCGTAGTTGTGTTGCCGAACTCTGTCGCATTCAGCATGCCAACTGGCCAGATCCAAATGATACTGCTGTGTTTTGCGGCGTAGCTCCTGTGATCTCTGGGACTCAGCCGCCAATCTTGCGGCCAATCTCTACACTTCCCCCCTCATCTGTTGGCTGTCCCCGCCTCCCTTCTTTTGACCTCCCTTAGTGGTCTTCAGGAGCCCTATTCCAGAACTTCCCAAACCCCGGCAGTAGTATTGGTTTGACCGGTGTGGGAAGGCTGCGTCGAACATCCTCGCTGCCGTTTGGACATTCGATCGGTCGACCTGGCGCAGGGCTTCTTCCAGATCTGCCTCTGAAATGTTCGGTTGTGTCTCCCGAACTATTTGCTGGAACACATCTTCTTCGGCCCGGTTCACCCTCTCCTAATTGAACGGGAAAAAAAAAATAATTAATATTCTAACAAGTATATAATTAAGTAAAATTAATAATTAAAATTTTAAAATCGTAATCAACGACTTACGAGCTGTTCTGTCGCTTGTGGATAAGCGATCTTGAACGTCTCCACGTACGGGTTGCTATCAGGATGATCTCTAAGCGCCTCCTCCTGATATTGTGCAAACGGCCTAGAACCACCATGATGGGGGGTTGTGTTACGGCGGCGGTTCGCAGAGTTTACCCGAGACCGTTGCTTCAAACAAATAATAAAATATTAGAAAAATGCATAAAAAAAATTTAGTGTAATAATTATAAAATAATTAAACTAATAATTAAAATTTTAACAAAATAAATATTTATAGTTAAGTTTAGTATTTACCTGTATAAGTGGGTTGTTGAAGTCTACTGTCTTCAACCAAAGCCACTCGTACTCCCTGAACATGAACTCTCTGGGAGTACCCATACGACCACGGTTGTCGTATTGGTTAAAGTGGGAACGGAGCTCGTTCTTCCACTCTTTGAACCTACGGAAAAAACAAAAGTGCATTAGAAATATTATTAATATCATAAAATATTTCAAATTATAAGATAAGGAATTCCCAACGTACCTCAACGACTACATCGCGTCCGCCCAATGCTGCTTATGTTCTGCAATCTCGAAGTATGTCTGAAAGATAATATTTTATTAGTTTTACAATTATAACAATACCGAAAATTATTAAATATTACGTAAAATAAATTAATTTTTTTAAATTACTCACCGACGCGGCGTTGTTCACCTCCCTCTTGATCTCTTCAGGCACATCAGCCCACCGGGTCCACAACATAGGGACTCTGTCCCTAATCAGTGCCCCCACGCAACCCGTGTAGTCGCGGCGTTTTTTCCCTTGAACCTTCTGATTAGGAGGTTCGTTGATCCGGATCCTCCCGCTGCTCTCAACAGTTCTCCTGAGCGTGTCAAAACATATGACACCTCTCGTATTCCTCGTTGAACTGCTAGCGGCTGTCCCTATTATATAAACGACGATTGGTAAATAAAATTAAATATTAGTGCGTTAATTTTAATAAAACATTTAATTAATAAAATCAAATGTTACCTAAACTGGATGACTCGTCTGTCGACTTTCCTTTTCTCCTCGCCGAAATCAGGAGGTCAGGGTTCTCAAATGGCTGCTGCTGGTATGCCTCCGCAGCACTCACGTACTGAGGCATAGCAGGCCATATGGGCACACCTCGAAAGTCGACCTCGGGTATCGCAGGAATGTTGTACGGGAGGTAGAGCTGATTTGGGAGAGTAGGCCCCTCAGTCGAGTCAGCAGCAGACGTCTTCGGACTCGTCATCGGCTCCCGATGAACCTCAGGCATACGGACCTGAGGAACGTCTGCTGCTATCTCGTCCTGAAATAGCTACCTTTTGAATAGACCGGCTTCATCGCCAGAAGTCTGAGTTCGTGCGACCAATTTGGGTGATTATCATTTTTAATAAGGTCCATCTGCAACCATCAGAATCAACTATAAATATGAATAATTATACACAATAATATATAAATACGTATAGAATAGTGTTAAAGTTACGTACCCAGCGGCCGAAATACTCTGCGAATGTCCGGTTGTGGTAATCGAGATCACCTCCTACTTGGTCACAGTTTAGATGCATGTTCTTCTAAAATTGAACTTCTGGACAGTTAATTAGTACCCACCAATGTGCAATGGCTACCTCATAATCTTTCAACTTGTAGGAAACTGGCATGTTTCCACCGAGTACAACATCGTCGGAGAGTATGGAAAGATTGAACTGTGAAGGTACATCTTCCGGTATGCTTTCCTGTAACGCTCCTAAATACAGCTTCATGTAGGTGACGCACTCATGCGCAATATATGTTTCAGCTATACATCCTTCAGGTGCGGATCTGTTTTGGAGAAAATCACCGTATTGTCCAAGTTGCCTATAAATCAAGTTTTTAAAGTGTTATGATAATAAGTTAATACTATATCACATATATTGATGAGGAAATTAACATAAGGTGTAAAATACGTACCTTTCCATCGGATACATCCAAGTGAAGTGCACAGGACCGGTAAGCAACAACTGCCGAGAAAGATGAATCATGAGGTGAGGCATGATGTCGAAAAAATTTGGAGGAAATATCATCTCAAATTTACACATGATATGAACGATGTCTTGTTGCATTTCCCGGAGGTCAGATTTTCTCACTTCCCGTGGGCATACCTTCTGGAAAAATCTTGCCAACGCTACTAACGGCTCCACAACGTGACGAGGAAGGAATGGTCGAATGAAAACAGGGAAGAGACGTTGTAGCAGGATATGATTGTCATGACTTTTCAACCCGTAAAGATTGTTGAATTGTCTGTTCACACACTTGGCTATATTTCCAGCAAAGCCTGAAGGATACTTAGCCCGACTTATCCAATGGAAAATTTCTGATTTATGCTCAGGCTTAACGGTGTAAGGAGCTTGAGGCATTTTTCTCTTCCCTTGTTTCAACCATAGTTGTTTTCTGATATTCATGTTTTGCAGATCAGTGCGAGCCTTAGGACCGTCTTTCGTCTTCCCCTCCAAGTTCAGCGTTGTGTCCACCACACTTTCAGAAACATTTTTTTCTATGTGCATAACATCTAGGAACTGACGGATCAGCAACTCACACCAGTACGGGAGTTCCCACAATATGCTCTTATGTGTCCAGAATTTGTACTCCTCAGGCCTTTCAGGTATTTCCGCTACAATGTCGGGATGATTGCTGAGGGGCCCAAAATCGTACTCATTAAGCACTGCTAAAATTTCTCTTCCCGTCCATCTTCTGGGGGGACCACCATGTTCTTCGGTTCCATCAAATGCGGCGGACTCGTAACGCCAGTGGTGATGCGCCGGAAGGAACACACGATGACCCATTCTGCATATCTTGTTGCAATGAGGGGTGCTCCCATAATCGCTGAGACACTCTGGACAAGCCTTGTATCCCCTAACAACGCTGCCCGACAACATCCCATAAGCAGGAAAATCACTGATGGTACCAATAACTATGGCATGCATCTGGAACGTTTCCTCCTTGTACTTGTCAAAAGTGAGATGACCAACGTCCCACAATACCTTAAGCTCTTCAATCAATGGTCTCATATACACATCGAGACATTTTCCTGGGTAACCAGGCCCTGGAATCAACAACGTCAACATATTATATTCCTTCTTTATGCACATTCACGGAGGAGGGTTGTAAGGTACCAAAACCACCGGCCATATACTGTATGAAAGACTCATGGTGCCGAAAGGGTTGAACCCGTTGGTTGAGAGCCCGAGCCTGACGTTTCTGACATCTGACGCAAAATGAGGAAACTCATTGTTTATATGCTTCCAAGCCGCTCCGTCAGAGATGTGTGTCATGATATCTACGTCTCCCGCGTCCCCCTCACCGTGCCATCTCATAGCTTTTGCGGTGGTTTCTGACATGTACAACCGCTCAAGCCTATCTCTCAACGGAAAATACCGAAGCACTTTCACAGGTTTCCTATTGCCTGCTCCCGTCAACTTATATCGGTCAGACTGACATAGCGGACATGCGTCAAGGCTACCAATGTCATTCCCTTATGCATCTTTACCCCAGAAGAGAACGCAGTTAAATGTGCATGCATGGATCTTAATGTAGGAAATCCCTAGATCTTTGAGGATACTTCGGACCTTACGGTGATTGGTAGGATTACGATGACCCTCCTCCAACAACGAAGAAGTGTATTGTAGATATTCATCCACTTGCTTGATAGTCGATTTTGTCTCGACTTTAATCCTCATTACCTCCATCACACTTTGAAGAACTGTCTTCTCAGAACTTGAAGACACACGGGTCTGTTGCAATGCAATCAGTTTGTTGTACTTGTCAAAGGCAGCAGTGTTGACAACTTGTGGGAAGGGCAGCACCGGGTCATGCATATATTGTTCCCCACACCGCTTTCAAAAGGAAACACGTCGTTGACGAATGCCATTGTTGGATCGTTGGATGTACTACTACTGCCCGCCTCAAAAAACTGCCCATGATCATGCGATCCATCTAATGATGGCTCACTGTGATATATCCAACGTTTGTACTTCGGCCAAAACCCATTACTCTTTAGGTGCTCCCATACTGTCCTAATCGGAAATCGACACATATCACTGCGACATTTACATTTCTTGCACGTGCAATAATGGTAATCATTCCCGTTTGCATTTTCCTCGACGAACTGCAAAAAATTCACAACTCCTGTAGTGTATCGTCGGTCATGCCTTGGAAGCGAAATCCAACTCTTATCCAGATCCATATATAGCCTGATAATAATATATATGTATAACTTTAATTAATAAGAAATTAATTAACACATACATATATATATATATATATATATATATATATATAAATCCTTAATAATTAATTACATTACAATATATATTATTATCAACATCAACTCATATATATATACCATTAATTAACAACCATTATTTAAGTTAATTAATTACACTATATATCAACAACTATTAATTAACATATACATATACATATATATATATATATATATATATATATATTTTAATACTAATTAAAATAACATCAAATTAAAACACATATATAATTAAACTAAAACTCAAAATCAACTCAACTAAAACTCAAAATCAATATATATACATACATTCTAACACTAAAACAACAACAAATTAAACAAAAAATCACTTAATAAATCAAAATCACTAAAACACAAAATCAACTCAACTAAAACTCAAAATCAACATATATACATACATTCTAACACTAAAACAACAACAAAACAAAAAATCACTTACTAAATCAAAATCACTAAAACTCAAAATCAACTCAACAAAAACTCAAAATCAACATATATACATATGTACGTACCTATATATAGCTCCACAATGTAAGAGAGGACGGATTTCAACAATACCCACAGATTTTTCACTCTTTCTCCCGTTTTTCCCATTTTTTTTTTAAATGAGCAGCTGCTGCCCAGATCTGAAAATATATAGACTTATAGCCGACGAAAATGTCAACTTCGTCAGCCATACTTCCAAAAATTTTCGTCGGCTAATGTTTCGGAGAAAGGCCGACGAAAATACAATTCGTCGGCTGAAATATGAATATAGCCGACGATTTTTTGAAAATACCAACGAAAAAAGGTTTCGTCGGCTATGGTTAAACTATGGCCGACGATTTTTTTTTTACCGACGAAAAATAAAATCGTCGGCTATTCCTTAGAATTACCGACGAAAATTTTAATTCGTCGGCCGTTTTTTTTTTTTCGTCGAGAAAACCCTTTTTTCTGGTAGTGGTGGCAAAGTGATACGACAATGATGACGACAAACCTAGAGCTCCTTTTCCACTGGACGACAATAATAGGTTGATTCTACTCTTCGTCGTCTCCAGATCTCGTCACCGAAGTGTCTGACAATTTATTCGGTTTCGATCCTCTCGGAGATTAAATTCTGGTAACTTGGCTATTTCATGTTCTAACGTTTTGATATTGCGGTGGGTTGTTGAAATTAGGGTTTTATGGACGATTGCATCGAATTTTGGTGTAGTTATTATGATTTCATTGATGTACTCGATGTGCTTGGGTGTTGATAATGCAAGGAAAAGCCAGCTATTGGTATCAAGCAGTACTCTCCTCAAAACTGCTCTAGATGCATGGTATAGATTTGTGGGTAGGAGAGATTAATATATATTAGCACTATTGAGGGTCAATAGTTTTATATTTATTTATGGGTTATATGGATGTATGATAGACTTACTCTGTTGTTGAATTTATGGTCCTTAAATAACTGCAATTGTGAGGATTTTTGATTATGTTTTTTGCACTGTTATAAGGTCTATTGTAATAATTTTATTGACCCTCAGTAAGTACTTATATATATTTTTAAAATATTTTTTGCACTCATATAAGGCATATACAACGCTTTTATAATCTTTTTACCTTCAGTAACTAATATAATTTTATTGATCCTCAAAATCACGTAATATTAGTGATTCTCAATAATATCATAAAAAAAAAAACAAATTTCATAAATTACTATTTAACGGATTATGTTAGTTTAATAGATGGAAATTTATTAGTGGTAATTTTAAAAAACAGACTTATAATTAGTAATTATGAGCCAAAAAAATGTAGTTATTGGTATTATTTTAAATTATTTTTATCGAAAAACTCTTTTATATACTAATCATTTTATATTTAGGAAATTGAAAAATACACTTCTGGAATTACAATTTGCACTCCTTACCTTGCAATTTTACCAGAATACCCTTTTTTTTTTTTTTTTTTTTTTTTAACTCATTACTTATTTGTCTACTAAATCTTAATAACCTATCAATTCTAAGAACTAACCTTCATCATGCCAATTTCACCTAACGACTCCCTGTCTTAACGGCTACTATTCTGGCGGAATCACTGTTGTCTTAATTTTGAAAAAGTTTTAAGATTTTAGTAAAATAAATAATAGATCTCAAGTTAAGCAGGAAGCATAGATAATTCTATCTCAAATACCACTCCTAGGAGGTAATCCTCCACCTGGGGTTTGAGAATTCTAAATGAATAAAAACAGAAATCTAAACTAAAACGAATATGGGGGACACCAACAGAAGTTTCTTTACTCAAACCTACTTCCATATACATAACCCAGAGCCCCACTCTTGGGTAAACAGCTACAAGCTATTTAGCTACTCATGCTGGAATTGAAATACAAACTTACTTGTAAAATAAAGCACTCCACAACAGATGTCTTAGCAAGAAATCACTCTCTCACTATTCACTCTTATTTTGCTATACTAAAACACTCACAAATATAAACACTCACAAACTTCTCTCAGGTCTTCAAGCTTCAGACTCCTTCTTTTTTTTTCTCTTGATTTTCTCGAATGCATTCTCTTGAGCTCTGAGACTCCTTATATAGCCTTCGGATTTCAAAACGGAATTGAAATCCATTAAGAAAAGCAGACAGGAGAAAACCTTATCTTAACAGCTGGCTTCAACTTTTCTTAAAGGAGATTGTCCTTAAGCGTCGGCAGCCACTTTATTTTACATACTTATCTTACAATTGAGCTGGCTTCCACTATCTGGATTCCACTCATCTAAAGTTGTTTGTCTTGATGTGTCGGCAGCTTGTCTTGATGCGTCGGCAGCTAATACTCCATCATGTTATTGATGTTGTGTAGCGCTTCGTCAGCAAAAGAGGCTCCTGAGTTGTCATTTTCTCCAACTTTGGATTCTATGTCTGAATCATATGGATCTTTGAATTCTTGCTCTTGCTCTAGTTTTTCTATCCATGTGGTAGTTGCTAACGTACCATCAACTTCTCGCCTTTCTAAGGCTTTGTACAAATCACAGTGCTCCGGATGAGGATGGTTATAGCTAGCTACTATGATCTTTTCTCCTTTGGCCAGAAGGGTGGCGTCATCATCTTTCTGGATCAGGTTCTGAATACGAATTATAGCCATTGCTTTCATCCAAGGGATGCTCTGATTAGGTCTTCCATTGCTTGATGACCATTTGTGTGCTTGAGAGGCACAACTCTGGATAATCCTGACATAATGATAAGGAGAAATATAACTCTTTCTCCCTTCTTCTCTAGTCCATTCCCAGGAGGGGTCGAAATGAACTTTAATCTAAGAATACATCCAGCTGGTCTAATGTTCTTGACTGCTTGGTAAATTGCTTCAGGGAGACCTTCTAGGTCTTCGTTGGTTTTTGTCCAAAGATTATGAACAAAGCCATTTTCAATTAACCACAACTTGTTCTTCTGCGGATGCTCTGCTTGAACATCAACTAAATATCTTCCATAATAAGGTCCTGCTACTACTAGTAAAGTTGATGGAAGAGCCTTTCTGTTTTTGGAATCTCCTAAAAGATTATGAAAGCTGAACCATTCTGATTCTGATAGAGCTAAAAGTGGAACTCTAGCACTTTCAGGGTTCTCAAGGTATTGAATCTCCAGCTTTTCCTTGGGCTGTTCGTAGCTGCAGAATTCTTCAACTAGAGTTTCCAGGGCTTGTAAAACCAATGCTTCATTATTTTCTCGAGAAGCTGCTAAGATATTGTCCATGATAACTCTCTGATTGAACTGCAAATTTTTGCTGGTTCTGAACACCGGTCTTTCGTAAACTCTCATAGGATGATTAAAGATTTTTTTCAGGCATTTTACTGCTGGTAACCTGAAGGATGTTATCCTATCAGTGGTTCTTGCCTTATAAGGCTGTCTTCTTTGAAACCAGTCAGTTGTGACTGCAGCTCTAGAATGCTGTAAATATTCATTTACAGTTTCTTCTTCAGCGTTGGAAGACTGCTTATCTTCCGGATCATTTTCTTTTCTTATTGGGTCAGGCTGAATTTTTTCAGGGGCACTACTGGATCCAACAGGAGAGTAGGATACCAGATATTGGTAACCTGGTCCATCATGTAATGGTCCAACAGTCTTGTCTCCAGCCCTATATCTCTGTTGTAGGGCCTTGTCCTTTGATCCTTTGTTTTCAGGTCCAGCTTTTGTTCCCAAATCGGGCCTTCTTCTTTCTTCGATTTCTGGTTCTGGTTCGGGCCTTCTGCTTCTTGGGTTACGGCCTTCATCTCTTTCGAACATTGCCATTTCTCTAGTGAGAGCGTCAGGCAGATAATTCTTGTTTCCTGCAATCATTTCAACATCATATTCATATTGCGATAAAAACATCTGCCATCTAAGAACTCTTCCTCTATCAGCTGCATCTGTAAGCTTATAGTTCTTAAAGTTTTTTACTCTCTTATTATCTGTTCTAACCAGAAACTTATTTCCTAAAAAGGCTTCGGCTCCTTTAATAGATTTAATTAGGGCTAAAACTTCTTTATCTCCTGTGGAATAATTTAATTCTGCTTGATTAAATTTTCCTGAAAGGAATTTACAGATCTTTTCTTGATTTGTATTGGGTGCTATTGCTAAAATTACTCCTGCCCAATAATAATCATTTGCATCTGTTTGTAAAATAATCATGTCACCTTCTTTAGGTAACTGCAAAGGGGGGAGGTTTTTTGTAAGTTCTTTAATTTTCTTAACGGTGTTGCTATCATCCGCTGTAAATAACCATTTCTTTTTCTTGCTTGTCTTTGGGGAGAGAAGAGCAGTGAGGCCGCTCACTTGAGGGATAAAATCTCTTGCAAAGTTGACAACTCCCAAAAATCTCTGTAGAGACTTTGCATCTGGGATACTGTCAGGGAATTGGCTTATTTTCTTTACTATATGTTCTTGAAGACGAATTTCTCCGTCTTTGACGTGTATGCCAAGGAAGTTAATTTCTCCTTTTATAAGATGAATTTTCTTCTGTCCAAGGATAATTCCTTTCTGAACTATGATCTTGCAAATCTGCTCAAGATGCTTCAGATGTTCATTCATAGTTTTAGAGAAGACAAGAATGTCGTCAATATAAACTATACAGAAATCTGAATATGGCTTAAAAATGTTATCCATCTTTCTTTGGAAGATAGACGGAGCTTGCTTAAGGCCGAACGGCATTACAAGTCATTCGTAATGTCCTTGAGGAGTTCCAAAGGCCGTTAAGGCTATGGAATCTTGATGCATTCTTACTTGCCAAAAGCCTGATTTTACATCGAACTTTGAGAATATCTTTGCTCCTTTTAACCTATTTATCAAGACTCTTACTTGAGCAATCTGATAACCATCTTTGACGGTTTTCTTGTTGACATCTCTATAGTCTATGACCATTCTTGCTTTTCCTCTTAATTGTTCCGCATGGTTTCTAACCAAGAATGCTGGAGCATGATGAGGACTATCTAAGGGCCTAATTAATTTCTTTTCAAGCAATTCTTGAATTTGGCTCTCCATTTCTTTCCGATCTTCATTTCTATAATGGGGTATGGCTTTGACATGGCATATTGAATTGACATCATGCATTTTTAGTTGACAATATACCGGGTCTCTTTCCCAGTATAATTGAGGATCTTCACTGATTATAGGTTTCAGCAGATTTTCTATTTCGACTAGTTTTGGGATTTTCTTTTGCTCTATTTTATTTATGTATAGTTTTAGATTGTGTTCTCGGATGAATTCTTCTTCACCATCTGAGCTGTCTGAATCTTGAGGTTCTTCCTCTGATTCGGATTCTTCCGAAGTTGTTGCTTCGTTTTGCACAATTTCTTGGTGTTCTTGAAGTGCTAATACCGGTTGTATAACCGGTTCAAAAGGTGGTTGATCACCACGCTTGGCTCGTGACTTCTGATATTGCTCTGTAAATCCTTTACTTGCAATGCTGACTGCATCTAGTAATCTGGATTCCCAATATAGTTTGCTATTCTTTTGAAATCCGATCATTTCAGGGGTTTGTACTATTCGTTGCTGAAGTAGGAAATCATTTCCTATTAGCATATCGGCCCCTTGGGCTTCACTTTGCCAAATTCTTTGGACCATAAATGATCCTCCACCTAGAGAGATTTTGACATTTCTGGCTACACAGCTCATTGTGAACTCGTTATCTCCCATTCCAATTCCGGTAGCTACTTTATCAGACTTTTCCCAGTATTCTTCAGGAATAGCATATTTATTTGCTAGGCTATATCCTGAACCACTATCTACAAAAGCATGTAGATGATATTTCTTATATTTGGGAAATTTCAGACCTACAGTAATATAGTTGCTATAGATACTTGTCTGAACTTGTTTTACTGGTTGGATGGTATCTTCTTTTCTAATGAATTCTGTGAAAGGGTTTATATTTCTTTCCTCTTCTTGTAGAGTTTCAGGTTCTACCTTCGTTTGACTACTTTCTTGTATCTCTATTGAGAGACTTGGTTCTTCTTTTATAATTTTTGAAGTTTCTAACTTCATTCTCTCGAGGTTTTTCTCAAGATCTTGGTTTTGGATCTGATCAAGAAATATATCATACTCTTGATTTACCAATGTATGTGCATCAGGGTCTTTTGTTTTTCTCCTTACTTCTGCTATGAAACATTCTTTATGATAAGTTTCTTTTGTTTCTTTGCAGTACATGGGTATTGTACTAATATCTTCACACTTGCAGTAGTCACAAGTGAAAGCTCCAGGCTTTGGAGTAAACTGACTGATGCTATCAGTAGTTTTCTGATTCCAATTTTGGATTAACATGAATATAGGTCGGTAGTTATATTCACTTTCTTCTTCAGAGCTATTTGAAGTTCTTTCTGTATCACTTTCTGATGTATCTGCAAGAGAGTATACATATTCATTTTCTTCATCAGAATAAGCTACCTCAAACCCTTTAATATTTGCGTATTCTATGGCTTCATCATATTCGGCTAGAAGGGCTTTAGAAGATCTTTTATCTTTTTTAGGACACTCGTTTGCATAATGACATTCAGCCTTGCAAAGCCAACATCTACAGGGCTTTGTATCCCTAAAAATATTTTTCTTCTTTGGGTTTGGGTTTCTTTTCTTAAAAAATCTCTTTCTAGGAGATCTTTTTTCTTTATCTTGTTCAGAGCTTTTTCTGAACTTATACTTCTTTTTAGAAGTAAAATTATTGTATTTCTTGTTTCTAAACTTGCTCCTATTTTTTCTCTCATTGTAGAGATGACATCCCCATTGGGTTGGTGTGTCTAAAATTTTGGGGCACATGTTTTCAACTCCTCTGAGTTGTTTCTTAGCAGTTTTTGACTTTTGATTTTCTGTACACTGTTTTCTTAACAGGTCTCTAACCCTTTCTGCTATTCCTCCTATAGGAAAATATTCTAAAGGATTTTCTTCAAGAGACTGTGCTACAGCATTGTTCCAGGGTTCTGGTAACTTTCTGTAATATGTTCTTATAAGATCTATGTTTTCCAAATCTCCTATTGTACAATAGTAATTTTGGAACTCATTCGTGTATTCTTCAAAATACCTCATATTGCAGATGTTTAATTTCTGGATGTTTGCTTTAGCTCTTTCCTTGGTTTGTTCACTATGTCCAGTTATATCTCCACAAAATTGTGCGTATATAGGGATAGCGAAATCCATTGGGTCATTTGTCTTGGCTAATTTTGCTTCCCAATCTGCCCAACTACTACTTCTCTTAAAGGAATTGTACCATTTATGGACTATTCCTGTTAAGGTTGCTTCGTAGTAAGCGTGTGCTTCTTTATAGTGGAATTTGGATAAAACTAGTGCTTGGGTTAGCTTTAAACTGGCTACCCAGTTGTCTATGGTTTTTCTTTTATCTCCTACTTTATCGAGGTCTAGATAAACTCCTCTTTCAGAGATTGCTTATCCCCAGTGGGGTTCTGTAGGAATATATTTTTGGGAGCTTCTTTCTCCAATCTTTCCTGTAGGAGGCTGTCCTTTAGGAAGTTTGATTTTTTCTTCTCTAATGATTTTGGTAGGGTTATTCGTAATGTTATTGATGATAGTGTTTCCTGCCAATGGTGGCTGACTAGTGCTTGCTTCTGCATCCATGTTACTTGTTTCAGTATCCATGGTGCTTGCTTCTGTTTCTGCCGCTTGGTAAGGTAGAATTTTTCTTTTAGTTTGGACTAAGGAAATTTTCTTAACTATCTCTTCTAACCTTTCTAAGTTCTCACAAGTTTCTGCTTGCTTATAGAGTTCTTTTAACCCTTCTGCTCTAAGCATTCTTATAGGTCTTTTTGAATCTTCTTCTTCCTCAAAAGATTCTTCAAGAATTGATCCTGAAGTACTTGCTTGCTCATAGTTAGCAAAAGAATGCCTATGGAACTGGAGACTAATTTTTCCTCCAGTATCTTCATAGATAGAAGCATTAGAGCTTTGTATCTGCCTCTCAGGAGGTGCTAGGTTCCATTCTCTAGGGAATGATACTTCATCCCATTTGGTGATGTGCTTTTGCTGAGTATTATTTCTAGGATTGGTAAGGACAGATGTGGTAAGACCAGGGCTGTTGACAAATCTAGTATTTGGTGTTACATTGGAGCTCATTAGCTTGTAATAGATCCTATAGTCAACGACAAGTTCCATCATACCTTGTTTCATGGCAATCCCATCTGTTTTGATTCTCAGTCTTAGGCAGTGTGCTGCGTCTTTCAGATGAGTGGTGAAGTTTGGGAAGACATTGAAATATGCAACCTGGTTGCATAGTGAGGCTTCTACTGTTCCTAACAGGCTTTTCTTGAAATCTGTTATTCTGTCGTCTTACAGAATACACAAGACCGAACAGTCTATACCATCTCTTGCTAAGAGTTTTATAGAAATTTGGACTGCACCAATGTGCATATAAGCATATTTTCTTTGAAATGCTTCACTCACTTCTCTAGAAGTGATTAGCCTGATATCCGTTTCTCCACCAGTTGCTGGTATTGTTAGTTCTAACATCTTGAATCTGTGAGAATCCATAACAAAGGATCCTTTCTTATAAATCTCATTGAATTTAAATTTTGGCGCTGAGGCTTCTCTTACGCTAGATTCAATTTCGTTATACTCAAATTCTTGAGCATTTACAAGCTGTACTGCTGGTACAGTGTATCTTTTGCTGAAGACTCTACTTAACATTTTTATATCCCTTTTGGATTCTTTCCATTTTAACAACTTAGGTTCACTGAAATTGAACCCACTTTCTGTCTTTGGTTGTGGTATAATAATTTTACTAGCTACTGTCTGTGCTAGTGCTTCTTCGTTGATTTTTTCAATGGTTGAATTTTCTTTCATTTTTTCTATACTTTTCTGTAGACCAGAAATTTTTATGCTTATTTCTTGGAACTGTTCTTCAATATCTTTCCCTATTTCTTGAAGATATGTATTGCTATAATTCTGTTGATGAATTATTGCTTCAACGTTCTCAGCAAGTTTTTCTGTTAGAAGATAAACACTTATGGCTTTTAAGTCTTCTTTTCTTACTTTTAGCTCCACTCTTTGCTTCATCGATCCTATGCGGGATATAAGAGTTTCTAAGAGTTTCTTTAGATTTTCTTGAGTACCTTTTAGATCAACTGCTTGTTGATGAATATTATTTGCAAGGTTTTCAGTTCTTACTAATTTCTTTTCAATATCTACAAGATATTGCTTTTCTTTAAGATAATCAAGCTTGATTTCAAGTCTTGATATCTTTGCTTGAATTTCTTCTAACTGAGTTACTCTGAGATTAAATCTTTCAAGTTGTTCTTTTACTTTCTCAGTAGTCTTATCTCTAGATATATGGTCTAGAAATTCAACTATACTTGGCCTAGAGGGGTCAAGTTTTTCTATTCCTATTTCTTTCTGAAGATGAATATGCTCGTCGTATATAGTGTTTAGCACTCTACAAGCGTATTTAATGGAGTATTGGTTTTCTTGGATATGCCTTGTGTGAAAACACAGGTTCCACTTTTCTTTTTCTATGCAATAAGATTGATAATTTTTTAGCTGCTTTGGATCTCTTTTATTGTTAAGAGGATCCAACTTTGTGGCATAAGTCTTTGCTTTACCTATTTTTGAGCAAAACAGGCTATGATACCAACTGAGGCGGATCTAACCAACGGTTTCTAACCGCGGCTCAAAATTTCAAGAGGTGCTTGTTCTAGTTGCAGAAGTTGTTCAAGTTCTGCGATTTGTCTTTCTGCTATATGAATTCCTTGAGTAAATCTAAATATTATATCCCAATAACCTGGTCTACTTCTAGGAAGTCTTTCGCGAAAGTCTTTTAGGATTTTTAGTTTTGCCTTTTTATCTTTTATTTCTTTTTCGGTGATTCTAATATTTTCTAAATAAATTAAACGTTGAGAAGAAATACTGTAAAGTTGAAATTAACTGTCTACCTTTGAGTATAGAGGATAAATTACATATATGTAATATGCTGAGTAAACAAAATTATGGGCCACCACGCTCCGTCAAAATGAAACTAAACACTTATAAACATAATATTGTTGATTTTTGAAAGAAATAAAAGGGAAGGGCAGTTTGGTCTTTTTATAGAGGAAGAAGTTAAAAGAAGAGTGTAATTTGTAAAAGTGGGAGTGTGGATTTCACACACCTATATTTAACATAACTTTTCATAATCGGAATATAATTTATCTTAGCTAGTGTTGAGTTCCTTCCTCAACAAGAGTGTCTGGAAAAACTAAATGTAAAGTCAAAGTGAAACTTCCGACATTGAGTTGCTATCAGTGTACTAGAGAGACTTCTAGTAGCTAGAGAACATGGCGTCGGTAGGCCACGTTCTTAATTGCTAGCCGATCATGTGGCAAGATTGCAAGAGAACTACTTCTCGGCACGTTTTATTTGCATAGCTACATGCTTTACAATAATGAGACAATATAGACTCACCAACAAACTTGTCCACACCCATAAACACACTTTATTGGTCCTTTCTGATACACATTTAAGTTTTTTTTTATTATATTAAAAGAGAGAATAAAAAGAAAAAGAATTAAAATAAGGAGAGATCACCGAAATTTAGTTGCCAACTACTGAGATTCTCTCAACAACCAAACTCAATTTACCACTCGTCAAACTTCTCTAAAGAGGTAGTGTTTCCGCACAAACTCGTAGGCCTGACAGAAGCACAATAATAAAATTGTAAATAGACACAGGCAAGTATAGTGGTTCACCGTGCCATCGGAGGGCACGGCTACGTCTACTTGGAATATAGTATGATCGGCCGATAAGCCATCGAGTGGTGGTTACATGCCAAGAGTGGCAAGTATCCAAGATCCATAACTCTAAGGGGGAAGCCTTCTATTTATAAGGAAGGAGGCTTCCCACCTCTACTACATCTCCAATGTGGGATGCTTATTACACTATTACATATTTCCCTACTCACGAAGCTACTTCAGGTGCCCGGTGGCACGCCCTCCGGGTGCGGCACCGGTGATCTCTGACATTGAGAATGTAGCCGGGGTGGCGGTCTACCCGCTGGATGCCGGAAGTAGGACCTATGACGCCGGTTGCACGGTCCACGAGGTCGCCGAACATGCTTGGCGGTGTACCATATATACCGCCAACAAGTCCCCCAAGTTCCCTAGTAAGAGTGCAATCTTACTTGGGGAGTTAATCATCATGTGCCGCCAAGCGTAGGTGGTGACCGAGTCACCCCTATTACCACCAGTCCCCCAAGTCCCTAAGTGAGATTGGACTCTTACCGGGCGTTCGAATGCCGAGTCCCACCCCTCCGCTCGAGTGTTACTGATGTGCTCCCAGTAGTAGTCCCCCAAGTCCGTGCTGGAGATTTGACTTGGCCGGGAGTGATGTTTCCATGCTACATAACCGGTGTACTGAGGTGTCAGGTTCTGATCCTCACCGTCTGTGCCGGGTTCTGGAGCGGCGGTGGGTGCCCAGGGAGGATCCGGTTTGGACCGGTCCTGACTCGTTGAAGCTTGATCGGGCAGAGCCGGGCCTGCTGAATCCGGGGTGACCCGCTGGCCGAGGTGATTGCTGGACAGGATCGGGCCTGCTGAATCTGGGGTGACCCGCTGGCAGAGGTGATTGCTGGACAGGACCGGGCCTGCTGAATCTGGAGTGACCCGCTGGCAGAGGTGATTGCTGGACAGGACCAGACCTGCTGAATCTGGGGTGACCTGCTGGCAGAGGGTGATTGCTGATAGACTGAGCGGCCGAGCTCACGAGGCCGGAGGTGAGGTGCTAGCGTGAGCTGTGGTGCAGGGGTCGAGGCTCTAGCGCAGCGGTGCGAAACCGGGGTGCCCATGCAATAAATGTGGAGCGGGGTGAAACCCGGACGAGTGCATGGGATGATGATGTGAGGACTCGACCGGTGGACTGCCATGTCGGAACGAGTCCCCTAGTAAAATTGCTGCCAACGGTGAGGCAGGCCGGGGAGTAGCCCGGTGGTTCGGCCCAGCTTGTGCTGGACTAAGCGTGGGGTAATGTGCAGGGTTTCTAGCCTGCGGGAAGACTTGTTCTGTGTTAGAGAAACAATCTGCCCGGTGGGGTGGCGTGGAGATAACAAGTCTCGCCTTGGATCCCCATATTTATCACAGTTCAGTGTGATGCAGGGTTTTTAGCCTGCTGGAAAAGTTTGCATGTGTTAGATGTAAACTCTCCCGGGTTTATAAAACCCATATCGGTTGAATGTCACATAACCGGTGAGATGCCATGGAGCCGGTTGAATGTTACCTAACCGGTGGAATGCCATGGAGCCGGTTGGATACTGCATAACAGGTGAGATGCCACGGAGCCGGTTGGATACTACATAACTGGTGAGATGCCACAGAGCGGGTTTGAATGGAGCCTAACTGGTGGAATGCCATGGAGCCGGTTGAATGCTACCTAACCGGTGAGATGCCATGGAGCCGGTTGAATGTTACCTAACCGGTGGAATGCCATGGAGCCGGTTGGATACTACATAACCGGTGAGATGCCGTGGAGCCGGTTGAATGTTACATAACCGGTGAGATGCCGTGGAGCCGGTTGAATGCTACCTAACCGGTGAGATGCCATGGAGCCGGTTCGATACTACATAACCGGTGAAATGCCATGGAACCGGTTGGATACTGCATAACCGGTGGAATGCCATGGAGCCGGTTGGATACTGCATAACAGGTGAGATGCCACGGAGCCGGTTGGATACTACATAACTGGTGAGATGCCACAGAGCGGGTTTGAATGGAGCCTAACTGGTGGAATGCCATGGAGCCGGTTGAATGGAACCTAACCGGTGAGACGCCATGGAGCCGGTTTGAATGGAACCTAACCGGTGGAATTCCATGGACCCGGTTGGATACTGCATAACCGGTGGAATGCCATGGAGCCGGTTGAATGCTACATAACCGGTGAGATGCCGTGGAGCCGGTTGAATGCTACCTAACCGGTGAGATGCCATGGAGCCGGTTGGATACTACATAACCGGTGAAATGCCACAGAGCCGGTTGGATACTGCATAACCGGTGGAATGCCATGGAGCCGGTTGGATACTACATAACCGGTGAGATGCCGTGGAGCCGGTTGAATGTTACATAACCGGTGAGATGCCGTGGAGCCGGTTGAATGCTACCTAACCGGTGAGATGCCATGGAGCCGGTTCGATACTACATAACCGGTGAAATGCCATGGAGCCGGTTGGATACTGCATAACCGGTGGAATGCCATGGAGCCGGTTGGATACTGCATAACAGGTGAGATGCCACGGAGCCGGTTGGATACTACATAACTGGTGAGATGCCACGGAGCGGGTTTGAATGGAGCCTAACTGGTGGAATGCCATGGAGCCGGTTGAATGGAACCTAACCGGTGAGACGCCATGGAGCCGGTTTGAATGGAACCTAACCGGTGGAATTCCATGGACCCGGTTGGATACTGCATAACCGGTGGAATGCCATGGAGCCGGTTGAATGCTACATAACCGGTGAGATGCCGTGGAGCCGGTTGAATGCTACCTAACCGGTGAGATGCCATGGAGCCGGTTGGATACTACATAACTGGTGAAATGCCACAGAGCCGGTTGGATACTGCATAACCGGTGGAATGCCATGGAGCCGGTTGGATACTACATAACCGGTGAGATGCCGTGGAGCCGGTTGAATGCTACATAATCGGTGAGATGCCGTGGAGCCGGTTGAATGGTACCTTACCGGTGGAATGCCATGGAGCCGGTTGAATGGAACCTAACCGGTGAGATGCCGTGGAGCCGTAATGCGATGCATACTGATGCGCGCACTGAGATGCGATGCATTGTAATGCCATACACTGAAATGCGTGCACCGTGGTGCGATACATTGTAATGCGATGCATACTGATATGCGATGCATTGTAATGCCATGCACTGACATGCGTGCACCGTGGTGCGATGCATTGTAGTGCGATGCATACTGATATGCGATGCATTGTAAAGCCATGCACTGACATGCGTGCACCGTGGTGCGATGCATTGTAATGCGATGCATACTGGTATGCGATGCATACTGATATGCGATGCATTGTAATGCCATGCACTGACATGCATGCAGCGATGCATAATGATATGTGCAGTACTGAGAAACGCATAATGACATGCGATGCATCCTGGACCATGCTCGTGCTTTTATCACATGTCTAATTATCAATATTCCCAAACAGATTATGCACAGGTGAAGCATGCGTTGAGTAATAAAAAAGAGTACTCATCTTTGGAGAAAGCTGCCGGGTGTTTGAATAGCCTACGGGAATGGTTCCCGGGTTTCCTGGTTATTGTCTACGGGAGTAGAGAGCAGCTTGGGTGTCCAAAGAAACCTAGTGGGTGTCCGGAGAAGATTGCCTTCTGCCTAGCTTGTTGCAGCTCAATCCGGCCCGGCCCGGCCCGTTTGCTGACCCGCTGGCCCGTGTTGACCAGGCGGGTTACCCCCCTTTTTTTTTTTTTTTTTGAATTCTCCCTGTCCCGCTCTTTTTTCTTCCTCTTCTCCCTGCTGCTTTCTTCCTCTTCTCTGTTTCTCTCCTTTCTCCTTCTAGCGCCTCATGCCCGGAAAGGACGACGCCACTGGAGAAGGGAGGCGACCGCACCAGACCGGAGGAGGGGAGCCACCACAACCGCACCGGAGAGATATGCCACTGCACCCGCACCGGGAGAGGCAGGCGGTCGTACCGGAGAGGGGGGCGACCTGCACTCGGACTGGAGACGACTTGCACCGGAGTTTGACGAATCGCACCTCACCCGCAACCGGGGTCTCCGACACTGGATCCGTACCGGAGAGGAGGGCAACCGCGACGGGGAGAAACGGCTGTTCAAACCCGTACCGGAGGAGGAGCCATAGGCCCGGAGAATAGAGGAGCGGTGTCCGGAGAGGAGAAGAGAGGAACCCGCACCGGAGGGGACGAACCCGAACCGGAGGGGGAGACCATCCGAACCGGAGAGGAGGAGCCTCCGGCACCTGGAGAGGAACTGACCCGCAAACCCGTACGGAGATGCTGCCATCGGTGCCCGGAGATGGAGACAACTGGAGAAGGATGGCATTGGTGCAGCCGCGACTTCCACCTGCTGACCAACTGCTGCTGAAACGATCGACCGAGTTGACCGGGCCGCTGACCGAGTGTTCCCTGCTGAGCCGGGCTGGGCTTTGGAGTGGCCTGATGGCAGCAAGTGGTCCCAGCGGGCTCTCTACTTTCTACCGGGCTGGGCAGCAAGTAGCCTGATGGCAACAACAAAAAAACATGACTGGTTGATTTCTACCCGCTGGTAAAGCAACAAAACTTTTCGTATAGATTCCCACAGACGGCGCCAATTGTTTCTGCACAAACCCGTAGGCCTGGTAGAGACTGGTGAATCTAGATGTGATCTCCTCCTGCGAACCTGCTAACTAAGGGGAATACCGAGCGGGCCGGTCTTCTTCTCTCCGATGCCTAAGTTAGTACAGTTGGGATGAATAGATAACTTTAGCACGTATGATAAGTAGTTGGAGAGATCAGTTACCTATTAATGATGGTAGTTGAGGCCCTTATATAGGTGGTTGGGCGTGAGGTCTGGTCTTACTCTTCGATGTGGGACTGATTTCCTTCTGTTCGCACACCAAAGGACAGCTCTGGCGGCCTGTTCGGCAGGCTGGCGTCCCCTGTCCCCGGGCCCCTAGTCACAAGGTAGACTGCTGGACCTCGGGTCCGGGTGCCGGTGATCCTGCTCCGGACCTCAGTCCGGCCCCGGATGCACTGGCTGCGGGTCTGTGGGCTTATGTAGCCCCTCTGTGGCTACTGTCAACAGGTAGAAAGCTAATATGTTGATTATTGGATATTGACTTTAATTTGGTAAGTGGACAAAACCCATATTGACAGCTCATTGGTGATCACGCAGGTTGTAGGTGGCCTAGGGTAATTAGAGATGTAATTATATATATAGTTCCTATCCAGAGTGAAAGTTCACTTTGAAATTAACATGTGTAGATCCTTGTTTGACTCACTTTTCGATTACATTTTCATATCTCCACCGTTCAGATGTTAGAACCGAATGTATAAATCATTTATGTAAAATTTCATCTAATTTGATGATCGTTTAAGCTAGTCTTCTTTATGATGGTTTACACAAACAGTTCAGGTTGGACATATTCGGTTTATTTATTGATTTAATACAATTTAGATACCTTCAAGATCATCAAATTGGATGAAATTTTGCAGAGATTATCTGTACATTAGGTTCTAATATCTAAACGGTAAAGATGAAATTGTGACCGAAAAGTAAGTCAAAAAAGGAACTTCACACGTTAATTTCAAAGCGAACCTTCACTCTGGATAGGAATTATAATTTATATATATATATATATATATATATATATATATCCCTTATTTTGTCCATTTTAAAAGATCGATCATTTAACATACTTTTCGATCACATATTAACATCTCCACCGTTCAACTTTCATGTTTATTGATAGGAGTACAAAGTGCTACGATATTAGTATGTTTATGCCTACATTTACACTTTGCTTAGCCCTTATTTATCTCAAATCGAGTTATAATGTAGAATAATGAATATTTGGTAGAGTTTTGTAAAAATGTGCTTATAAGCCGGAAATTTACAGAAAATCGATAAAATGCTGAAAATCGAAGTCATTATATGTTTCGTTGATTCTGTAAAGCTTCCATGTTGCTTTTGATGAAATTTTCTTCTCTTATGAGCAGTACATATATAATCGAGCAATGGAAAGAGTTAGAATAATTAGAGCTAAAGAAGCTGCCGGAAATTGCTATGCAAATTCGGATACTGTAGGTTCCAGGAATTTCCTAGGCACATCACTCAACTTCCAGAATTTCTCCAGAACAGCTCATTTGGAACTAGATGGCGTGTCATACATGCATAGAAAGATCTATGAGTCTAGTTTCCACATAGTTTAGAATCGCGTCAATAGCTATTTTATGGAGGAAGTTATGCTCGATTGAAGACACAAAGATCAAATCTTTCGAGAAGAGAAGCAAGTATTGGACACAAGGAGAGTCAGTGCGCGCACACTTGCGCGTAGCAGCATAGTGCAGCCTCGCAGCAGAGGCACCAAGCCGCCGAGACGTATCGGACACAGGCATCTCGTGTCCGACTCGTATCCAAGACAAGCCCAGACGTATCCGACCACGTATCCCAGGTGTATCCGCCGAGGCTTTGGCCTATGTCACCACGTATCGGATACCGGCATCTCGTATCTGATACGGGCACCTACCCCTGCACTTGACCAACGCACGCCAATACGTCATCCTGCCTACCGCTGCTGCTGCTGCTGACCTTCCTACCACTGATAGGAGCACAATGTGCGACGATATTAATATGTTTATGCACTCGTTTATGTTTCGTTTAACCCTTATTTATCTAAGATAGAGTCATAATGTAGTTTAGTGTCAATTTGGTTGAGTTTTGGAAAAATGTGCTTAATAATCAGAAAAATGACTAAGTATAGAAATCTGAAGAAATAATGCAAAATATGTTTTTTTTCGTGATTTTGAGGCTTGTGCTAAACTGACCTATACTTTTCCAAATTTAATGAAATTTGGTATGAATTTTTTTGGCAAACTAAAGTGTATTTTGTGAAACTTTCATATCAATTAGAGTTCGGGAAGTCACCCAAAAGATGGTTGCAACTTGGAAGTTTGAGCAAAACAATCCAGGGACTACCAGGATTTTCCTGGGACTGTGTCTTGAATTCCAGAATTTATGTACGACGTATCGCTTGGAACCAGAGGACATGCCTTATATCAATGCAAAGCTCTACAAGTCTAGTTTCTCTAGAACTTAGAATCGCATCAATCGGAGGTATGAGGAGGAAGTTATTATGGATTTACTGAGGTAAGGTCATTCTGCCGGGAAAACTGAAGTTTCTCGGTTGCATCAGGATAACTCTCCATTGGATTTTTGGAGGCATGGATCGGATAGATTGGACCTAAAGACTTGTTGGACATGTCCATATTATGTCATTGATGCCGATTGAAGTCCAAGATCAGAATAGAAGTCCAAGAATGTATAGCTTTGCCGGCAAGGAAACATAAGCCAACTAGGAAATGGAATTTTCATTCCTTTGTGTTGCCGGCAACCCTAGGGTTTTTCCTCTATATAAAGCCAAAAAATTCTCAGAAAAACCCGTCACATCTTAAGCCAAAACACAAAGCAAAAACTCTACTAAAATTTCCCCAAAGATCCTACATAAAAACCCTAGCCGAAACACATCATCCACCACCATCTCACCAATTTTCTGCCGAAACTTATACCTACTGCCCGTGTAGCCTCCAAGCCATCTTCCGCCGGATCAACATGAGTAGAAGTCATCAAAGGTGTCTGCAAAAGTGTGATCCACTCCCCTCTTTCGGTTTTGTAATTTTTATGTAGTTATGCTTAGTTTTGTCTATGAAACTCTCATGTATTTTTGGTTTTGGTTTGTATGTTTATGTATGAACCGATTTGGAATTTGGTTTTATAATTTGTATGTTAAAGACTTGTTTGAATCGATGCTTAGATTTAAGTTTAGGTTTCGGCAAACAATGAATTTTGCATGCTAATTTGTAATATGAAACTTGTAAGATTCGTACACTTAGATAATTAGGACAGCGGTATAGATGCATGTTGAGGATTTAAATTGGTTAGTAATCTAAGGGCGTGACTTAAAAACCGAAACATTAGTTTTGTTTGACAAGCATGTGAATCTAGATGTTAGGTTTCATCTAACCCGAGTAGAATGAATAAAGATTAAACGTATGTTGCTTTGATTCGATTGTGCTAACTTAGGGTATAACCTTAGCTAAAACTTGCATGTTAAATGAGATGATTGACAACTTTGCTTGTTTACATGTCTTCGATTATAGACTTTTGTGCTTCAATGTTACGAGTTGTATAACGGTAGCATAACTTTTAGGATCAGTATGCTGATCGCTAGATCTTAAAACATTAGAAAAGTCTCTCAACTAGGTAAGATCGGTTTCCGTTCTAGTTGTAGGTTGAAACTTGTTTAAATCCAATGCATGCTAATTACTTGTTCCTTACCTTCTTTTTATGTGAGTCTTATTTGTTAAAGAGTTAAGTGCCGAATGTTTTGTGTGAAAGATGTCGACCAAACTTGTAAATATTAGGATTAGGTTTAAATTTCGTGTCTAGTTGTTAGGGGCAGCCCTATGGCTGCCGAACCTCATTCAAAATACCCCCCATATGTGACGTTTTTCTATGTGTATATATGTGAATATTGTTAAACATTCTCATGTTTCAGGTACCCTTAATCCCCGGCTTAGAACGATCCCTACTTATTTCTATACTACTAACGATTGTAGGGTTTTTGATTGCTTGAGTCACTTTGGCGTTCGATCAACCATCATCGCTGCATGCGCGCTAGAGCATCGACAGCCTGAAGCCATATGCGCCAGCCCTGTGTGTCCTGCCGAGAAGCCTCGCCCCAGCTTGCGCGCGCCTGCTGCTCCCTGCACCCGAGAGCATGTTTTCCTGCCGAGAAGCTTCCGAGAGGCTGCAATAAGGCTGCAAGCGATCCAAGCATGCTTGTGCGACTTCAATGAAGAAGGAGACATCTCCTAGACATAAAAGGGAATCCCTAAGTCAGCCGATTCAAGAAGGAAAGGAAGTTTTCCTAGTCTAACAAGGGAAAGCCTCGGTTGGACTAAGAATTGTTTCCCGGTCCAACTAGGGGAGTATGCAACCGATCTATGAGTTTTTTATTCACCAAGCACATGATGCCGATCTGCTAAAGAAGTCCATTGAGCATTGCAGCCGGCCCATAGAGGAAACACACGAAAGAATCAAGAGAGAAGGAGGAGTGGCCGGCAAGATACCTAAACCAACTCGGTTTAGGTTTTCCTTTCCTTAGTTCCTATCAGTTTTTCCCTAGCTTTTCCCTATATATAGAGGCCGATTCTATACAGAAAAAATCATCTCATCTCAAGTACAAATACTAGCCAAAATCTCTAGCCAAAATTCAGAAGTTCTAATCCAGAAAAATACCAAGCCAAACCACCACCACCACGACCGAAACTTCACCCTTCACCCGAATCCTGCTGTCGTGCTTCGCTTTTCAAGGTCCTTAAAGTATGATTCTACCACCCTATGACTTGTATTTTTCTTCTATGTATAATGTCTATGTTGTATGTAGCTAGAAACTTTAAATTTCAGTTTTGTAACTTTGTATTGGATTTCCGAATTCTTTTTTGGTTTTTTATGAAATTTGTTTACAACTTGTAATATGTTTGAATTCGTGCATTAAATAAGGGAAGTAGAATATTCATGTATATTTAGGTTTTATTCGATTAATTTCATGAATTTCGTGCATAAAAATCAAGGTTTACATGAAGCCAAAGGCCATGGCTCTTGTATAGGTTGCGATTTCATCTACTAAAATAACCTAGCTTCGAGCTAGGCGATTGTAAATTCGTTCTAAAAGTTGTTTAAAGAGTGGTTACCATAATTCATAGAAACTTGCATGTTAATAGGATGAGTGACGCCATACCTAGAAGTATGTCTCCGATTTAAGACTTTCATGCATAATTACTTTTCATGTTTGTCTTCGATGATTGTGTTTTCTAAAATACTTATGAAGTCTAGTAATGATTAGATAACCAATTAGCCCTAACTGAAAATTGGAATTAAGTAGAATCTAGGAAACTTAAACACTGCTGTTGATTGTCTTTGTATGATTTCATATGTGTTCTTGTGTGTTTTTGTGCCATGTTTTGTGTGAAAAATGATGATAAACTTGTAAATAGTAATTTAGGATTTTTAATTTCGTGCTTAGTTTAGGGGCAGCCCTATGGCTACAGAACTCCACCTTTCAATCCCCCATGAATTCATATGTTTATATGTATATATGTGTGACGATTATGTGCATATGTGTGTGTGTTTTATCTAACATTCTCATATTTCAGGTACCCTTAATCTCCAGCTAGAACAATCCCTACTTGTTTATACTAACGATCTTTTGTAGGGTTATTATTTGCGTGTTGCTTCAGCGACTCGTCACTTATATAAGTAGATCATATATGGAAATTTTCATTCAATTTGATAATCATTAGAACATTCAAAATTGAAATTTACAAATAAAAACATGAACGGTTCAGCTTTGACAGATTTTATACGTCCATTGATTTCATTTAGTTAGATGCCTTAATGATCACCATTTTGGCTAAAAATTTACAAGAATGATCTACAAATACAAACCTAGTAATTGAACGGTGGAGTATGCCTCATCAACGGGCCGGGCCGGGCCATAGCGGGCTTGGAGCGGGCCGGGCTTCTTTAAAAATTCTAGGATCCAAGCCCAACCATATAAGGCGGGCTTGACGGACTTTTGCGGTGATGGTAAAAAAATCACTTAAATCCGATAAAGTTAGAACCCCGATCGATTCGGTCAACCTTCTTTAAACTTATCTCTTTTTATGGAGAGCTAAAGTATCGAGAGATAAACGTTCCCAAATTTTTACATGGCTGCTTAAGTCTCATTTATTTGAGAGTTTAATGTTTGGAAGAGTCGACGAAAAAAGGTCATCTAAAGGTACATAATAGTGTTTTCGTGTGATAAATTTTATGAAAATATGGTTGACCGTTTCGATCAAGCATCGAACGTTCACTAAACGAGTTGATTTCTCTCCTCTACTCATATTTAACTATAACGATCACATCAGACGGTCAAAATTTTTATTTTGTAAATTTAGCCATTATAATGACAACATGCTTACTAATGTAGTATAACATGATTAGTGGACTATACTCAAGTGTAACTTTTCGGAACAACTATATAAAAGAAGTCAAATTTTGAAAAATGCTATGAAATAAAATTTGATCGTTATGATGAAATACGGTGATGGTCAAAAAATCACTTAAATCTAACAAAGCTAGAACCCCGATCGATGCACTCAACCTTATTTAGACTTATTTCTCTCTATGGAGAGCTAAAGTATCGAGAGATAAATGTTCCCAAATTTTTACATGGCTGATTACGTCTCATTTATTTGAGAGTTTAATGTTTAGAAGAGTCGACAAAAGAAGGTCATCTAATGGTACGTAATAGCGTTTTCGTGTGATAAGTTTTATGAAAATATTGTTGACCGTTTCGATCGAGCATTGAACGTTCACGAAACTAGTTGATTTTTCTCCTCTACTCATATTTAACTATAACGATCACATCAGACGGTCAAATTTTTCATTTTTTGAATTTAGCCATTATAATGACAACATGTTTACTAATGCGGTATAACTTAATTAGTAGATTATACTCAAGTGTACAATTTTTTGAAACAACTATATAAAAAAAGTCAATTTTGAAAAATGCTATGAAATAGAATTTGATCGTTATGATGAAATACAGTGATGGTAAAAAAATCACTTAAATCCGATAAAATTAGAACCCCGATCGATGCGGTCAACCTTATTTAAACTTATCTCTCTCTATGGAGAGCTAAAGTATCGAGAGATAAACGTTTCCAAATTTTTACATGGCTGATTATGTCTCATTTATTTGAGAGTTTAATGTTTGGAAGAGTCGACAAAAGAAGGTCATCTAAAGGTACGTAATAGCGTTTTCGTGTGATAAGTTTTATGAAAATATGGTTGACCGTTTCGATCGAGCATTGAACGTTCACGAAACTAGTTGATTTTTTTTCCTCTACTCATATTTAACTATAACGATCACATCAGACAGTCAAAATTTTTTATTTTGTGAATTTAGTCATTATAATGATAACATGCATATAATGCGGTATAACTTGATTAGTAGATTATACTCAAGTGTATAAATTTTTGAAACAACTATATGAAAGAAGTCAATTTTTGAAAAATACTATGAGATAGCATTTGATCGTTATGATGAAATACAGTGATGGTAAAAAAATCACTTAAATCCGAAAAAGTTAAAGCCTCGATGTATGATATGTTTACTTTGTGATTTTTAGACTATAATTTAAAATTCTTAAAGATATTAATATAATAATTCTTTTTAACGAACATAAATGATAAAATAGATGAGTTTAAGAGAAAAGATGATCCATATTGTGCTAGTGAAGTATGAATATCTATTAAAGTGTATGAAAATGAAGATCTAGTTAATACATTAATGTGTCGAAAATATAAAATAACTCTATATGGGGGTAGTTTTATTCTTTAATTATTGAGGTAGGAATTTTAAAGGCCTTTACTGGCCGGGCTTTTGCGGGTTTTTGATGGAGCGGGCTTGACGGGCTCTTAACGGGCCGGGTCGAGTTTCTAACCCCTAAACTAAACCCGGCTCTCTACCCACCGGGCCCGGGTTTAAGCGGGCTTTTAGACGGGCCAGGCCGGGCTTGAAGCCCATCGGGCTTGCGGGCCTCCATCGGCCCACTTGATCCGCGGGCTTAATGATGAGGCCTACGGTGGAGATGTTAAAATGTGATAAAAAAGCTGGTCTAATAACTGATCCCTCAAAATAGATAAAATAAGAGATCCCTTAATGGAAGGGCTGCCGTCAAACAATGAGAGAGAGTTTGAGATATTAACGTGAGTTCTTTTCTCTATCAACAGAAAAGAGATCGGGGTTTTGGGTTAGAGAGTTTTAGTTATAAAACTCTATTATATTATCTCAAATTGATTGACTAGGTGAACCATTATAAATCTCGTGTTCTTGTGTTAGCTTTTCTTATCTTTCCATTATTTCAATCCAATATTGTTGTTTGTTACGCTTCGGCACAACAAACTGGCATCAGAGCACTTGTTCTGAACTGGGAGTTGATTATTGATTGGAAATCATGGTTGACGGTGAAGATAAGAAAAAGAAAGGGAGCACGATGTCTTCAGGTTCTTTACGAGCTAGACCATCAATTGGCAATGCTAAATTTGAGGTTGAGAAGTTCGATGGAACAAATAATTTTGGTAGGGCTGGGCATGGGCCTGGACGGGCCGAGATTTACCTGATCTCGGTCCTGTCCCGTGAGATTTTAAACTGGACGGGACGGGACGGGATTACACTTTTTTAAAAGTGATCCCGGGCCTGGCGGAACAGGGACCAAAACGGGATCCCTCGACCAAAACAAAATTAGAAACAAGGTTACACAGTGGTAGGCATTCACACAGCTCAAACTAACTTGATTAGTACTTCTGCTCCATGACTTGCTCGTTTAATACAGTTTCCTTGTAAGTCATTGAAAGAGTTTTACTTCCTAATCAATGAATGGGACAGTACAAAACCTGCTACAAACACCAAACTCTATCTTATGTAATCACAACCAATCAAAACGAAAAATCAACAACAACAACCGCACTCGCTATATCATTACGCATGTAAAAATGGATATATCAATAATACAGAAACTGAAGTCTCAAATTTATTTTCTATTCAGAAGCAGTAACAGCCATCACTCGATCAATACAACATCACAGTTAAAACCTCCATAATCAACTTCAACAAAACTCAGTTCAAAATACCCCATTACCAATCAACCCCAAAAATCCAAACTTTTTGCACAAAAACAAAACCCCAATTGATTTCAGAGAAAGCAAGAACATAATGCATCTAAACCAACACCCTCAATTATCAAACATCCAAAACTTCATTGAACCCCCCAGATACCAAGTCTCGATTGAACAAAGACAAAAACCCAATTTCGAAAACCTCAGATTCAAACCCACAAAGAACGAAACTTGATTACCCAATTGAAAGTGAACAAAACCCAGGAGAAAAAATCTATAAAGTCAGAAACTTTAGCTAGATTATGAACCTCTAGAGGCAGAAGCAATGGGATTTGAATCAGAGAGACCAACTATAGATGATGAACCAAAACCTCAACATTGAATTGATATGTAAGGAAATTTATCATCAGATAATAAGAACCCAAAATGAAAAAAATTGAAACTGATCAAACTTCTAAATTAACACTATTTTCTCCTAATCAAACAAAAAGTCACCAAATTATGAGGTGGCTTGATCGGATGAAGATTGCTGGAGCGAAAATGGAAGAAGGAGGAGGAGGACCTCCGGCTGCAGAGGTTGAAAGAAGAAGAAGAGGCGAAACTGCGGAAGCCTTGGGGGAGGGTTGGCCGGAGATAGTACCGGCCGGTGGTTGATCAGAGTGTTTCGGAGTGCGAGTGCGGCGGCGACTGTGGTGAGAGGACTCAGAGGAGTGAGCGAGAGGGAGAGGCTGAGAGGTTGAGAGAGTGAGGGCATATGCACCCCATTGCCTCCATCAAACCATCAATTTAGCAATTCAATTGCTTCCATCAGTTACTATTCACTGTAAATTGCTTTTCTGTGTATATTTTAATGCAGCCGTGCAACTTTATCAATTTAGCGATTACTATTCATCGGTGCTTCCACATATGCTGTCAGTCATTTTTTTTTACGTTGAAAGTAGCATCAGAACGCATTGACAGTAGCATCAGATCGCGTTGAAAGTAGCATTAGAACGCCAACAAAAACTACTATAAAGATACTGTCAACACCAACAAAAACTACTATAAAGATATTGTCAACACCAACAAAAACTACTTCAACAACAACACCAAACTATTGTCTCCGCCACGTGTATTTGTGAGACAAATAATGTTATAGGATTTTCGATATGATTTCGACCAACCAAAATTAGACACGTGTCATTGCCACGTGTATTTGTCAGACAAATAATGTCATAGGATTTCCGATAAGATTTTCAACGAATGACAATTCGACACGTATCATGATCTTTAAATTTCATCATCTGAAGAAAGCCAATTAGCCATTTTCAAAAAACACTCGAAAAATCGATAGAGAAAATGGAAGAAGATGAGAGGAGTGAGAGGAGTGAGGTGAGATATTGGGATGGAAATTGTGTAAGAAGAAGATGAGTATTTATAGGAAAATTTGAAGAACTTTTGAAAAAAAAAAAATCTCAAACGGTTGAAAGATCCGTTTAGAGCCGTTAGAAATGTTATCAAGTTTTTTTTTTTTTTAATGTGTCAGAATAAAAAAAAAACAAAAAAAGTGTCAACATATGTGGGTTGATTTTTCTACACGGGCCCACCAATTGCAGCCATCACCCAGGCAGGCAATCGGTGATGGTGTTGTTGCTGAATTGCATATTTTCCTCTGGGTCCCACGTCTCTCACCCCTCTCCATCATGTGCGGTGCATAGCTCAACTCCATCAATTAAGCAATTTGGCAGCAATTTTGCTGGATTGCTTCTACCGGTGCAGATGCTCTGAGGCAGTGAGGCTGCGTCTGAGGTGAGAGGACTCAGAGAGAGAGAGAGAAACCTAATCATCAACGGTTGATATGTTTTGTTTTTAGTTTTTTATAATATCAATGGCTGAGATCAAGTAAAGAAAATATATATAATATAATTATTTTTATTTTTATTTTTTATTCATTTAGTTGATCCCAGTCCTATCCCGTGAGATTTTAAACAGGACGGGATCTCTATTTTTGAAACATGAATCCCGTCTTGTCCCGGACGGGATAGGAACAAGATCGGAACGAGATCGAGATTTCGAGACCAAATGTCCACTCCTAAATTTTGGCATGTGGCAGTGTGAGATGATGGATGTTTTGTGTCAACAAAAATTGGATATTGCTCTTGAAGACAAACCATAAGATATGAGTGATGCGGAGTTGAAGCATATTAATAAGTGAGCTTGTGGTTCTATCAGAATATGTCTTGCAAAGGATCATAAGTTTTTTTTTTTTTTTTTTTTATTATGAAGGAGACTTCGGTAAAGGAGTTGTGAAAAGAATTAGAAGACCATTACATAATTAAAAGTGCTGAAAACCGGTTTCACCTTAAGAGAATACTTTTCCGATTCAACTACAAGTAAGTTATTTTTATATTGTTGGCAAAAGAAAATTACTTGGTTTTATTTTTTTATTTTTTATTTTTTTAGTTTGGAAGAAACTTAGGGGATCTCTTTTTTTCTGACAAAGCTGTTGTTGGCAGAAGTAAATTGCTTGTTTTATTTTTTATTATATTTTTATAGTTTTTAGTTTATATGAAACCTAGTGTTTTAATTTTTTTTTTCCGCGAGAAGAGTCAGTGGTTGGCGGCAGTGGGTTTAATAAGGGTCCTTGGCTTTTGCTCATACACGTATTCTACAAAAAAATAGATATAATGTAAATCTATATTTTATTTATTGATAAAGACACTTTTATATAGATATTATATGAAGTATCTCGAATAATGAAGAATTCTCTTTATATTAAAAATTATACGAATTTAGTCTAATTAGGTCAAAACACACATCGGAGGTTACATAATTAATCTTCTTTGATCATATGTATATATTTTAAGGTTTATGTTAGATGAGATTTGGTTTGCCTTATTTTATGTTTTTATGGTAATTTAATATGAATTGACAAAGTTAGATTTCACTTGAAAAATTATAAAGGTTCAAATTTCAATTTTAAAGGTTTGAATAAAAGTCGGGACGATTGTGATTAAAATAGTTCTGCGCGACTCTTCTCCTCAAACTTGCAATTGGTAAGGTATACTAAACAATTAAAATCCACCAAATTCGATGGGTTATGATGTGAAAGGTACAATTTTATCTGCCCCTCATTTAGCTTGATGTGAAACTTCATCGATTTTGTGTAACTTTCCGTTTTCCCCCGGCCACATACTTTCAAACTATCAGTTACGGCATCATTCCCCACCACTAGTGTGACAAAAGACAACCATGCAATTCCATCTTACTTCTGCAAATGCCGCATGTTCTAATCATGCTTGGCTTCTTGATATTCATCAATGGAGATAGAACTCATAGAAGACGAACTATATTTCATGGCGCGCACTCCTTTTCCTGGTAATATTTTTCCTACCATATCTATATCTCCGGGTAAAGAGGTGAGATTATTTTTAATTATTAGATAAATTACCAATCCAATAATCACAAATATTCAAAAAAAAAAAAAAAAAAACCACAGTATATAGTATAGTAACCACCAGTACGTACCCTAGAATTTTTCATTAAATAAGCTTCCGTCAACTACCAAAACGAAACTAAACGGCAATACTACATTACACCATAACACTACAAGGAAAAAAACCTTAGGCGACGAAACTTAAAAAAATTCCTCGCCTAAGATAGCTTAGGAGACGAAAAAACTTTCCTCACCTAAGAAAAAATTTTCGTCGCCTAAGAACAGTCTTAGGCGACGAATTCTTATTTTCGTGGTCTAAGACAAAAGCCTACCGACGAAAAAAATATTCGTCGTCCGTGCATTATCTTAGACCACGAAAAAAAAGAAGTCGTCGCCTAAGATTTGTACTTAGGAGACGAAAATTGAAAATTCGTCGCCTAAGAAAAAATCTTAGACGACGAACTTTTTTTTCGTGGTCTAAGAAATGACGAGCACGACAAATTTTTTTTCGTCGGTAGGTTTTCTTCTTAGACGACGAAACTTAATTTTCGTCGCCTAAGAGCCACACTTAGGCGACGAAAATAATAAATCTTAGGAGACGAAAATTGAAAATTCGTCGCCTAAGAAAATATCTTAGACGACGAACTTCTTTTTTGTGGTCTAAGAAATGACGAGCACGACAAATTTTTTTTCGTCGGTACGTTTTCTTCTTAGACGACGAAACTTCATTTTCGTCGCCTAAGTGTGACTCTTAGGCGATGAAAAAATAAGTTTCGTCGCTTAAGTAAACCCAGACTATAAAACCTACACTCGTTTTCCAGATCGGGAAAAGAGGCAAAAAAACATCAAATTTTTCCTCCCCTCAAATTTTTCCACCGATTTTCATTTTTGGATGTAAAAAGCTTCAAATCGGGTCTTCCTAAGCCTTCTCCACTACTACCCATTGATTTTTAACTTGGTATGATCTCTTTATTCATCTTTTTCAACAATAATTTCAATTTTTTCCATTGAAATATTTCATTTTTGAGGTGGAGAATTATAGAAATATATATTGTTGTGTGTGTATATTGTGAGGTGATAGCTAGTATGTTGCTTTTGTTGATCCATACCTATATATACTCAATTAAATTGTTGGTTTTTGTAAAATTAGTGAATTATATATATTAATTATATATTTTAATAATACTTTAATTAATTTAATTAATAATTATAATTATTTGACGAAAATCATTGTTATATGATTTATAATTAGCGGTGAATAAAAGAATGTCATTCTTTTATTCACTGATATACATGCATTTATATATATCATTAGAAATCCCGTTCGAGAATCATGGAGAGATTCTTGAATTGTCCCATTTTTAGACAGTTTGGAGGCAGAGGACATTGTTTCACAGTTTGTATAGGTCTTGTGTATTCGTTTGCGATCGTGGGTATATATTTCGACGAGGTCTCCCATCACTGTTCCTCGAGTGCATACTAGGTGTATAGATATTCGTGCACTTGAGGAACTGTGGGGAGATGCTGCCGAAATTTTCCCACGACTGAAAACGAATACACAAGATCTACAAACTGTGAAACAAAGTCTTGTGTTCCTGAATGAGATTATTAGAACCCTAACCGGAGGCATAAGGTCGAGAAAAAACATGCATATAAATTGTTTATTTGTTAATTTGTGATTATTTATTGTTTGTCTTATATTAATTAATATATATAACAGGTGATCGATGGATAGAGATAGGAGTTGGATGCAGTACCCAAGACAGAGCGAAGAATACCATGAAGGAGTAGGAATTTTTATAAATTTTGTACGTGAACATGGTGGACGAAAGAAAACACACAGGTGTCCCTGCTTAAGTTGTATGAATACTAAGCGCAAGACGATCGGCCGAATCTACGATCACCTGTGTAATAGAGGTATTATGCAGAATTATACAACATGGAGTAAACACGGTGAAGCAGTAGATTATGAACCTACGGTTGCCGAAATCCAGGCTGGATACCATGACCGAACAGTTGCTGGTGGTTTCGAGCCTTATACTGACCCGGCTATGAACATTCTACATGAAATTTTTCCTACTTTTGCTCCAGTACGCGAGGAAGAAGAATTCCAAGAGGCAGTTTTTGAGGATGGCGCAATTCCTCTTGTTGACAGCGCTGATTATGATAAGTATACCAGACTCCTTACTCAAGTGCAGATCCCATTATTCGAGGGTAGTCCTCACACTGTTTTAGAGACCATCATCTCACAGACGCAGTTGAAAGTCAAGAGTAGGTGGACAAATGACTCTTTTGATAGTCTTCTAAAACAGTTTAAGGAACATCTTCCACAACCTAACTATCTACCTGATAGTTATTACACGCTACATGAGATATTGGGCGATCTCGGTCTCAGTTATAACAAAATCCACGCCTGCAAGAACAACTGTGTTTTGTTTTACAAAGAGAGAGCCGAGCTTGATGAATGTCCCATATGCCATGCGTGGAGGTGGGAGCAAGGCACAGTTAAGGAAAACAGTGTTCCTGTGAAGGTACTTCGTCATTTCCCTTTAATTCCTAGATTGAAGTGTCTTTACATGTCTTTACACACAGCAAAAGAAATGAGATGGCATGGAGAGAGAAGGACAGATGATGATACTCTCAGACACCCTGCAAATGGCGAGGCGTGGAAGTCCTTTGACAGATCATTCCCTGATTTTGCAAGAGATGTTAGAAATGTCAGACTCGGCCTTGCCTCAGATGGATTCAATCCCCATGGAAATATGAGTTTGAGTCATAGTACATGGCCTGTTATTCTTGTGCCGTACAACCTGCCTCCTTGGATGTGTATGAAGAAGGGATTTAGTATGATGTCTCTGTTAATTCCCGGCCCAAAGTCTCCATGAAAGTGTTTGGATGTGTATCTGCAACCTTTGATCGACGAGCTGTTAGACTTATGGGAAAATGGAGCTCTTACTTTTGATAGGCACAGTGGAAGATCATTTATGATGCGAGCAATGCTGATGTTTACCATAAGTGATTTTCCTGGTTATGGGATGTTGTCGTCTCAGGCGACTAAAGGTTATAAAGCTTGTCCTGTTTGCTTGAACGAAGTCCATTCTGTTTGGTGCGCTGGGAATGTGTGTTACTTGGGTCACCGTAGATGGCTTCCAGCTGACCACCAGTGGCGATTTCATGCTAAAGCATTTGATAAAACAGTAGAGCTTCGTCCTAAACCCCGTCCCTGGAACGATGATGAAATTTTGGAGAAGCTGAACTCTTTCGATTTTGGGGTGTTGAGCGGTGATTTATCTATACCAGTTCCGGAACGCCCTGACGAGTACAAGTGTTTTACACACAAGAGTAGATTCTATGATTTACCTTACTGGTCGAAATCCATTCTTAGGCACACCCTAGATGTCATACACATAGAAAAGGGAGTAAGTGACAGCATTGTAGGAACAGTTCTTGATATCAAAGGAAAGAGCAAGGACACTTTGAAAGCACGTCGGTAACTGAAGGAGAAGGGATTACGAAAACACTTGTGGCCAGTAAAGACGGCGTCAGGGAATTTCATACCTGTTGCACCTTACACAGTTAAACCGGCTTTCAAGAAGCAGGTTTTCATATGGTTTAAAGGAGTACAGTATCCTCATAGGTATGTAGGAAATATATCTCGGTGTATTAACTTGGGGCTTAATACGTTTAACGGATTGAAGAACCACGACTGTCATTTATTGCTACAACATCTTATTGCAGTGGTTATCCGACCCTATTTGCATCCAGATGTGGTCGAACCTATAATAGCATTGTGTAGGTTCTTTCAGAAGTTATGCTCTAAAGAGATGAAGAAGTCAGATGTTCTCATTCTCAAAGAAGACATCATCTACATTTTGTGCAAATTGGAAATGATTTCCCCCCCTGCTTTCTTTGACAGTATGATTCATCTGATGATCCATCTTCCAGATCAAGCACTGCTTACTAGTCCAGTTCATTGCACCTGGATGTATCCTCAAGAAATGTACTATTTATTATTCGTATTTCTCCATTCATTATAATATTCTCTTGTATATATACTTCACTAATAATTGTACGTGTAATTTCAGACAACTGTTTCAATACAAACAGTTATGTAAAAGTAGGGGTGGACATTCGAAACCGAAAACCGAAAAAAACCGAGCCGAAATCCGAGCCGAAACTGAAAAAAACCGAACCGAAAAAAAACCTAACCGAAAGGAAAAAACCGAACTGAACCGAATCAATTCGGTTTGGTTTTTGGTTTTACCTTGTGAAAAACCGAACCGAACCAAAAAACCGAATTCTCATTAAAAAGATGTCGTTTTGTATTTTATTATTATTAAATATTTGATTTGATTAATGTGATTTTAGGTTTTATGATTATATATTTTACTTTTTTATTAATATTTTATATTTTATTTTGTTTTTGTGTGAGGATGTGTGCATGTCAAAATATTCAAAATGTCCGTGTAGGACTCTAGGTAAAATATTAGAGTGTTATATTGCCTAAAAAATCCAAGGCCATATTTTTTTAATTTAAAAATATTAAATTATGATGTCATAGTTTGAATTTTTAAGAGTTAAGACTTTGGTGGCCGGTTACAATTTTTATAGATTGATGATTTGTTGTCATAAATATTGTCAATAGATTGTATGCGTATGCTTATAAAAATAAGGAACTATCAGGAACAAAAAAAAAACTCAACTACTTGAATTGTCGAATTAGTGAATTTTGAATTTTTCACAAAGTTTTTTTAAAATACAAATATTTAATATTACATTTTTTGCAAAAAAAAAAAAACCGAAAAAAACTTACCCGAACCGAACCGTTCGATTTGGTTCGGTTTTCAGTTCACTCCCTCATCAAATAAAAAACCGAACCGAACCGAACTGAAATTTTAGTTCGGTTTGGTTCTCGGTTTTGGTCCAAAACAGAACCGAATGGAACCGAATCCACCCCTATGTAAAAGCAAGAGTCACCTTGAAGGATCGATAGCGGAGTCGTACATTACACATGAATGTGTAACATACTGCAACTTATATCTCCGTAACAGTGACGAAAACATTGCAGAATCTTCTACACCAGCCTCTACAGTACCAAAGTTAAAACTTTCAGTCATTTCAAGTGTTGTACGTCCGTTTGGTAATTTACCAACTTCAGAAAGACTGACAGATGCTGAGCTAATTGAAGCTCATTGGTGCGTACTACAACACTGTGACGAAACACAATATTTCATGCGTGAGCATTTGAAGCTGATTGAAGCAAATCGTCGAGACCGAAGGCCGAAAGAGACGCACAAAAGAACATTTCCTGTTTACTTTCGCAAATAGGTACGTCACAATATTTTTTATGTTACAATATCTCCATTTCAATATTAGTATTCTAGCTAGTCAGTTCAATTTAAATAATAATTTATCACAACGTGACAGGTGGAAAATCTCCAAATACAGAACAGTGATTGGTACTCGTCCGAATTGCACCATTTGACTAGAATGCCAATTTCCCACAGGGTGCGAGCGATGTGTTTTGTCAACGGCGTCAAGTTTGTGACACTTCAACGAGATGTAAACCGCAGAACGCAAAATTGCGGGGTCATGGTAGATGGTGACGACTTCACCTACTATGGAGTGCTACTCGCCGTTGTCGAACTAGTATATGGAAATATGATCGTTGTCTTGTTCAAGTGTAGATGGTTTAACACTAATCAAAGTGTTCCTGGGAGTACAAAGATGGATTACGGCATGTTATCGGTGAATACAAACACAAGTTGGTATGAAAATGAGCCGTTCATTCTTGCTAGCATGGCAAAACAGGTGTTTTATCTCGATGATCCTAAGGCCGGTGGATTTTGGAAAGTGGTTAACCCGATGTCACATAGGAATATATGGAGTGCGTCTACAATTGAAGGGGGTGAAGAACATGATGATGAAGATGACGGCGACACTGATGAACCATATCAAGAGCATTCGGCTTCTCAAATCCCTAATGTAGAGGCTATTCGCGACGACAACCGCTTGCATTTCGTCACTTCTGATGAATACATTGCAGTCCCAACTGCATCTACATCTCAAAACAGAGCCAATGACGACTTCATTAATGACGAGGATGATGAGGAATCAGACGACGATGAAAATTCCAATGAGAACTTCACTGATACGATTGAAGATACAAATGATACAAACGATGACGATTATGATGGAGAGCCATGATCAGATTTAAATTATGTTTTTAAATTCAATAAATTTTTTGTGATGTATAATTACAATTATAAAACGGTGTGTACGTACGTACTTCGACTGTTAATATATGCGCCTTGAACTATTCGGGGATCCGACTGACATATATATACTTAGTATATATAAACGGTATAAACCTAATTGTTTTCCCCTATGATCAACTCGTCGTAAATGTTTTAACACATTAAAGTAAAATTAGGCCGCCAATTTATTAAATGAAAAAATATATATTTACTTAGACGACGAAAATAATATTTTCGTGGCCTAAGTTATTACTTAGACGACGAAACTTGTTTTTTCGTCGTCTAAGTAATAACTTAGGCCACGAAAATTATATTTTCGTCGTCTAAGTAAATATATATTTTTTCATTTAATAAATTGGCGGCCTAATTTGAATTTCAATCAATTGTGAAAAATTCAAAATTATCTTAGGCGACGAATTTTTGAATTCGTCGTCTAAGGTTTGGTCTTAGGAGACAAAAGAGGCAGTTTCGTCGCCTAAGTCAGTTAAATATACCCGATCTGCAATCCCTAATTCATCTTTGGTCTGTTTCAAACTCGACTTCACCTCTTTGGTTCCTCACGCCGCCTCACCCTCCGCTCCCTCCTCCGCCTTGTGGCCCCCGCCCCAACCTCCGCCGCCTCACTCGCCGGTCTCGCCTCCGCCTCTACCAGCCCTCGCCTCCGCCCTAGCCACCTCCTCAGCCAGCCTCCGCCCCAGCCTCCTCTTCGCTCGCCGTCTTCACCTCCGCCTTCCCTCCATTCTCTCTCTCAATCACCGCCTCAGGCCTCCGGCCGTCTCCCAGCTTCCGCCACAGTCCCTGCCGCCGCCTTTGAAATTTGTAAGTCTTCTCGGTTCTAATCCTTTCGTAATTCTAGGGTTTCGGATTCGGTAATGGAGAAAATCAGCTCTATTTCTAATCCAGGCTCGAAATTTTCCTTAGGTTTTTGTGATTTTGGCAGATAAGTAGCTAGTATAATGTAATTGATTCCTCTTCCAAGTTGATTGTTTAGCTTCTTACTGTAGATTATAGTTCGAGCTTAGTGTTAGTGTGAATTTGCTACTGTTGTTAATCTCTGGATCACTTAGGTTTTTCAAATTTACTGCCTCCATTTGAAGATTAAAGCCTTACGTATGCTTCAAAATTGCAGAAGCATAGTTAATATGAACTGAAAGGGAAGCATATAATGGATACCATTAGCTTTCTCCAACTTCATTAGTGGGGTTGACATATGTTACCATCAAAAGTCAGAGCAAAACCCTACAATAATCAATATATTTTGACCCTTTTTTTTTTTTTCCTTTTAATTTATTTATGAAATAGTTTGCTTACTTTTTTATTGGAGTGTAAAATGATTTTACATAGAAGAGCCATGATTGAGAAGTACTTACCATTGGATTAGTGCCTGAAACTCACGATAGCATTTATGTAGATATGCTTTAATATAAGGAGAAGATATGTTTAAGTACTGATTGGAGGTGCTTGATGTTCATTAGCTGTATAGTATAACATAGAAATGATAGAATGATACAATTGGAGGGGGCAAGAGTAGTTACAACTTAACATATATATAGAAATGATAAAAAAAATAAGCGGTGTGGAAATGGTAGGAAAACAACTGGGGCATGGGATGAGTGATGAAAAATGAAACTTATATTAATTGTCGTCTTACGCCCAAATCACAAACGACAAGCTACTATAGAAACTGATAAATGTCCTTACTACAATCAAATTTACTTATTACTAATTTTATAATTATTTTGATTGATTCATCGATATCATAAGTGTATGCTCTTGTGTCACTAGTGCTTGTCGACATTAGTGGGACTAGTACGGGTGGTGCATCATTCGAATGTCACTAGTGCTTGTCGACATTAGAGTTACATACTCCCCAACCAAGAATGACCTCTTAGTCATTGAATTAACTTTTATGAAAGTGAAAACAGGACTAACTCCATATTCTATCCCAAAAAATTTATTGGTAAAAAAATATTATAAAAGCAGTTTAAATTTTAAACCGTGCGTAAGTATAACGTTTTGCTAAAATATTTCATTGATGATCGAATTTTGGTTCACAACTAGAATTTTTTGGATCATTTGATTATTGCATATTGAATATATGAAGAGGCCAATAGGCCAAGAGTAACACAAATTAAATCCACTCATGCAGCAGATATTGCCATTTTCATTCCACCATCACATTGTGTACACGGAACAATGTAAAAATGAAATAGAGAAATAATGAATTCCTATATTCTTTTATTCCTTTCTCAATCATCACTACAGTATTCATATACAAGAACAAGCAATAAAACAGTACATAAGACAAGTGACTGCACAAGTGTGATAACCTTCTTCTATAATGACAAGCTTGAAGTTGTAGAAGAACAATTGTAACAGATGGTGAAATCTAACAGATGGTGAAACCCAAGTTGTAGCATTCCATCTTTGCTAATATCTAATGATGATTTTACTTTTAGTTTTTTTCATTAGACGTGGGTAGGGTAGTGTTACAATGATTACTTGTGTATTAGTGACAGCCTTTTTCTTTAGTAACAATATGTACAAGTAATTGATTAATTTTACTACATATGACTGTTGTGCTTGTGATACAAATTTGTGTTTCTTTACAGGAAAAATATGCCGCTGACTCATGGATTTCTCAAGAAGAAGAGGCAGGAGTTATTTGACCGCTTCTACAGGTCAAATGTCTCTGAAGGGAGTTCGTCACAGCCACGTACAAAATCATCTACGAACGTATCAGCACCTCCCCCCCCCCCCGGTTGCTGGTGGAAGATATTGCAGCCCCTCCAGTAGCAGAAACCACACCTGACGTCGAAGACAGCGATGGTGAAGAGATCAGCTGTCGGCGCACATTTCGTCCTCGGCCTGGTGGAGGTAAACATAATCCAACACTTTTAATTAAGTCATTTAGTTATAAATGAGTGTTATTAGTCTCTAATTAAATTGTTATTGTTTTGGCAGCACCTCATCCCAAACACAAACGAGGGTTGGTAAAAGGCTTGAAGACCTACACGTCTTGGGTGCAGCACGGAGAGAAGGTGAAGATCATCATGGATGATGAGTTCTTGCACGGACCGCAGACCAGTGCACTGAACAGTTGGCTGATTCATGATATCGGCCATATCATTCGGGATAGCATTCCCATGACTGCTGCAAGTTGGTGGGATCTGGAGGAGGATGATCAGATGAAGCTCAAATATGAACTCGACGTAAGTTAACTACAATTTTTAATATTTTAATTATCTATCAGCTTCCATATTAATTCCATTTTTTTTTGTAATAGCTTGTTTATGACATCCCTTGGGATGATAAGAAGATGGTAAAGTGGGTTTACAAGCATGCCGCCAAGACCTTCACAGCCTTCAAGAGCAAGCTCAACAGGCTTAGGATTGACAACCCTGGGAAAATTCCGAAAGAGTTCAAAGATAGGAAGGAGGAGTGGTCTTGGCTGGTTCACCACTTCGAGAGTGATGAGTTCCAGGTATATAATTTTTTAATATTAGTCTGTGCTTTCAAATGTTAACATTTTTCATTTTAGTTTTATTTCAATGCTAACTATTTGTCTCATATTTAATCATACTTCTACAGAGACGATCGACCGCCAACGCCCTCAACCGGGGGAAGAAGACGTTGCACCATCGATCCGGTTCAAAGCCTTTCATCTACGGGGCACTCGAATTGAAGCAAAAGGGTGAACCATTCCCGTTGGTGAAGAATTATGAGATGGTGTACCCTCCTAAGCACCCGGAAGCGGCAGAAAATATAGTAAGTTTCCCTTATCCCATAACTAGACATGGCCGGTTATAAGAAAATAGACCAAGAAGGATAGAATGTTAGGAATTTGGAAATCCATCACCAATATGATCAATACACATGTTATCAAGAGAAATTCATAAGCATATGCATAAGCTCTTTAATATTTCCCTTAAGTTATCTAACTTTGTGTATTTACTCAAGTTAAAACCATTCTAATCATGCGATCTCAAAACTCCTAGTGAATGCATTATGTTTGGATTATGTTTAACCGTTGTGGTTTGATGAAGAGTATCTGCCGATTATGTTTGGATTATTTAGAATGCATTATTCATATGCATGTTACTTACTTGGTCTTTGTATTGATAATGTACACAAATTTTGGCCAAATCTGATAACAGCGACATAAGTTATTAATGCACTAACGTACTTCATTTTCAAATGCAGTGCCGTATCAATGTCGAGCTCGAGAGGGTGATGACCACTGTGAGGAATGACCACCCCGACGTTCCGGAAGATCAGATCGTTCACTATTTTGACGAGCCGACTCAAGCCCAAGTGCTTGTCAACGCACTGGGACCGCGAAACAGCCGTGAGATCCGGGGGTTAGGAGGAGTCACTTTCGGTGTCAGCTCCCAATCATCGCAAGGGGAAAATTCCACTGGACGCAATCGGTCATCAAATGCGGAGCGTATGAGACGACTGGAGGAGGAGGCCCGAGAGCGTATCGCACTTGCAGAGGATCAGGTACGACTGGCCAAAGAGGAGGCCCGACAGCGTATCGGCATACTTGAGGAGCAGACACGATTGGCAAATGAGAAGTACCAGAATAGTGAAAACTGTCTTAGCTGGTTGGAGGAACAGTTCTAGCTGTTTAAGAACCGACCACAGTAGCTTGTAGGCTCCTCTCTCTCACTACGATATTGTTTAGTTTAATATTTTTATTGAACAAATGTATGAATAAACTTATTAATATTCGGTATTTAATTTTTATAGATAATTTTTTTAATTTATATGAATATTCAGTATTAGATTTTCTTTTTTAAATTTAATACTTACTTAGGCGACGAAAAATTCAATTTCGTGGCCTAAGCTAGCCACTTAGTCGACGAAACAGAATGTTTTCGTGGCCTAAGCTAGATACTAAGTCGACGAAACAAATAGTTTCGTGGTCTAAGCTAGTTACTTAGGCCATGAAACATAATAATTTCGTCGCCTAAGATCACCTCTTAGGCCACGAAAACATTATATTTCGTGGCCTAAGAATTTAGCTTAGACCACGAAACAAATAATTTCCTCGACTTAGTCTTCATCTTAGGCAACAAAAAATGTTGAGTTTCGTGGTCTAAGCAATTATCTTAGGCCACGAAACATTTGTTTCGTCGTCTAAGATGGAATTTAGCCGACGAAAAAATTCGTCCTCTTAGAGTTTTTTTTCGTCACCATTATTTTAGACGACGAAATTTTTTTCGTCGTCTAAGATTTATCTCAGGCGACGAAATTCTTATATTTTCGTCGCCTCCTTACTTAGACCACAAACTTTAGACGACGAAACTTAGGCGACAAAATTTTCGTCACCTAAGATGTTAGACGACGAAAATCTTTCTTAGGTGACGAAAAATTTTCGTCGCCTAAGATATTCAATGTTGTAGTGTAAATGGACAAGCTTATAATTTAAATTGAGAATTTCTTTTTCTAAAAGTCTGGGCCTCTCAGCCTGCAGTTGTCAATAGTTTCCAGCTCCAGCAATTGGCAACTTGGCAAATCTATATCAATGAGCTAGAATAGAATAATGCTAGATAAACTACATTTTGAGCCCACTTTATATGTCACTACCTAATCAGAATGTTTCATTAAATGACGTGGTTGTACAAAATAAGCTGATACGTAAAGTAGGTTCCAAATGAGATGTTAAAATATGATTCACTCGTTAGGATAATTCTACATCTACAACCGTGCTGAGGCCCATTCAATTTAATAGATAAATCTTATCAAGTCCACCCCTTCGATTCTGAGAATGAGACGTTGCTACGGTTAAATAAATGTTCGCGCCTATAAGTAGGCCTGACTTGGCCGGCCGGTAAATCGAACTGGAATTGCAGGGTGGCTTGAAAAGTGGTGGATCAATATTGAAGGAGATGGATGGAACTGGATCATCATCATTTGGGAAGTACTTGGTTTGGCAAGACTTAAGTGTGGTGGCAGGAACAAGCAGTGGAAGCACATCAAAGCTGCAGCTAAATGGGGTTACTGGTTATGCGCAACCTGATCGGATTAATCCCCTCATGGGTCCTTCTGGCTCTGGAAAATCCACCTTACTAGAAGATGCCTTGGCTGGTTAATTACTACTCTCTCTCTCTCTCTCTCTCTCTCTCTCTCTCTCGTTGCAGAATCTTTGCATGGAATCGACGATTTTTTTTTGGTCAATAGAATCGACGATCTTTGCGTGGAATACATCATATTACCTTCCTCCTAATTAATTAAGATCAATTAATTGTCTATGAGCTTAACGACATCTCTATGGATTCACGTTGTCTATAGACTTGAGAACACACATATCAAGCATTAGAATGCTCACTTCTACCTGTCACCCTCTCTCGTTAGTTAGGCTAATTATAAAGATTTAATTTTCAGCGCAGCGTACAGTATATTTAGTAAAATTCCATTTGGAAAATTAAACTCTTTTTTTTCTTTTTAGTTTTTGACTCTCATATCTAGATTACTACTTTACTAGTTATTCAGTTGTGCTTAGTAAAAAAAAAAAAAAAGTGTTTAGTAAAGTTCTATACATAATTCAAATGCAACAGGGAGGCTGCCTCCAAATGTTAACATGTGTGGAAATGTTATACCCAATGGGAACCGAAAAAGCATAAATAGAACATATATGTAAGTTCTTTTGATCCATTGATCATAAGGAATTCACACACAAAACTAATAGACACAAACCAATATAAGAACATATATGAATACATGATATGATTAAAGAATAAGTATAAGAAAGATCTATTTAACTAGTGTAACAACCTTGTGAGGCCATTTGATCTAATAACACTGATCTTCTGCACTTCTCACTCTCTGTATCTCTCTATGGGACTGATAATGAATTGCCAGTTAAGAGTGAGGGTGCAGGGACCAGGTTTATATATGAGTCAGCCTAGGTTTAGTGTCCTCCCATAAAGGAAACTAATAAGCATAGAATCATATATTCTGAATGCATATCATTAAGACTATAACACAATAGCCTATTATATTTAGATCCCCTACCTTAAACACTTTGATACAAATGAATAAGGTGTCTGGTATTCAAGTCATAAGATTTCCCATTGCTTGGTCTGCAAGAATACGACAAGTTGTTAAGGACTTTATTGAGTTAAATGATAATGTCCAATTTAGTCTTACATTCTCCCACTTGGACATATCATGAAACTTACTTAACAAGAATGCCATGAATTCAGATATAGCAATAATTTCTTTAGTGCGCATATGGAAATCAAATACTCAAAATGATCTAACTCAAGATTCTGTCAGTCTGCAACCAAAACTGAAGAGCTACACAAGAACTATGTATTCAACAGAATGCAAGACTTGTCCAACTACAAAAGCTATAGTTACAAACCACATGAACCACCAACAATAACATGTCTGTAAATGCATTAGTGTTCTAGAATGTATCAAAATAATATCTAATGCAGTGGTCCTCAAGAAATATCAATCTTTAATTGAACATTAAACTGGATGTATTTCTTAATTTCTGTAACCTCATGTTGTTTTGATCAGAAACAACTCAAAACCTGTCAAATAGCTATTTCACATGTATGCAGAAAACAAATATGCAACATGTAACTCAAAAGAAAAACACAGAAATCATTCTGTTGAGCAATTCATAAGCTGCAGCAAAATAATAAAATCCAAAAGAACTGGAATCTTCATTCCTGAGCAAAAACAATGTCAATCTCATAGTTCATGAACAAAACTCATACTCAGAAAACACACAAGCAATGAAACAGTGATAACTCCCACTAAACCTAGCAATCAAAACTCTCTAGAACTCCAATGCTGCTAACATGCTTCTTGAAAGCAGCAGCAGGTAGAGCTTTAGTGAAGGGATCAGCTAACTGTGACAGTGTGCTAATGTTGGCAACGACAATTTCCTTTCGTTTCACCCTTTCCCTAGCACTATAATACTTCAAATCTATGTGCTTAGAGTTTGTAGACCTCTTATTATTCTTTGTGAAATACACTGCTGAAGTGTTATCACAAAAAATCTTAAGAGGCCTGGAAATAATGGATTCTACAATATTGGTCTGAAGAAGAAAATTCCTGAACCAAACAACTTGACAAGCACCTTCATATACAGCAATGTATTATGCTTGCATTGTTGATGTAGTTATGAGAGACTGTTTTGCCATTTTCCAAGCAATGGCTCCTCCAGCAAGCATAAACACATACCCTGATGTAGATTTGTTTGATGCCGGAAAATTCCCTGCAAAATCTGCATCTGTATAGCCTGTCACCTCCAAATCTTTGACTCTTCTGTAGACAAGCATGTGATGCTTGGTCTTCTGCAAATATCTTAATACCTTCTTCCTAGCTATCCAGTGTGCATTTCCAGGATTTGACTGAAACCTTGCAAGCATGCCAACTGCAAAAGCAATATCAGGCCTAGTGCACACTTGTGCATACATCAGGCTCCCAACAAGTTTAGAATAAGGCTTGTCCTTCATCTGCTCCTTTTCCAAATTGGTCAATGGACAGTCAAATTTTGTTAGCTTGTCACCCTTGATTATTGGAATATCACCTCCTGTGCACTTATGCATGTCAAATCTCTTCAAAATTCTCTTTATGTAGCCCTCATGAGACAGACCAACCAAGTGTCTCTTTCTGTCTCTCTTTATCTCTATACCCAAAACATATGATGCTTCACCAAGGTCCTTCATGTCAAAATTCATTGACAGAAATTTCTTAGTTTCATTCAAAAGTTCAATATTGCTGCTTGCTAGCAATATATCATCAACATACAACACCAGGAAGATAAAATGTCTCCCACTGACCTTTAAATAGACACATTCATCAACTAGATTTTCCACGAAACCAAATGAGCTCACAACAGAATCAAACTTCAAGTACCACTGCCTTGAAGCTTGTTTTAATCCATAAATGGATTTATTTAATTTGCACACCAGATTCTCATTCCCATGCGTAATGAAGCCCTCAGGTTGCTTCATATAAATTTCCTCCTCCAAATCACCATTTAAAAATGCAGTCTTCACATCCATCTGGTGAAGCTCCATGTCAAAATGAGCAACGAGAGCCATGATCAGTCTGAACGCATCTTTTGTTGACACTGGTGAAAAAGTTTCATTAAAATCGACTCCTTCCTTCTGTGTGAAGCCCTTGGCTACTAGCCTTGCTTTGTGTCTCTCCACAGTACCATCTGCATTTCTCTTGGTTTTAAAAACCCATTTGCATCCTATTGCCTTGTGACTTCCAGTTGGTTCAACTAATTCCCAAACTTGGTTGTCACTCATGGATTTTAGTTCAGCCTCCATTGCTTCATTCCATTTTTCTGCATTTTCACTTTGCATAGCCTCTCTATAGCTTGGTGGATCATCATCTTCCCCAAACTCAACTTCAGTTTCATTCAAGTAGACTTCAAACTCATCTGTATTAATTGTGAACTTCCTCGTTCTTCCAGATCTTCTCAACTCTTGTTGCTGTGGGACTGCAGCCTGCGCTGGAGGTTCTGGTTCAGTTATCTCCGCTTGAGGGTGCACATTTTCTTCTACTTCAACTACTTCTTCATGCACATTCTGCTCTAAAGTCGCTGCCGCTTGAACTGTGGCCTGTACTGGTATTTCAGTCGCTGGAGCTTGAACTGCGACCTGTACTAGTAATTCAGTTAAAACTGCAGTGACATTTTCAGTTGACAACTCAACTGAAGTAACCTGTTCTTGCATGTCTGCTGTATCAGCTTCAGCTTCAAACACATAGTCTTCTATGGGCTCATTTTGATTCATCTCATCATAGAACACAGCTCGATTGGTCTCAAAAAACCTCATGGTATGCTTAGGACTGTAAAATCTAAAACCCTTAGATTTTTCAGGATAACCAATGAAATTGGCACTCACGGTTATGCTATCTAATTTATTAACTTTAGGAATGTAAGGCCTTGCTTCAGCCTTGCATCCCCAAACATGTAAATGATAAAAGCTTGGTTTTCTTCCATTCCATAATTCAAAAGGAGTGCTAGCAACTAACTTGCTTGGAGTTCTGTTGCTGATGTAGTTGGAAGTTTTTAATGCTTCCCCCCACAAAAATTTTGGAAGACCAGAAGTGCTCATCATGCTCCTGATCATATCCAAACTGAGGAAATTTTTATTTCATCCAAACTGAGCAAAAAACAATATCCAAGTCTCAACAAAAAACTAACTGAAAGAAGATTCCTCTTTAAAGAAGGAATATAGAAAACATTATTCAAATCCAAAAACTTGCCAAAACCTAAATCTAGACGAACTACTCCAATAGCTTTAACCGCTACTCTTTGCCCATTCCCCACGCAGACTCTCTGCTCACTCTTACTTGGCTCCCTCCAACTTAGAAACCCCTGCATAGAATTAGAAACATGAATTGGTGATCCACTATCTAACCACCAAGAGTCTGGTGAAACACTTATTAGATTAATTTCAATAGATAAGACTATGTTACCTCTTTTCTTTAGCCAGTCCCTATACTTAAGACAATCCCTCTTCATATGACCCTCACGCTTACAGAAATAACACTTAAAGGCAGTGAATTTCTTAGGCTTGGTGACTCCAACTGGTTTGGTACCTGAGGTGCTAGGCTTCGAGGGATCTGCGGCAGCTCTCTTTCCCTTTTTCCTCCATGCTTTCCCCTGAGTTCTCCCCACAAGATTGACAATCAGGTCCTTCCTTTGATACTCCTCTTCTTGAACACAGATGGCAATAAGCTCGTTCAGGGACCACTTGTCTTTCTGAGTGTGGTAAGCAGTTTTCAGCTGGCCAAATTTTGGAGGCAGGGAGTTCAGTGCCAAATGCACAATGAACTGATCATCAACGTTCATCTTAAGGTCCTTCAGTTTGGCGGCTATCTCTATCAGTTTCATTATATACTCTCTCACCTCACCTGAACCACTATATTTCATAGTGATCAGAGAGTCCAAAAGCTGGCTAGTTTCAGCTTTCTGGCTCTCCTGATAGAATGTCTCAATTCTATCCAAGTATTCTTTCGCAGTGCCTTCATCCGAGACACTTCCCCTAACAGTGTCACTTAGAGTCCTCTTTAGAATGAGCTTGCTCATTCTATTAGCCCTCAGCCAGTCCTCAGCCTTCTCCCGAGTTACACCAGATGTTGAATCTGTAATAGGTGCAGGAGCTGCTTGAGTAAGACATTGATCAATACCTATAAGGCCTAGGTAGATCTCAATATCCGCCTTCCATTTCCTGAAGTTGGAGCCAGTTAGAGGCTCAATGGTGGCAAGGCTGATTCCAGACACTGTAAATAAAAGAAAAAAATATCTTAAGTCTACTGTCTTGCCTATTGGTTATGGGAAAACAAAACAATCAGCCAAAAACAAAAAATGGCTCACAAACAAGAACAAACATAGCAATTCCATGCAAACATAATCAAGCCCCTTTAAATTTTCATGTCATGTAATACCTGAATGGCAAAATAACATAACATCCTTATTTTCCTTATCACAGAACCAATATGGATTAACATGTGTTTTGCTTAGATCAGTCAACACCTGTATGGCAAGAAGAAAAGACCTATGCAACCTAATACATTTAATCCAGTTTTGTACTGTGCTGTTTATGCAATTTAATTTACAACAGTTTAAACCTTGTGTGCAAGATACAGGTATAAGTTAAAAAACATAAACACAATTTCCTGGTTTTTATATCCACATGAATCAAGGAAGATCTCAGAAGTACTTTGCTGTATGCAATATGTACCTCTCAAACATTCATTAACTCAAAACCAAAAGTAGATGATCTTTATATATATACGTGCAGTCAGATGCAGTATATCACAACAATAATCAAACAATACATCAATCAACAAACAATTGATCGATCCACAGAATTCCATAGTTCATAAAACATGAACAATGCTCACGGTTAGATAAAAGTAAAGCAAACAATTCTGAGGATAAACAGCAGTATAAAATCAATCCATAAATACTGAAAAAAAAATTCGAAAAAAAAACTGTAAATCGATAAGATAAAAAGTTCAAGGGATTTTCCAGAAAACTGACCGAATCGCTATCCCGCGCTGCATAAGACATGTTAGCGGAAGCAAATAAGGTTTTGCAGCAATTTAAACGAAACAATCTGACCTTAATTTCCATTCCAAATTATGCGAAGAAGCAAAAATTTGAAAACCCCCTTTTCTTAGCAGTACGAACCCCCTTTTTTTTTCCCTTCCTTAAACCATCTCTCTATCCCTTAATTAAAAGGGTGGGCTTATTGGGCCCTAGAATTTTAGAGAGTTGGCCTACCCATTTTCGGGTCCTTGGCCTGGTTCTTTGTTTTACTAAAAAAAATGTTTTATTTTATAGTAATAAAATAAAACCCTAGAGCATGTATTCATGAAATAATTCAAGCAAACAAAAATCGATCTATAATCTTGTGTGGTTGGCTCTGATACCAAATGTAAGTTCTTTTGATCCATTGATCATAAGGAATTCACACACAAGACTAATAGACACAAACCAATATAAGAACATATATGAATACATGATATGATTAAAGAATAAGTATAAGAAAGATCTATTTAACTAGTGTAACAACCTTGTGAGGCCATTTGATCTAATAACACTGATCTTCTGCACTTCTCACTCTCTGTATCTCTCTATGGGACTGATAATGAATTGCCAGTTAAGAGTGAGGGTGCAGGGACCAGGTTTATATATGAGTCAGCCTAGGTTTAGTGTCCTCCCATAAAGGAAACTAATAAGCATAGAATCATATATTCTGAATGCATATCATTAAGACTATAACACAATAGCCTATTATATTTAGATCCCCTGCCTTAAACACTTTGATACAAATGAATAAGGTGTCTGGTATTCAAGTCATAAGATTTCCCATTGCTTGGTCTGCAAGAATACGACAAGTTGTTAAGGACTTTATTGAGTTAAATGATAATGTCCAATTTAGTCTTACAATATATTGTAAGTACATAAGACTGTCTAAATATTTGGTATAAAAATAATGAATCCCAAAATTACAAGAACTAAATCTTTCTTTTTCCTATGTATTTCAGTCGTAGTGACTGGAAAAGACATATTTCTAGGATCACTCACTGTAAGAGAAACTCTTACATATTCAGCTCATTTGAGGCTGCCATCCAAAATGACAAATGAAGAGAAAAATGAGGTTGTTGAAGAGTTCCTCTGAGACTTAAATTGGGAACTGGCATTTGAGAGGTATTAGTAATGGAGAAAAGAGAAGCCTTAGCATCTGTAATGAAATACTAGGTTTTAGGCCACGCATTGCGCTGGCATTGTCTACTGTTTTGATCCTTTATTGATGTATTGTAAATGTTGAACATGAAAACTAAAATGCAATTACTTATAAAGCTTACTATTGTCGAAACACACATTCATCTGTTTGTAGAGAGCTAAAACTTTTGAATAGTACAATAGGAAATTGTTCCAAAAATACAATAGAGTACACAATACCATATCTGGTTTGGTACGGTATCTGTGTCTAGGCTTTATCATTTGGCCCTTTGGCCCTGGCCCGCCCTAAAGCCCGCCCTACCCTATAGGGCCAAAGCCCGGCCTGGCCCTCCATTAGGGCGGGTCAGCCCTAACCCCTTTCGAGTAGGGTAGGGTGAGGGTCGAGCAAATTAAACCCGGCCCTACCCTAAAATTTTAACTATTTTATATTACATAATACATACAAATGTCTTCACTAAGCGATTTGGGGCTCTAATTTTGTCGAATTTAAGTGATTTTTTTACCATCACCATATTTCATCATAACGATCAAATGCTATTTCATAGCGTTTTTCAAAATTTGACTTCTTTTATATAGTTTTTTCAAAAAATTGTATACTTGAGTATAATTTACTAATCAAGTTATACTGCGTTAGTAAGCATGTTGTCATTATAATGTCTAAATTCAAAAAATGAAAATTTTGACCGTCTGATATGATCGTTATAGTCAAATATGAGTAGAGTATAAAAATCAACTCGTTTCGTGAACGTTCGATGCTCGATTGAAACGGTCAACCATATTTTCATAAAACTTATCATACGAAAACGCTATTACGTACCTTTAGATGACTTTATTTCGTCGACTCTTCCAAACATTAAACTCTCAAATAGATGAGACGTAATCATCCATGTAAAAATGCAGGAACGTTTACCTCCCGATACTATGGCTCCCCATAGAGAGAGATAAATTTAAATAAGGTTGATAGCATCGATCGGGGCTCTAACTTTGTCGGATGTAAGTGGCTTTTTTACCATCACCGTATTTCATCATAAAGATCAAATGTTATTTCATAGCGTTTTTCAAAATTTGACTTCTTTTATATAGTTGTTTCGAAAAGTTGTAAACTTGAGTATAATCTACTAATCAAGTTATACCACATTAGTAAGCATGTTGTCATTATAATATCTAAATTCAAAAAATGAAAATTTTGACCGTCTGATATGATCGTTATAGTCAAATATGAGTAGAGTATAAAAATCAACTCGTTTCGTGAACGTTTGATGCTCGATCGAAACAGTCAACCATATTTTCATAACACTTATCACACGAAAACGCTATTACGTACCTTTAGATGACTTTGTTTCGTCGACTCTTCTAAACATTAAACTCTCAAATAGATGAGACGTAATCATTCATGTAAAAATGTAGGAACGTTTACCTCCCGATACTATGGCTCCCCATAGAGAGAGATACGTTTAAATAAGGTTGACCACATCGATCGGGGCTCTAACTTTGTCGGATATAAGTGATTTTTTTACCATCACCGTATTTTATCATAAAGATAAAATGTTATTTCATAGCGTTTTTCAAAATTTGACTTCTTTTATATAGTTGTTTCGAAAAGTTGTGCACTTGAGTATAATCTACTAATCATGTTATACTGCGTTAGTAAGCATGTTGTCATTATAATGTCCAAATTCAAAAAATAAAAATTTTGACTGTTTGATATGATCGTTATAGTCAAATATGAGTAGAGTATAAAAATCAACCATATTTTCATAAAACTTATCACACGAAAACGCTATTACGTACCTTTAGATGACCTTGTTTCGTCGACTCTTCCAAACATTAAACTCTCAAATAGATGAGACGTAATTATCCATGCAAAAATTTGGGAACGTTTACCTCCCGATACTATGGCTCCCCATAGAGAGAGATAAGTTTAAATAAGGTCGACCGCATCGATCGAGACTCTAATTTTGTCGGATTTAAGTGATTTTTTTACCATCACCGTATTTCATCATAAATATAAAATTTTATTTCAAAGCGTTTTTCAAAATTTGACTTCTTTTATATACTTGTTTTGAAAAGTTGTACACTTAAGTATAATCTACTAATAAAGTTTGACTTTTTTATCTTTTATTTTTTTATTTTTTTTTATAACTGATTACATTATTACATAAGAATTAGGCAAAAGCTCGGCCCGGCCCTGTTAGCCCTAATAGAATGGGCCTTAAGGGCGGGTAAGGGTTTACATATCGAAGCCGTAGCCCGGCCCAGTCCTAAGCTCTGTTGACTTAGTCAAATCCCGGCCTGACCCTACCCTAAGCTCTAAATTTTAGGGTAGGGCTTGGCCCGGCCCGACCCATGATGAGGCCTACATGTGTCATGGTGAAATATTTGATGCGCTTTGTACTTAAACTCTAAACGTATATCCAGCAACTGTATATATTATATCTGCTGCTTGAACCTTGGGCTGGCCTACCATTACCTCTAGGGGTTGCTAGGTGGACTGGGCTCTCTGGTTTGGTCCACACCTAAGTGGACTGGACTTTTAGCGATGACTATTTTCATTTTAAATTATATGCATTGCGGTGGCTTTTATTAGTGTTAAGATTTCTTGTTAGCGTTGATTATTTCATTTGATGCGTAAAGGTGTATCAAGTAAACATTGACGAACAACAAAGGTTGATTCTAAAAATGTTTTCAGCATATAATTTAGCAAAGTTACTGATTTATTCTGATTGATAAGAACGGTCAAACCTTATTCTGAAAATGTCTTAAGACTGCTATTGTAGGGTTTCACATATAAGAAGAGACCAGCTAAGTTTTTATACATTATACCAGAAAGTGGATAATGTGAGCATGCTTATACCTTGCTTATAACATGTAACAAACCTCTTACATGAAAATAGTCATCCTTGTTTAGGAAATCCCACATATACTGCATGAGGGAATATAAAATGACTTTCTTAAAGGCAAAACATTTCAGCAACTATCCACTCAAAACATGCTCACAAAAAAAAAAAAAAAAACTAGAACAAAAGATTTAAAATCGATTACCCATATATCCATCTTCTTCTTTCTCCGCTCAAATCCAAACGCACAACGTAAATTATAATATTACACTACTCACAACAGATTTGAAAGATTCCAAATGTTCAATATAGTTTGCAAATTGCTTATCCAAACAGGCGAAATTTATGAATCACCAGCATCACCAGACTTCATGTCACTTCCTCCTAAAACTCTGCGGAGCAATTTTGTTTAAACGCCAAAAAGTAGTGAGCAGTAGTGAGCAGACATGGTTTATAAAGTAGCTTTTTTCAAAAATAGAGACAAAACCTAAATAAAAACATAAAAGGCCAGAATAACAACATTTCTCCTCAAATATGTGCAACAAAGCTGCATATATGTCCTACCACATGAGAAGTCGCTGTATGGATAATTACTGTCGACAATATGTTGCTTGTTACGTTATTGAACTATCATATGATTTCTGTAGTAAAATTCGAGTTCTAAGAAGAAAAAATTAAACAAAAAAAAAAGTAAAAAATTGTAGTTGCAAAGAATTTCCAGTAAATATATATATATATATACATGTCAGGCATTGAGGGCCATGATAAAGCCTGAACAATTATTCTTTTGTCTAAAATTTGATGACAAAGGTTTATTATCTAAAGTTAAAGAACTTTATTCGACTTGTCAGCAAAGGAACTCTCACTCTGTGATCTAGAAAGAAGACATATGGTAAGACTGTAACTACAGACCTTTCACGGAGCAACATAATAAACAATTGAATATTCATGTGTTTATTTTGAATACTATATTCATCATGTATTTATCCATATAGAGCAGTCCCTGTGTGTTATATGACCAAAGTATCTTTTCACGGAGCAACATAAAATTATCTTTTCATCTAACTGTAGAAACAATAATACGGATATTCTTACCAAAATATAATGTCATTTTTTCATCGTCAATTACAAAGTTGCATACTGGCTCACTGATATACCTTTTTGTATAGGGGAGCAACAAAAGAGTGAGACATATTGCTGTTCTTTTCCTCCGTCTCTTTTTCTTTTTATCCAGTAATTGTCGGAAGACATCATCTGTATATATTATTATATATGAATCTAATACTTTCTCTATCTCAATCAGAGCATCTAATATTTGTTATATGCAGTACTTCATTCTTTTACTTATTTTCACAACATACATGGAATTAACTTTTCAAAGTTAAGAAGTAAAGACTGCAAGAACCTCACTTGCCGAAATCTTTCATATCCCAGTAATTTCAATGCAACAGCTGGGCCGTCACAAAAATCTCACCCATTGCAAGCTGAATCATAAGCAATTTAGATTCTTATAAAATCATAGTCAGATTCTAAGATAACGACTATAACTAAACAACAATGCTATATTAAATTTTTTATTGAACAACAAACAACAGACATAAACATAACAAACAAAGTTAGAAAGAAAAGTACATAATTAGTACTGAGGCATCCTCCATCGACAAAACAAAGCTGCTGGAAGGAATGATGGGGAAGTTCATTAATCACCTGCAACATATGGAAGAGTTGATTCAGTTCATACTTCCGAAGATAGAAAACATAACTGTAATCTACAAAATTTGGCTCTAGATTATCAAATGGATACTTTTACCACAAACCTTACTACTGATTTGAAATCGATTGGTCTTCATTGAAAATAAGGTCATCCTTTGCTTACCCCAAAGCAACCTTTTCTCCATTATCTTTCCTTGTTACATGTACCACAAACATATGAACTTTTCATGTCCCCTACAATATCAATCTCCAACCCAGCCTCTTTCTGCAACAATGATATATATGGATTCAACTAATGACCTCATTTCTGCTAACTAAAACTCATTATTGAAGATAGATTATCCACACAAAAACACATTGACCACCAAATTCAAAGGAAACCTGCAAAAACAGAATATATTGATAAACTCTATTCCCAAAATTATGAATTTTTCATTGGAGGTAGTTTTTATATTTGTGAATCAAAAAACACAAAAAGAAAAGTACAATAACCAACTAATAAGATCATTATAATCAAATAATAAAATATAATCTTTTGAAGCACTATTATTCCCTAATATAACTTGCAAGAACACAATCAATTGACATAACTGCAAAATGAATTCAGCCATTAATATTACCACATACATCTACATCAATGTGGTTTTATTAACTCAATAGCCAAAATATTGGAATTCATGACCATAATAATAATGGGCAACATTCCATAACCCACATTTCTTATATAGTAACTCCGTACGTACCTCCAAACCCTAACAGAACCCAGGTAGAAGAATCAGGAAAACCAAGTCTAACATGCACCAAATTCCCAGTTGCAAAACACAGATATAAACATACAACAAAAACAAAGAAAAGGAGAGTTGTAATACATAAAACATAGTAAAAATTTCTTCACCTGATTGTTGTGAAGTCTGATCGACCTGCAAACCTAAGAGAGCAATGGGAGATTGAGATTAGTAGGAGGGTGATTTGATTTCATGATTTTTGTGTAAAGTTGTGCAATCAAAAGAAAAATTATTTAAAGAAAAAGAAAAAAGAAAAAAAGAGAAACCCATATAATACTAAGTAAATAAACCCAATTTTCATTTTACAGAACCAAAAGTACCTTTTAAAATTTCATGCAGAAAATCAAGCGACCCAGAAGCTTCATGTCTATCAGAAAATTCAACAATCACGATGTGACGTGAATGACATTAAAAACACATCAGTGTAAACCCAGATTACTGCCGACAAAACAAAAACATAGACAATTGAATTGAAAACCAATTTTCTTATAGTAATTTTATCTCCATCTCCACTATAGCTTTGGTTCCCATCAATTAATAACAACAGCTACATGGACTTTCACAGTTAGAAAACCGATTATTTATAATAATTGAATTGAAAACCGATTATTTACATATATGGCATTAGTTCAATGGGTTGTATGTTGCATTAAGATTAGCAGTGTAAAGGAATATAAAATTGTACTTGTACGCTGGGCTGATAGAGTCAGAGTATTTATAATTAGAGTATTCTCTACCTACGAAAACTGAGATTGATATGAGAAAGAACCTCTTCAACCAGAAATGGAACGTTAACTCTTCTTTTTGAGCTTGAAAACTGGAATATATCGATAATATCCATAACTGTTAAGTTCAAGAGCACTACGTAGTACATAAGTTTCCAATTCAGTTCTAAGCATTTACCTGACACTTTAGCAGAACCCTAAGGTTTTATATTTAAAAACAGGAAACATAAGAAGGAATAGTGCATATATACCGGAGAAAGCCAAGCATTTCACCTAATACATAAGTTTCTAAGTCAGTTCTAAGTAAAAAGGATCTCAAAAATTTACAGACCTAGAGAAACAAATTAACGACAACTTTCACATGAGTCGGGAGGGCTTTCTTTTTCCTGTAAATAATGATCACCAAATTCTGAAAGACAAAAGAATGAAAAACCTACAAAAAGCTACAAACACTATTTTTTTTTCTCAAACCTGATAAATTGATTACATTGGGTTTAGAAGACACATCAGAATCAAATATCACAGCACAAAGCAATCAAGCAATTGCACAACCACCAAACTGTCTATACTTTAGATATCTTAAAATGTCATATGCATCATTGAATCTTCGCAACTTACTGTCGATAAGATGTTGATGAAAACTATTATAATTTGTCATTGTTCCCAGTTCCTAGTAAAGAAGACTGCACTCAATGAGTCAAGCTCAATGCACAGAGCACCTGTGAAACTAAAACTTAATCAATATCAGCAATCAAGATACAAAATGGAAGTTTTCACTCCTTCTGAACCAAAACCACAAACAGAAAGAACAATATATCAGTACCTGATTATTGCGAAGTTCAATGAGCCTGTAAAATAACATATGGAAATCAGTCAAATCACCTACAATCTTGAAACCGTACACAAATAAAAAGCATACAAAAGATAAGATACCAACATCATATTCATCAAACTACATTATGCATATCATTTTCCATAAGAACTAAAATAATTCCAGAAGGGAAGATGAACAAATTAATAGAAACTTCCCAATGCCAAAGATTACAATCACACACATAATAAAACATGAACATGCTAAATTAACATATGCATTGTACCCTCATATTCTTGTAACTAACTACCCTGATTCCAAACTGCAGGAAATGCAGAACCTGTAGAGCATAAAAAATCAATATCAGTAAAAACTTTTTAGCAAGGGAAGATGTCACTATCTTGAGCAAAAGAAGATATCACTACTTTGACCAATAAAAATATTTCAAACACATTTAAACATCAACTGAATGATCAAACCCAAGAACAACTCATCAAGACTATAGAAAAACAAAAACACAATTATAGTTAATAGAAAATAGTAAAAAAATACATTTGATTTCTAAATAAGGCTGAAGGTAAGTAATAAAACATGAATCTATTAGATCATTAAATACTATTAGTAGCCAATCGGGAGTATGAACACACACACACACACACACAGAAATTAAAGTACTTGGGGATCCTGTAGCAATCATAACCACACAAAAGAGAAGAGCTTGGCAAGTGATGGATATCTTCCAACTAAAGTCACTTTCATCAGCACAACCAAAAGAAGAAACCAAATACCGCCCTCCAATTGATACCCAAAACCACCAAAAACCCAAACCATACACCACATAATACAAATATCACCAAAAAATGAAACCGGCCAGCACCATGCATGAATTTTTATTAGAGGGTACTTCTTAAAAATCTTACACAAACTACCATATATTAATTGAAACCCAGAAATAATTAAAGCATAAGGATCCAAGGCATTCATTACTAAGAGAGAGATTAAAAAAAAAATAAAGTTAGTACTAAATTCCTTGGCACTTTTAAGAATCACACACCGCCTAATTTACATCATATCTTGAGCATAAAAAAATTTTAAAAATTTTAAAAAATAAAAATAGAGTAGGATTCGAGATTGAAACTTCATATAAAAACTATCATAAAACCAATCAGTTAGCATAGTATTTATACTACCATAACATGTTAAGAAGGTTAGGAGTATACCTTGCCAAAAGTGAAAAACTTATCTACTCAACAGATTATTGAGTAGATAAGATATTATTGAGTCCAGTGTTTTATTTGTCTTTTAATCTCAAATGTGCACTAAATATTTTACTATATTCTAACTAAGCATATGTTTTGTTGTGTGAGATATTAATGGTCCAAGTGGGAGAATGTTAGAATTATCTCTAATGTGGACTCAATAATATCTCATGAGAGTCCAACACACATATGCATCTTGTGAAATAAGTAAAAGAGATTAAATGATAAATATTTAACTTGGATATTAATCTCTATAATCTGTTGAGATAAATACAAGAAGTATAAATTGAATATATCTTTATTTTATAGTTATCTTATAGAGTAACTAATCGGATTGAACTTGAGTTGCCTTGTGAGATGAGACTCAAGTGGTCTGACTAGTATATAAAGGGGTCCCTATGCAAGCTTCATTGTGATGTACAAAAGTCATTTCTCACCGTGAATACTAAGACTGGAGTATTGCATAGAAGATTCTTTTTGCAGAAGACTAATAACATTCAACATGAACAACCAAGGTTCTCTCTCTCTCTCTCTCTCTCTCTCTCTCTCTCTCTGTGTTATGACAAAAAGAAAAAAAAAGAACGGAAGCTCAGACGATTGAAAAACACAACGGGGCACAAATTATTCTACAGGTGAAGAGAAAGAGCAGAATGAGAGAGAGCGAAAAGTGATGGAGTGGCTTAGCTAACAGAACAAATGCCAGTGAAAGAAGGAAGCCACACGCGTCAATAGTTCTCCTCTTAGAAGTGACTGTGTTTCCTAATGCATCTCATTTCTTAATTATGCATTACTGTAGCATATTTATAGATCTAAGTTGTGAACTTTTGTGTTGTCTTTTAATCTCACATGTGCACTAAAGATTTTACTATATTCTAACCAAGTATATGTTTTGTTGTGTGAGATATTGATGGTCCAAGTGGGAGAATGTCAGAATTATATCTAATGTGGACTCAATAATATCTTATGAGAGTCCAACACACATATGCATGTTGTGAAATAAGTAAAAAATATTAAATGATAAATACTTAACATGGATATTAATCTCTATAATCTGTTGAGATAAATACATGAAGTTTAAATTGAATATATCTTTATGCTATGGTTATCATGTAGAGTAACTAATCTGATTGAATTTAAGTTGTCTTGTGAGATGAGATTCAAGTGGTCTGATTAGTATATAAAGGGGTCCCTGTGCAAGCTTCATTGTAATGTACAAAAGTCATTTCTCACAGTGAATACTAAGCCTGGAGTATTGCATAGAAGATTCCTTTTGCAGAAGACTAATAACACTCAACATGAACAACCAAGGTACTCTCTCTCTCTCTCTCTCTCTCTCTCTCTCTCTCTGTTATGACAAAAAGAAAAAAAAAGAACAGAAGCTCAGACGATCGAAAAACACAACGTGACACAAATTATTCTACAGGTGAAGAGAAAGAGCAGAATGAGAGAGAGAGAGAAAAGCGATGGAGTGGCTTAGCTAACAGAACAAGTGCTAGCGAAAGAAGGAAGCCACTTGCGTCAATAGTTCTCCACGTCCACAGTACCCAGTGGCAAAATCCTGCTTAATATATACCAGCCCGACCCGGCTCAATATATAAACCCATGGCAACTTCGAAATAAAATGCAACAGTAGCCGGTGGTATTTCTGTAATAAAATGCTACAATAACTGGTGGTATTTTTGTAATAAACCCGACTATAACATGCTTAATATATAGAAAAAGATGGACAGAAAGTACGCACAAAATTCGGAGAATACATATATGAAAGTCTTATATATCGATCAAAAATCCACAATATACCATACTGCTAAAGACTAATAGTGTCACACCAGTAAAGATATTATACAAAATCAAACGCCCTTTGGCAATAAAATTTGGAGTTACTGTAGCATGAAGGAGAGCAAAAGCTTTCTAAAGTAAGTTTTGCCGGTGCAAACTCGTATTAGGAAGATATACAAGGCCTATAGATTAAAAATGTCATATATATATACCCCTTCACTTCAAGTTTCTAAGCTAGCTTTTCTTAATTTTCACCAATTCTTGGTTCTTCTTCATGATCTCTATACTACTGATATATGTCACCTTGGTAGAACTCGCTTGTCCTATACACTAAATATAGTGAACTACGAGCACCAACGAATGTAACCACTGCTAAAATAGTGAAAGACAACCAATGACAATTTTTCCAAGGCAAGTCAGCTCCTTCACTTGTGACCTACTCAACCCTCTCTTTACTAGCTTTTTTGTGGCCTCTTTATCATATATCTTTCAGGTGAGTTGCACGTTTAGAAGATAAGACCCCAAAGGCATCGCTATTTGCATATAGTAGAAAAGTGTTTGAGCCCAAAGAGCTCGGAAACGATTGCGAAAAGCAACAGCATTTGAGCCCCAAAAGAAAAACCGATGATTATTGTCGCAATGTAAACTGAACCAGGTGAAGGCGATGAGAAGGAGTCCAACGCATGATATGAGAAAAGAAACTGCCAGCAGTAAGGGTCGGGGAATTCTGTATCTCATTAGTAGGGTTTCAGAGAAGATTCGTGAAAAGACTGCCAAAGAAACTCCATATGCTAACTAATGATACAAAAGTTGACACTGTTTATAAAGGGGTCCCTGTGAAAACTTCATTGTAACGTACAAAAGTCATTTCTCACAGTGAGTACTAAGGCTGGAGTATTGCATAGAAGATTCATTTTGCAAAAGACTAATATCACTCAACAGGAACAACCAAGGTACTCTATTGGGAATGATTGTGTTCTCAATTGTATGTGTATGCTGATAACATTAGACAATGTGTTTGTGCTTATTTATGGTTACAGTTCAATATGTGGTATCATAGCGTACCATAAATTTTCATAAATCTTATCACCAATCAACCAAAATTCAGTTCGCCATAACCAAAACAAATTCACCAGAGAAGTGTAAATGATGAGAGGGAGGATTGTTCTACCTCAAATACCAAAGGAATCGTCTCAAGTGCAGAGGCATCACCCCAAAAGCCCAAAGCTTCTCACCACAAACCCTCCTTCTACAGTTGTTAATCGGAGAAACGAAGGCTAGCGGTGCGTCGACGACAATGAGATGGTCCAAACGGGGGTAGCCTGGCGTCAGGAGGTGGCCGGACGGGAAGGTTCTCATTTGGCCTTCCTCTGCGTCTTTCGCCGAGTCGGTGAGAGTGTTCGAGAGGGAGCTCGATCCTTTCTTCCTTCCCCTGTTGACTCGATCAGCTCCACTATTTATAGTCTTCACTGACTTGAAATCCAATAGCTGGAATTTAACGGTGAGATTCAACGATTGAGATCGCACCGCATAATTTTCCCTTTTCTCTTTTAATATTCTTTACCTTCAAACTTTGGAAAATCATTATAAATATAACTCGGAAATCTGGACTTGCACAAAAGTTCAATTAATATCTCAAGCATTCTCAGTATCCATATGGGTCAAATATACTTCCCAACAAACACCGCTTAGCTCGTCTCGATACAATTCTAATAACTAGTTATTTACAATTGCGCACACACACACACACACACACACACACACACATATATATATATATTAATTTACTGTTTAAAATGTACGGGGTATTACATTCTCACCCTCTTTAAAAAAATTTGTCCTCGAAATTTAAAATAAGAAGTTGGCGTTACTTGTAAAACCACAATTCCCACAGGGAACAGTAAACACCGAACGATTAGAAAATCCCCGCACATAGCGATAATACAAGCAAAAAGTCATAATCTCCACATAGATCACAAATTCAAATTTACTACACACTGGCTTCACATCCATAAACCACAAACATTAGACCATACCAGGTCTTTATAAGGTTACAAATTCATTTTCATCATATTAATTAAAATTTGATTCTTCACAAAAGAACATGTTTAAGTTAGTTACTTAGCATATACAAGCCAAAGCCTGTCAATGTACAATGCAAATAGACAAGAAAAGAGTCTCAAATTTTATATGAGAAACATCGGTTGATATTCCCCCATCATGAGGAACAATATGAATAACAACACACACAAACTCAATATGTAATCACACAAAGGGCAATACATGATTAACTTTTATAGTAGAGTTGATCCAATTATCCCTATCACAGAGCCAAATCATTATAACTTTTTAACAGAAAAGGAAGCACAAGTCCAAAACACATCCAAGTGATAATGCCAATGCTAAAAAGAATTTCATCCAGGAAATATGAGTCTCATTTAGCTTTGTTAGACATAAATATGCTTTCAAATAAAAAGGAAGAAGGGATAGTTTGTTCACCTGGTTCAATCCTAAAGAAACCAACGGTAATTATAAATCACTCCGCTACACTCTTTTTAAGCCCAAGGCAAACTGCAGCGGGAGAGTGAGACCATATTTCTTATAAGTTTCCCCTCTTCTTCCCCCTTTTTTCTTTCTCTTCTTTTCTTTTTCCACCACTTCATCCAAGTTAGGCCCAATACTTCTCGAATTAAGGTCATCGAGAACACCCCGTACTAAGCAGACAACCTCGTATTAAGGCCAACGAGGACACCCCGTACAAACGGATTCCCAATCGGGTTTTGGGTCTTTCACCTTAGGGAGACACTGACAGGACCTGCCCAGATACAAAACTACTATCCGGGGTGAATCCTGCAACGACCACCTTAAGAGGGGTTTTACCGAAAAATCGGCATGACCTCTCTTAAAATGGACAACCCAAACCTGTGAACAAAACTATGGAACACTTCTACTATATCACCCTGACTCCAGAAGCCACCTGCTCCCCCAAAAACAAACAACTTCTACCACAAAAACAAGAACTCAACTTCTATCAGATGCAGTAGAAGTAAAACAAACAACATAACAATTAACAACTTCGGGTTACAACCCATAAGTAAACAGTTCTAGTTTACGACAACACTCAAAGGCATCAGAGCGACTATACAAAGAAAGAAAATATACTACAAGTAGGTTAATCAAGTAACCTACAATTTCTGACAGCGGAAGGTGAATCATAAGCCTTGCGTCCTACTAGAACCGAACAACTCTGCAAACTGGACAGTTGAAAACGAATAGCCCAGTGAAAGTAATTTAAAACGTTAGCGTGAGTGGACAAAAAAAATCAATATATAACTACATATCATTTTAATGAAAAATAATTTATATCACTTTCCTCATTTCTCATGAATAAAACCATGAAGCATGCATTAAAAAAAAATTAATTTCATATACTCTAAATATAAAAACCCCAGCCCCGCTGATTCGGGAATTTATAAAATAACATAAAATCTCACTAGAGTAAATATTCCCGAATGCCCAGTATATAAATATATAACTAAGCCAATCCCATTAGCCGTTTAGTAAAATTGAATAAAAATGGGGGAATGTCAACCACCATATAATAATGAGCCTCCAAGGCTAAGGGTCTGAGTCTCCAAGACTCTAGCGTCCCACGCTAAACCTCTACACATCTACGTTGACCACCGAGCGTGAATCTGACCTATGTGGTCAAGTCGTCACCTCGCATGGGATGAGGTTAATAAGCTAGCTTGTAATAAACATATATGGACCCTAGTATGCTGAAAAATCTGAAAACAAAATCAAAGTACATTTTTCCTAATAAATCATAAATCAGTACGGTCCCCGACCGCACTTATGAGGCTTATAAATATAATTAAATCCAACCATTGCCTCATTGAAAATAAATGAAATCAATACGTCTAATATGGCATACTATTCAAAATAATTCAAAATCATATAATCCACGGAAATCTAATTTCCGGTTAAATATAAAATACATATAAATTCCAATAATGTCAAGTGAATTGACTTACTTTATAAACCATTTAAAGGTCGATAAAAAAAATCATCAAATAAAATAGATTATCGGCCTTCGATAATCCATAACATTCTCAAATAAACTAATAAATATATAAACCCCCACGATATTAAAAATATTCAAGCATGCATCAATTTAAAATAAAAGTCCACTCACAATAACCGGCTACGCGCGACGCCTCTCGTTAGTCTCTTCAATAAGAGCGTCCTCACGTCTTGTATAAATTACACAATTAATTCCTCTTTCCTTAAATGCTAAAAAAAAATCGACAATAATAACGTATTCAAGTAATCCTCTCACGTGCCACAACCTTGCTCCTTAACCTTTATATTCACTTTCCTTAATTCAGTCCCTATACCTTAAATTCTCAACCATCCTCTTCCAATCTTCAAGATCAACACCATTAATTCTATATTTAAACAATTAGCCTAATCCTTATTAAACTCCTCTCAAGATTCCAAAATATATAACAAAATACTCCATTCCTCAAAACTATTCGAAATTTAACCCCATAAACCACCCATTGTGGCTGCCGGCGGCGGTCAACGACGACCACCGCCCCCAAAAATCACCAAATTTAACAGAAACTTCAACTCAACATTTCTAACATCTTTCCTTTCTACAAAAAAACACCAATTTCAAGCCTAAAGGGGCCAATTTACAAAAACCTCCAATTGGACACTATTCACCAAGACCCTAGAAATTAAATTCTTTGATTTCTCCTTACCTACTGTAAATTGAACAAATTCCCTTTGAGAGGTTGCTCACAATGACAAAAGCTTCAATTCAACACCAAGAACTCGTTCTAATTCGACCCGAAGAGAGAGAATCGACAATGGGTTCAGTGAATAGTAAATCGTCCTTAATTCGATTCATTTCTCTCTAGTTATTGCAAGAAGAGATGAGATACCTACCTAGAATTGTAGAGGGGAAGACCTGCTTCGTCTGGATACCAAGAACACCACCATTGGTGGCTTGGCGGCGAAAAAACCGAAGGGGAAGAAGAAGAACTCGGGTCGGGGAGAGAGAGGAAGAAAAAATGAAAATTTCTGATTTTTTTGACCTTTTTACCAACTTACCCTTACCCATATCCTATTATACTCATGACTAAAATGGAAACTACCGTCTTTATATCACAACTTTTGCGTTCGAACTCTGAATTAAACGTGTTACATGTCCACGAACTCGTTTTAACGTGTTCTATCTCAAAGTAGCAAGAAAATTCTCGGCCGAGTCAAATTATAAAAAGTCAACTATTAGGACCTCCATAACATTAAAACAATTCTCGAGAACGTGAAAGTAAAATAAAAATCACCGAGAAGTTAAACATGGTTCGGGACGTATCAGACACAATCCTTTCTTAATTATTTAACATGCCTAACCCGATTCATTCTCATTTAGGACTTTTTGCTCGTATTAAGGCCACCGAGCACACCCCGTACTAAGTGGAATCCCAATTGGATTTTGGGTCTTTCAACCTAGGGAGACACAATCCCTTGTTAATTATTTTTCCCGGGCCTAACCAGATTTAACTTCAGCCTGCTATTTTTGCATTTACATCTCCTTCTAGCATCTTCAATTTCCTTTAAGTAAAATCATAAATGATCTGGAATTCCCAATATCAGTATCAAAATTATTAAAAAAAATGGAGTAAATTGAATATATAGTACCTGATAAATAGCTTGCATCAGGAATTGATGGATCATCTTTTGCTTGCTCGACGGATGTACAGATAAATAATAATTACCTTGTAGTAGTAATAAGTGGCCTCATACCTTTAATTGAGCTAAGTACATATATCTATAACCTTCACTACAAGACTAATGGAACTTTACTGAAGTCAATAAATAAAAACACATGCTAGTTAGCAGTATACCATGACATGCATTACTAAAATGAAATTGCAATGAAATTTTCTCTTCCTGGCAAACAATTATGGGTTCAAACATGAAATGTAATCAAACTACAGTACATTGATCATGTATTATGAAATGTACTATTTTCTCCTCTGTAAGAGTGAGCAAATGCCTCATGTAAGTTATGCAGAGACTTCAAATTAGGAAGACCAATATCATGAGGGGAAGCAACAGCAAGATTTCAAACTACTGATGCCCCAGTTGAATACAAAAATTACAGAACTTAGGAATTCATGAGCTGATGCTACCTTAATTCCAAAGATCACTTTGCAACCATGCTGATTCTAAAATAGTATACTTTAGGAACTCATAACTTGAGGTAAAATCACAAGCAAGACTTCATTATTGCAAAGAATGCTAGTGGCCGGAAATAAATGTCATCAACATCTGCATAATTCATTGGACTCTTCAAGTATTAGTCTATATATATTGATATTAGCCTTTGGGAACTACTGAAGAAGACTCCCTCTATGTGACTCATTGGCAAGTGCAACAAGGCCAGCAGCAACATGAAAATCCTCACTACCAAATAATGCGCGTCAGCCATATTTATTTTTTTATTTAAAAGAAAAAAAATAATAAATCTATGTTGAAGCTGAGAACTGAGAAGGGCATCCAGAGATAACACAGCAAAACTATAGATTGCAGATGAACAATTCAAAAGAAAAGGTAGGGAAAGCTTATAGACTAAATAGATTATGTAGCATACTATAGAACTCAATTATCGTAGCATTTTGAGATATGAACATAAAAGCTGTAGCTTCTAAGTCATAACTGCTATATCCTATACCTCCTAAGTCATCAAGAATCACTGGCCTGAATTACAAATATGTCATATTCTGAGGCACACAGCCTATATCAATTATATATCCTCTGGGCTACCTACAATCTACCATTCATTTTACCTACCACAACAATGACAATATATAGAGATAGTAGCGGATAGCAGCACGAAGATATATAAATAAATGAGAACAACAAGCAGAGGGAAGACATCAAGCAGTACAGCACATATAAACACTACATTGAATGAGTGCATATTAATATAGACATGGAAATGAGAAAAAGGATATTCAAATATTAGTTTCACGGATGGATTAAGGCATCCAAAATAAAGATACTTGCTGCCATGAATAAGTGGCTTTCTACTTATTCATATCATCACCATTAATAGGAATTTAGGATCCAAAGTAACATCATATCAATAGGATTTTCAGCTTAACAAACGGACAAAGCTTGTCAAGTAGCGATTAAGAAGAATAACAGAAGAACTATTCCAAAAAGAAAAACATCAATTACAGACCAAACTAGATTCAAAGATCTATAGAAAGATTTCTTTTCATTACAATGTTTATTAACACGCAATATAGGATAGGCGCCCATCATACAAATTTTTTTAACTAATAATCTCTAACTTCATAGCAATTAAAAGTCAAGAAAATATAAAGTTCCCAAAGTCGGTTCATCACTCAACCAAGATAAACAACAGTTTACATCACTCTGGCCATGATACACTCTCATAAATTCTTGATCACAATTCACACCTATACACAAAACACTGTCTAAAATTATCAATCAATAATTTGGCCAGAGAATTATTGAAGGAAAGGTAAATAAGAAACCTTTACGAGTTCTAGATAACATCATCACGTATCTAAAGTATATAAAATCCCTCCAATGACACACATTATTTTGTTACCCAAAACCTCACTGCCCAAAACCCAACTCCTCCAAAACTCAGCCAAGAGAAGTAGAAATATCGATGACGTCCGAGAGCACCGTTAATGTATACTTTCACTTTTAGATTCTGTCGCATAGTAATTTATGTCATATTACTATGGACACTCATAACCAATTGATCTTAAAAAAATTCATGCTATACAAACCAATACCGAGTATTAGGTGCACCCATGACTTACCTGTGATGACTCAGACCTGACCTAGCTAGGGAAGCTAGCAGGTAGGCAGGTCACGCATCCCACATCGTCCAGAGAAGAGTGGATGCTGTGCTTATATGTGTAGAGTTAGCTCAATATATAGAGACGCGTTTTGGGGGCTCAATGGCTTCGGAGGGGATGAGAACTCCGAAGTTAAGCTTGCTGAGTCTAGAGCAATACCAGGATGGGTGACCTACTGGGAAGTTGCTCGTGAGCTCTCAGATACAAAACCGTGAGGGCTAGAGAGGAGAGTGCCCAAAGCAGACAATATCTCAAGTGTATGGGCTGGCCCATTACAAATGGTATCAAAACCTGTCCCCGGCCGGAACTGTGCCGACGCGGACGTTGGACCCTAAGGGGGGTGGATTGTGATGACTCTGACCTGACTTGTAGGGAAGCTAGCAGGTAGGCAGGTCACGCATCCCACATCGTCTAGGAAAGAGTGGATGCTGTGTTTATATGTGCAGAACTCCGAAGTTAAACTTGCTGAGTCCAGAGCAATTCCAGGATGGGTGACCTACTGGAAAGTTACTCGTGAGCTCCCAGATACAAAATCGTGAGGGCCAGAGAGGAGAGTGCCCAAAGCGGACAATATCTCAAGTGTATGGGCTGGGTTGTTACATACCAAATTCATATATATATATATATATATATATATATAGGCACATGAGATTCATAATGAAACTTTAATTATGTTCTTACATAACAAATAACATTCATTTGAGAACCATGACTACTACTCAGCTCTAATTTACACAGTCTTTCAAGAGTACATAATCATCTCTAACAATCCTAAGTAACAAACTGCGTATCCGAAATCCATATTAAGTCTTTGATTATGGCCTCTATATGATTAACTCAAACTTCCACAATTTATGCCACAACTCAATCCTACTTCAAAAAAACTAACCTGGAACCTTATAGCAATCAACTAGATGGTCCATTTACAGTAATAAGCAACCAGAACCAAATTCAACGAATACAAACACATGCCATCAAATCCCAATTATTTCTATTAGATCAAGTTGGGCAGAACTAAATTAGAAAGAAAATCTGCCCAGAACTTCCCTACAAGTTAACCAAACCAAACAATCAACTTCCATATATATCTAATCAACATGTCTCCCTTCTATAGTTCTAATTTTAATCTAAACAACAACCACAATGAATCAAGCATAGCTTAGAACCAGGATAGATCCAAAGTCCTACAACCAAATCACCAATCAACCAAAATTCAGTTCGCCATAACCAAAACAAATTCACCAGAGTAGTGTAAATGATGAGAGGGAGGATTGTCCTACCTTAATACCAAAGGAATCGTCTCAAGTGTAGAGGCATCACCCCAAATACCCAAAGTTTCTCACCACAAACCCTCCTTTTACAGTTGTTAATTGGAGAAACGAAGGCTAGGGGTGCGTCGACGACAATGAGGTGGTCCAAACGGGGGTAGCCTGGCGTCAAGAGGTGGTCAGACGGGAAGGTTCTGATTTGGCCTTCCTCTGCGTCTTTCGCTGAGTCGGTGAGTGTGTTTGAGAGAGAGCTCGATCATTTCTTCCTTCCCTTGTTGACTCGATCAGCTCCACTATTTATAGTCTTCACTGACTTGAAATCCAAGGGCTGGAATTTAACGATGAGATTCAACAGTTAAGATCGCACCACATGATTTTTACTTTTCTCTTTTAATATTCTTTACCTTCAAACTTTGAAAAATCATTATAAATATAACTCGGAAATCGGGACTTGCACCTTATGGACAAAAGTTCAATTAATATGTCAAGCATTCTCAGTATCCATATGGGTCAAATATACTTCCCAACAAACACCGCTTAACTCGTCTCGATACAATTCTAATAACTAGTTATTTACAATTGCACACACACACACACACACACACACACACACATATATATATATATATATATATATTAATTTACTATTTAAAATGTACGGGGTATTATAATGTATAAAAATGATTGAGATAGCAGCCAAACCTACTGTCCTTAAGATGCCATTGCCGGATGATTTGCTAGTTCTCCTAGTTCTGAACTCACTCCCAGTGGATTTTGATCAACTAGTAACAACCTACAATACCCAAAAAGACAAGTGGACTCTGAATGAGTTGATTGATGTTTGTGTCCAGGAACATGCATATGAGAGGTTTACGAAAGCACGAGAGTAAGAGTCGAAGCTGTAGGATTTGTTAAGTTAATTTTGAGGTTAGGAGTTTTCTTAGTTTTGGAGCAAGTGTATTATGTTCCTTCCATGTCTAGGAACTTATTTTTAGTTGTTGTTTTGGTGGAAGACAATTTTTCAGTTTGTTATTGATTCAGTTGGAAAGAAAATAAATCGTGCTTCTCATTATCTTCTACTGCAAAGTTTATTGATGATTATTGGACCTTGCCTAATACTTTCCATAAGGAAATTTTGTTAATTAAGAATGATGTTGATTCTGTGAATGGGAAAAAGAGACAAATGAATGAAAAATCTGTTTTTCTTTGGCACAGGAGACTTGGACATGTCTCTAAAGAAAGACTAAAATTGTTGGTTAAGCTAGAAATACTACCAGAACTAGACTTTTCTGATTTTGTGGACTGTATTGAATGTGTTAAGGGGAAATTCACTAAGCAGTCTAAGAAAGAAGGCACTAGGAGTACTGGTTTATTGCAATTGATCCGCACAGATATTTGTGGACCATTTGCACATCAAACTATTTGTGGGAATCAATATTTTATAACTTTTATCAGTGATTATTCTAGATATTGTTATGTGTATCTAATCTCAGAAAAGACTCAAGCTTTAGAGAAGTTTAAGATTTTCAAATTAGAAGCAGAAAAGGAATTGAATGCAGTCATTAAGTGTGTGAGAAGTGATAGGGGTGGTGAGTATTATGGGAGATATACAGAGGCTGGTCAACGTAAGGGTCATTTTGCATTTTGCTTAGAGGAAAATGGAATTGTAGCTCAGTATACTTCACCTGGTACACCTAAGCATAATGGGGTTGCAGAAAGAAGAAATAGGACTTTTATGAATATGGTGAGGAGTATGATGTGCACCTCAGGTTTTCCGCATTTTCTTTGGGGTGAAGCACTCAAAACAACCAATTATCTTATCAATAGGACTCCATCCAAGTTTGTTTCTGCGACCAAAACACTTTTTGAGCTCTGGAAAAACAAAAAACCTAGTGTTAATCACACATATGTATGAGGTTGTAAAGCAGAAACTCGGCCGTATTATCCGAAAGTGAACAAGTTAGATCCCAAGACTGTGTTTGCATCCTTTATTGGTTATCCTGAGCATTCAAAAGGGTTCATATTTTACTATCCTACACACTCACATAAAATCTTAGAGATAAATAAGGCTGTGTTCTTTAATGAGATTAATTATTCTCATTTTTTTGAGGATTTTATTTTTGAAGAACTTGCTGAAAATTCTCCTACACCTACATCAGCCCAACCACAGCCTCAACATGTGACTTTTGAGCCTATTGTGACTGATGCAAATGTCTTTGTTGTACTTGGTCCTAATCCTAACCTGCCACAGCCACTACAGCAGCCATTACAGCAGCTACCACAACAGCCATTACAACAACCATAACTAATCATTAGGTCACAAAAGTCTACACTTGATGCCATGTCCACTGATTTTCATATTTATTATAATAAAGTAGATTATGATGTTGGTGAAATTGCTGATCCTACTACATTAAAAGAGGCTATTTCTGGATATTATTCACATGAGTGGGAGAAAGCCATGATTTCAGAGATAAACTCAATGCATGTGAATAATGTATGAGATTTAGTAGAGCCTCCAAAAATCCAAAAAGCTATTGGATGCAAGTGGGTGTTCAAAACAAAGCTGAATGCATATGGTAGTGTGGAAAGATACAAGGCTAGATTGGTTGCGAAAGGGTTTACACAAAAATAAGGAGTGGATTTCCCCGAGATTTTTTCTCTAGTTTCCACCAAGGAAGCTTTCAAGGTTTTCATGGCGATGGTAGCTCATTACGACATGGAGCTTCATCAGATGGACGTAAAAAATGCGTTCTTGAATGGGGAATTGGATGAGGAAATATTCATGAAGCAGTTAGAAGGATTTATTGAGCCTGAAAATGAGCATTCACTACCAGAAAAAAGGCTTTTGCCGACGAAAAAAAAAAAACGGCCGACGAAACCAATTTTCATCGGCTATTCTCAATAATGGCCGACGAAAATTGTTTTCGTCACTAAAAAGAAAAAAAATCGTCGGCTATTCCCACTGAATGGCCGACGATTTTTTCTTTCGTCGCTAAAAAAATTATTTCGTCGCCTATACCCCCTAGAATGGCCGACGATTTAAAATTTTCGTCGCCTATTCTCTGAAAGTATAGCCGACGAAAACTTTAGTAAGTTTGGCCGACGAAATTGTCATTTTCGTCGGCTATAAGTTTATATATTTTCAGATCAAAACCCGGTTTACTGCAGATTTAGCGTCCGGCGTCCGAATGACGATTGTGATACCATTCCGGAAAGGGAATGACGCCAGGAATCAAACTCGTTGCTTTGCTACGATGTGTGTGCCTTTTCGGGCTTTCGAGTTCGTTTAGGGCCTCAAAACGGCAGTTTAATATGTTTTCAAGATTTAAGTTTTATAATTTATTTTGTTTTAAACCATTGCTTCATCCTTCAAATGCAAAAATGTTGTGAAATAAGATATGACCGAAATAATGAAATACGTCTACGGTTGAAAAATGACAAGATTCTGATAAAATCTGAGTGTCGAAAGATGCGGTCAAAGGTTTTATTCTTTCGTTTCCCTAATGATAGCGTTACCTTCAGTAAATATTTTGAGGAAAATTTTGATACGATTAGTTGCATCTCATCGATTTGAAACTATTATCTGTTGAAGGTCAGGCAGAAAAACGTCATTTAGACAGTCCAATTACCATTTTTAAGCGTTTAGAGGTTTGACTCACCCGGTTGACCGTTCCGATCGAGCCTTTAACGTTGTCAGCTGAAGTTGGATTTTTTTCCATACATGTATTTAATCTAAACAGTGATATCTGACGGTTGAAATAGATTTTCTAAACTTTTACATTCAAAATCAGAACATATGCACTAATGTTCCTTAACTTGTTTACTAAGTGTTTAAGTGAATGTATAGTTTCAAATAATTACTATACGTACACTCTTCAAATGCAAATATGTCGTCAAATAAGATATGACCGAAATAATGAAATACGTCTACGGTTGAAAAATGACAAGATTCTGATAAAATCCGTGTGCTGAAATAATGAAATAAGTCAAAACCCGGTTTACTGCAGATTTGGCGTCCGGCGTTCGAATGGTGATTGTGATACCATTCCGGAAAGGGATTTCGAGTCCGTTTAGGGCCTCAAAACGGCAGTTTAGTATGTTTTCATAGAATAGCCGACGAAACATTGTAAATCGTCGGCTATTCTCTAAGTTTAGCCGACGAAAATTATATTTCGTCGGCTAAACTCTTGCGATCCGCGCCTTTTTATTGTCCGCCTTTGGATGGCTCAGATCCAATGGCTGTTGATTTTCCAAAGTATAGCCGACGAAATATATTAAATCGTCGGCTATTCTCTAAGTATAGCCGACGAAATATATTAAATCGTCGGCTATTCTCCTTCTAAATCTTTTAAATCGCTTCCTCCCGCCTTTTTTCTCTCCTCCTTCCCCTCCTCCTCCTCCTCCTCCTTCCCCTCCTCCTCCTTCTCCTCCTCCTCCGGCCTCCTCCTCCTCCTCCGATCCGGTATTTTTTTTTGTCCAAAATACAGTTATAGCCGACGAAATTGACATTATTTCGTCGGCTATAACTTTAAAATATTAATATATTCCGACGAAATAGCCCAAATCGTCGGCTATACTTCAAAACAAATAGCCGACGAAACCAAATTTCGTCGGCTATAACTTTAAAATATTAATATATTCCGACGAAATCGTCGGCCATACTCGAAAATAGCCGACGAATTTCGTCGGATATTTGACCAAGCTTTGGTCGACGAATTCATTTTCGTCGGTCATAATTCGTCGGCCAAGGTTGGAATGGCCGACGATGTCGTTTTTTTCGTCGGCCATTACTTTTACCGACGGGCTTTTACCGACGAATTATAGCCGACGAAATTTTCGTCGGTAGAAGGAATAGCCGACGAAAATTTGGAATAGCCGACGAAAAAAATTTCGTCGGCTATTCTGTCAAAGCTAGTAGTGATTTCGTCTATAAACTCAACAAATCAATCTATGGACTGAAACAAGCCTCAAGACAATGTATTTCAGTATGAACAATAAGAGATCGACCAATTCCAAACATATAGATCTTAAGTACTACATCGTTAGACAGAGGGTTAAGCGTAAGGAACTTGCGGTGTTGAAAATTAGCACTTTAGTTCAGTTAGCTGATCCCTTTACCAAGTCCATGACTGTAGCTACTTTTGAGGAGCATGCATCTAATATTGGCATTCTGCCACGTCTTGATGCATAGGTTCAGTGGGAGTATTTTTTCAGGCTTTTAGACTTCTTTGGTTATAGTTCATGATTTCTGGATTGCTTATTTGTTTTAATTTCCATATTTGAACTTTATGTTTGCAACTTGTGAATTTTCTGGTTAATAATAAATTCAGCGATTGCTGTATTATTTTCTATGATTATTGGATCATGATACAGCTATATGATTATTGTATTGTCTAAATGGCAATGTTTGTTTTCAATAGAAGATGGTCTTAGGTTCTTGCATATAGAACCATAAGGAGGATCAAAATTAAATTAAATTGTTGACATTAGGTAGTTTCAATGTCATTACAGTTTGGTAACTTTGTTTGATTGATATGATTTGTTGTTGGAATTGCAGTGGTTATCAAGTGACTGTGTTTCCTAATGCATCTCATTTCTTAATTATGCATTACTGTAGCTTATTTATAGATCTAAGTTGTGAACTTTTGTGTTGTCTTTTAATCTCAAATGTGCACTAAAGATTTTACTATATTCTAACCAAGTATATGTTTTGTTGTGTGAGATATTGATGGTCCAAGTGGGAGAATGTTAGAATTACATCTAATGTGGACTCAATAATATCTCATGAGAGTCCAACACACATATGCATCTTGTGAAATAAATAAAAGATATTAAATGATAAATACTTAACTTGGATATTAATCTCTATAATCTGTTGAGATAAATACAAGAATTTTAAATTGAATGTATCTTTATGCTATGGTTATCATGTAGAGTAACTAATCGGATTGAATTTAAGTTGTCTTGTGAGATGAGACTCAAGTGGTCTGATTAGTATATAAAGGGGTCCATGTACAAGCTTCATTGTAATGTCCAAAAGTCATTTCTCACAGTGAGTACTAAGGCTGGAGTATTACATAGAAGATTCCTTTTGCAGAAGACTAATAGCGCTCAACATGAACAACCAAGGTACTCTCTCTCTCTCTCTCTCTCTCTCTCTGTTATGACAAAAAGAAAAAAAGAACAGAAGCTCAGACGATTGAAAAACACAACGTGGCACAAATTATTCTACAGGTGAAGAGAAAGAGCAGAATGAGAGAGAGAGAAATGCGATGGAGTGGCTTAGCTAACAAAACAAGTGCTAGCGAAAGAAGGAAGCCACACGCGTCAATAGTTCTCCACATCCACAGTACCCAGTGGCAAAATCCTGCTTAATATATACCAGCCCGACCCGGCTCAATACATAAACCAATGGCAACTTCGAAATAAAATGCAACAGTAGCCGGTGGTATTTTTGTAATAAAATACTACAGTAATTGGTGGCATTTTTGTAATAAACCTGACTATAGCATGCTTAATATATAGGAAATGGTGGACTGAAAGTACGCACAAAATTCGGAGAATACATATATGAAAGTTTTATATATCGATTAAAAATCCACAATATACCATACTGCTAAAGACTAAAGACTGATAGTGTCACACCAGTAAAGATATTATACAAAATCAGACACCCTTCTGCACTAAAATTTGGAGTTGCTATAGCATGAAGGAGAGCAAAAGCTTTGTAAAGTAAGCTTTGCCGGTGCAAACTCATATTTGGAAGATATACAAGGCCTACAGACTAAAAATGTCCTATACCTTTCACTTCAAGTTTCTAAGCTAGCTTTTCTTAATTTTCACCAATTCTTAGTTCTTCTTTCCAAGGTATTAAATATCGACGATTACGGAAATATCGATCGTTTGAAAAAAAGAAATTTCGATGGAAATTTCGAGAAAATATCGAATATCGATGGAAATTTTACCAAAAATTTATATAAAAATTGTATATTTAGATAAAAATAGACTAAAAGTAAAATATCGGAAAGATATGAGTATTAATATCGATGTTTGAAAAAAACGGAAATTTCGAGGAAATATCGAGGTTATCGAGGATATTTTAGTCCTTGCTTCTTTCTGATCCCTATACTACTGATATAGAGCTCTCTTGTCCTATACACCAAATACAGTGAACTACGAGCACCAACGAATGTAACCACAGCTAAAGTAGTGAAAGACAACCAATGACAATTTTTCCAAGGCGAGTCAGCTCCTTCACTTGTGACCTACTCAACCCTCTATTTACTAGCTCTTTCGTTACCTCTTTAAAATATATATTTCTGGTGAGTTGCACGTTTAGAAGGTAAGACCCCAAAGGCATCGCTATTTGCATACAGTAGAAAAGTGTTTGAGCCCAAAGAGCACGGAAACGATTGTGAAAAGCAACGGCATTTGAGCCCCAAAACAAAACCCGATGGTTATTGTCGCAATGTAAACCGAACCAGGGGTGGGGAAGGCGATGAGAAAGAGTCCAACGCATGATATGAGAAGAGAAACTGCCAGCAGTAAGGGTTGGGGAATTCTGTATCTCATTAGTAGGGTTTCAGAGAAGATCGGTGAAAAGACTCTGCCAAAGAAACTCCATATGCTAATTAATGATACAAAAGTTGACATTGTTTTAGTTGTTAGAATTATATCTAGCGTGCACTCAATAATGTCTCATGAGAGTCTAACAAACATATGCATCTTGTGAAATAAATAAAAGATGTTAAATAATAAATACTTAACTTGGATATTAATATCTATAATCTGTTGAGATAAATACAAGAAGTTTAAATTGAATATATCTTTATGTTATAGTTATCATGTAGAGTAACTAATTGGATTGAATTTAAGTTGCCTTGTGAGATGAGACTCAAGTAGTCTGACTAGTATATAAAGGGGTCCCTGTGCAAGCTTCATTGTAATGTACAAAAGTCATTTCTCACAGTGAGTACTAAGGCTGGAGTAATGCATAGAAGATTCCTTTTGCAGAAGACTAATAGCACTCAACATGAACAACTAAGGTACTCTCTCTCTCTCTCTCTCTGTTATGACAAAATGAAAAAAAGAACGGAAGCTCAGTCTTCTCTCTCTCTCTCTCTCTCTCTCTCTCTCTCTCTCTCTCTCTCTCTCTCTCTCTCTCTCTCTCTCTCTCTCTCTCTCTCTCTCTCTCTCTCTCTCAGTCTTCTCTGTTCTAACTAAGTATATGTTTTGTTGTGTGAGATATTGATGGTCCAAGTGGGAGAATGTTAGAATTATATCTAATGTGGACTCAATAATATCTCATGAGAGTCCAACACACATATGCATCTTGTGAAATAAGTAAAAGATATTAAATGATAAATACTTAACTTGGATATTAATCTCTATAATTTGTTGATATAAATACTAGAAGTTTAAATTGTATGTATCTTTATGATATGGTTATCACATAGAGTAACTAATCGGATTGAATTTGAGTTGCCATGTAAGATGTGACTCAAGTGGTCTGACTAGTATATAAAGGGGTCCATATGCAAACTTCATTGTAACGTACAAAAGTCATCTCTCACAGTGAGTACTAAATCTAGAGTATTGCATAGAAGATCCCTTTTGCAGAAGACTAATAGCGCTCAACATGAACAACCAAGGTACTCTATTGTCCATAATTGTGTTCTCAATTGTATGTGTATGCTGATAACATTAGAAAATGTGTTTGAGCTTAATTGTGGTTACAGTTCAATATGTGGTACCAGAGCGTACCATAAATTTTCATAAATCTTTGTTGTGTTATGCATGCTCGATTGAAAATTTTCTAAAATGTTTTCTTTCAGAAATGATGAACAAACTTGGGTCAAGAACATGTCGAGGCCCAAAACATAGAACCAGTACAAGCATGAACCCACGACCCGTTCAAAAACAAGCGGATCCTTGCGACCCGACCCATAGTACACTACACAAACCTGGACTACATATAAACAACTGATACTGATACTACTACTGCTACTACGTTAAGGCAACGATACAAAACATAAAAGAAAAAAACAACCTGCCACTGTGTCAATTAAATGTGTTATTCAAAAAGCAGCGTGCCGCTGCACCGCGAACTCAAACCTATGACCATAGTACACTACACAAACCTGGACTATATATTAACAACTGATATTACTACTACTACTACGTTAAGGCAATGATACAAAACACAAAAGAAAAAAACCCTGCTACTGTGTCAACAAATTGTGTTATTCAAAAAGAAGCGTGCCGCAGCACAGCGAAAACCAACCTATAACCATAGTACACTACACAAACCTGGACTACATATTAATAACTGATACTGTCACTATATCAAGGAAACGATTCAAAACACAAAAAGAAAAATAAAACTGCTACTGTGTCAATAAAAACAATAACCTGCTACTGCGTAAACAAATCTATACTGAAACAAAATGATACAGCAACTGGGTTGATTCAAAAACGATATAAACAAAAACCTGCTACTGCGTAAACGAATCCTGCTAATGTCTATATTTGCGCAGGGTTTTGACAACAAACCGGTTGTCGTTGGACAATAAGAACATCATAAGAACATCATACCAGGTTTCATTGCCCCCTTACAGTCTCATATCCACATATTGACAACTAGTAATCGGAATAATCAATACCTTCATGCCTGAGGTAAAAAATCTACTTGTTACAGATTTTGAAATTTTGAGAGATAGCAACACACACAAATGTGTATTTTGTGCACAACTAAAGCATTATAAGCACTGGCCAATAAGGATTGGCTTTCAAACCAGTTGTTCAATGTGCATATGTATATCTATGAACCAAACTCCTATAAGAATTTAACCCCAAAAATGACTTTATGTATCCTCTATGGTTTAACTATTCTAATTGGTCATCTGTTTCTCCAATGGACCAGAACTTAGCCATTCTGAAGCGCTGAACTTAGCAACATCCAAGGTTGGGTTCATACACGCATCCACCTAACTTCCCTAAGCATTAGTTCATTAAAATTGCATCACTCTTGCATTTCTATTATGAAAAGCACAGACACTCAAATGACTCAACCCTTGCACAAAATTACAACAAAATATATCACCTTGATATATAATTCGACATACAAATACTTTTGAAAGAAAATTAAGCAGAAACCTGAAAACTGCAGGACTATAATCTTTCCATTCAAAATCAGTTGCGAAATTAGGAAGATGTCTATAATCTTGTTTAGAATATCTGATTCGGTTACTTTTAGTAGCCTTGAATTCAGCCGGTGAAAAATCTTCCTTCAGATCATCCATGTAATTTCCCTGCAAAAGGTCTATATTGGATCAGCATTTCAAACAGCCCTTATGTTAGCAACAAGTTTCACATTATTCTACTTATGATCACACAATTGTTTATCTGAAATTTTGTTCTTTCACATAAAATGCACTGCAGTAAACAAGGCAAACCTCATACAATACATTGCTGCAATGAACATGATCTGTTTTGGTTTCTTATCCATGATGTTTATCTAAACAACATATGATATGAGGGTTATAAGGCCATTAAAGGATATCTCTTTCTGTTTGTCCACCAAAACGAATCAACACCCTAACCATTCAATTCAATTCCTAACCCTGCAGGAACAAATTGATACGACCCGAATCTCGAGTTACTTTTTTGACCGTTTTATGTTTGATTTTTACGTTCCGGTAATCGTTTTTATTATTCAAAAGTTCTAAATGTTGACTTTTTATTAAGTTGACCCGACCGAGAATTTTATTTCTCAACGAGATAGAAGACGTTGAAACGAGTTCATTGACATGTGACACGTTTAATTTAGAGGTCGTGTGAAAAGTTACGACGCAAAATTGGTAATTTGCCGTTTTTGGACGAGTATAAATAGCGGGGGATGAAATTTCCCAAAAAGAAAACTTTCCTTTTTCTTCTTTTTCTTTTTCCTCTTTCCCGATTCGGCCCGAGTTGCACCGACCGAATCGCCGCCCTCGGTTCTCCGCCGTCCGGCCACCAAACGGCGCGCCACCAGTCACGATAGACTCGTCTCACCTTCCTCTTCGCGTCTGCAGCAGCAGCGCGGCGTGAAACACCGCCGTTTGGCCGTGCACAGCTCGAGAAGCGCCGCCCCCGATTGGACAGAACTCTCTCCTCCGACCGCCGTTTGACTCGATTCCGCCGTTCGACTCGATTCCGGTCGGGAATCGGGATTTTATGTTTTCGTATTTGTGATTTTACGACATGTGAGACATGTCGATGTTATGTATATCGTTTTCGATATTATTTTACGGCATGTTGGATAAGCAGGATATATATATGAGTATATTTCGAGGCTATTATACTAATGATTATTATAAGCCTCAGATGTGCGGTCGGGGACCGTACTGATTTATGATATATAAGGAGAAGCGTACTTTCGGTTTTGTTTTCGGATTTTCACCATATCAGGGTTCAGATATAGATATTGATGCTACCTACCTAAGTCACCTGAGCCCATGCGAGGTGACGACTTGACCATATAGGTCAGATTCACGCTCGGTGGTTGACGTGTACAGGTTTAACGTGGGACACTACGGAGTCTGGGAGGCTCGACCTTAGTCTTGGAGGCTACTATTAAATGGTGGTAATGACGTTCCCCTATTCTATTATATGACCAATGGGATTGGTCATGATTTTCATATTATTTGGTCTTCGGGAATATTTTCTCTATAAGACTTTCTGTTATTTAATAAATTCCCGAACCAGCGGGGCTGGGGTTTTTATGTGACCAATGGGATTGGTTGCAAAATATTATGAATTGGTTTTCTAAAGAATATTTTTTTGAATATATATAAACGAAATAATTATTTGTTTAATTGGATTATATCAGCGGGGCTGATTTTTAAATACGATTTTCATAAAACGTGGGACGTTTTATTAAAATGCATGCATTGTGGTTTTTATTTCTAAAATATTGAGAAAGTAATATGATACTTTCTTTTAAAGTATTATATTAAATTGTTTTATTTTTACCCACTCACTCTAACGTTTTTAATTTACTTTCCCATGGGCCCTTCGTTTTAAATCGCACAGTTTGCAGACTAGTTTATTTGAGGTCAAGAGTACTCGGAGTCGAGGCATAGTCATCGTCGTCTTTGCTTCCGCTTGGTGGGATCTATTGATCCTTTACTATTTAATTTGTATTTTCAATTCAATGTATTAGATTGCTCTGATTACCTGTGAGCCTTTGAATATTAGATTAATTTGATTTTGTGTTTATCTGTGGCGGTGGATGTGTTTGGGGAGCAGATGGCTCCAGGTGTTGAGGTTGGAACTGGAATTAGAAGTGTTTTTATTTGTTGCAGGTTTTAGGGTTGTCTATCTTAAGATTGGCTTATCGATTTATCGATGGAGTTAATCTTACGGTAGTCCCCGCAGGGCCTTATCCGGGTTTCAGGGTGAAATCTGGTTCAGGTCCTGTCACAAATTGAGTTTTATTTTACTAAATCCTAGCTTAGGGTGTTGATTACCATATATGTTCAAGCAGCTGACTTCCCCCCTCCTATTTCATTCTGTATTATTCGAAAACCTCTCGGATCAAATCACTTTCTCAATTCCCTTGTCATTTTGTAAAACCCTATTCCAATTTCCTCTTCTACACATTAATTTAAACAAACCAAAACACATTGATCACCAAACAAATTAACAACTGATATGCTACTGCTAGTATGTTAAGGAAACGATTCAAAAAAAAAAAAAACTGCTACTATGTCAATAAAAACAATAACCGCTACTGCACAAACAAATCTATGTAGGAAGCATGAAATCGACTGAAATAAAAAGATACTGCAACTAGGTTGATTAAAAAACGATATAAAAATAAAAACCTGCTACTGTGTAAATATATATATATATATATAGGAAGCATGAAATCGTCTGAAACAAAATGATACTACAACTAGGTTGATTCAAAACGATACAAAAATAGAAACTTGCTATTGCGTAAACGAATCTAGATAGGAAGCATGAAATCGGCTGAAAACAAAATGATACTGCAACTAGGTTGATTCAAAATGATACAAAAACAAAAACCTACTACTGCGTAAACAAATCATGCTACTCTGTAAACGAATCTAGATAGGAAACATGAAATCGAAAGAGATTTAGAACAATTTCACAAACAAAATCGAGTTAGAAGATTCAAACTAACCTCAAAATCAATTTACGATCAAACTATCTGAAGAAAAAGACAAACTTGTGAATGTCCGATGAAATTAACGTCTAAATCACCAATTAAAACCGACGAAATTTGTGAATATCCGACGAGATTAGGGTTAGAACTAAGCTCCGGCGAGCTGAGGCTTACAATGAAGACGAAGAACAGATCACAGAGGCAGCGTGGGACGATCTGATCGTTTTAGGGAAGGGGATCCTTTAAGCTGTTGGGATATAAAAAGGGGTAAAAGTGCCAAATTATTAGTGACATGTGGCAGCTTTACATCATCTTGTACTGATCTGTAAATTTTTTGCCTAATTTGCTCAATTGAATATGTAAGTGAGTTATTTATAAAACAAATTACTGTCATGTACCTATCTGTAGTTTGTTATATTTAAATATAATTTAAGTTTATATAAAACAAGTATGCTTTCAAAAATATTCAATATTCAAAATATATTTTGAAGGTTAAATATAAATATTACTGCGATAAATAATAAAAGAGAAAAAAAAATTATGAATATGATTTTTTTATTAAAAAATATATAATGATATAGAACTGTTGGATCGAAATGGATATGATTGTCTATTTACGTAAGAATGATTTTACATAGCTTTTCTAATTAATGATGTGTCATGATGATATTGCATGCCACATAAGATTAAGGCCACAAATTCAATACCTCATTAAGGCCCAAATCATTTTCCTTTACTAAAATGTTTGAGATATTGAGGCCGGTCTGATTTTTGTATTAAGTAAAGCACAATAATCCCCAAACATACCCACAGAGATCTGTTCATAAAAAAGTACGTGTCAAATGCAACATGGGTGTTGTGTTTGTGCCTAGCTTCTAAGAACCACCAGTAGAATCACGAGGAAAACATGAGATTCTGAGAAGTTGGTTTTGGACCGTAACTGTTTTGTGTTTTTGCGGGTGTTAGATAGCTTTGAATTAACTCTGAAGCACTAAATTATTGAAAGAAAACCCTAATATTAATCATCAAACTATTGAAAGACAGAAATTACAGAATTGTGACATCTCTATACACAAATGAAAATCTTATCACAATCCATCATATCAGAAAAGACAGATATAGTGTAACACAAAACACATATACAGAATCGAAAGCCTTTTGGCACCAATTTGGAGTTTGTCGTGGCATGAACCAGAGCAGAGTGCTTTCTAAATTAAGTAAGTTCTGCCAGTGCTAGCAAACTCATATTAGGAAGATATACAAGGTCTACAGACTAAACATGTTTTATATACCCTTCACTCGATTTTGTTGGTGACCAGGAAAATATGGTCAACAAACCATTAGATTAAACCCCATTAAAATCCAATGGCTGATAATTAATGAACTTCTGAATTTGTAACCGTCGGATTTTGATCTGATGGTTATTGACCATATTCACCTGTAGTGACCAGGTGAACGGGACTGACCCTTCACTTCAAGTTTCTAAGCTAGCTTTTGTTTTCACCAATAGTTTTTGCTTCCTCTCTATACCTCTTGTATACGTCACCTTTGTAGAACTCTCTTGTCCTACACACCAAAACCAGTGAACTGAGTGCACCAAAGAACGTAACTGCAGCTAAAATTGTGTGAAAGACAACCAATAACAATGATTTCCGAGGCATGTCAGCTCCTTCACTTGTAACCTAGTCAACCCTCTCTTCGCGAGCTCTTTTGTTGCCTTTTTATTGTACAACTTTCCGGTGAGCGGCACATTTAGAAGATAAGACCCCAAAGGACTCGCTATTTGCCCACAATTGAATAATATGGCGAAGTGCTTTAGCCCAAACAGCTCCGATATGATTCCGAAAAGCAACGACAATTGAGCTCCGAACGAAAACCCGATGATAATTGATGCCATGTAAACCAAACCGGGGGTAGGAAAGGCTATAAGAAGGAGCCCGACACATGATAAGAGAAGTGAAGATGTCATCACTAAGGGTCGGGGAACTTTGTATCTCACTAGTAGGCTTTCAGAGAAAAACCCTGAAAAGACTCTGCCAAAGTAATTCCATATGCTAACTAGTGATACAAAAGTTTTCACTGTTTTAGTTGGATATCCAAGCGACTCACCAATTTGACCCAAGTTGTCTACAGCGGTCAGGCTAGAGCCGAGTCCGCATAACGTTGCGATGAACAAAATGATCATGTCCAAGCTGAGGAGTGCTTGTAAAATGGAGTAATCTTCACCTCTTTGAGGTTTATTGCATATGTTAGCAAAACAAGGTGTATCGATATCCCTTTTTTCCTCTTTTTTCTCTTGTTTAATTTCTTCTGATTTCTCTACTTTGACCTCACTAGGAGGATCAATAGGTCGTTTCATGTGGTTCCACAGCACTAGCTCTTCTCTAATGGCAATTCCAAGAGGGAAAAACAGCAGAAAAATAGCCGCAGTTGCGCTGCCAGCATAGGCGGCGTGGGAGAAATTAATCCATCTTTGGAGAAGACTTATGGCCATTAGGTAGCATGCAAGTAAAATAGACATGTAGAGGAAATGGAAAAACACACTGAGCTCGTTTGGCTGCCTTATAACTTTCATTGGACGAATTGTGTATACAAAAACTACTGAAACTGCGGCCGGGAGCCACGCAATAAGTAGAATCAACGATTTTGCATCGTTTCCGTAGATGGCCAAGTAAAGCTGTGTCAAAATGGATCCACTGATGTTGGTGTGAGTCATACCAATATTGTATTAGGAATTGTAATTATTGTATAATATTAGGTAGTAATTAGTTTCCTAATTGGTTAAGATGTGTCTTGTATATATACCCCGTTCTTGGATACGATGAATATATCAGAAATTCATATTATATCTTGTTATTTTGACTTGGTATCAGAGCCGAGATCCTTTCGGACTCGACTAGGCTTTCTTTTGATTTCCGCTGCAGAAGAATCAATTGTTCTTTCAGTTAGACCATTAGATTAAGGGTTCTATTTGGTGCATAAGTTTTTTGTTCGGTTCTGACAGAAGGATTGGTTGGTGAAGTAAAGGAGCAGTAGGTTTGATTCCGACAGAAGGTATGATTGGTGAAGTAAGGAACAGCAAGGGTTTTTTGATTGATCAAGAAACAGCAAGTTTGTTTTTTGGGGTCCCGGGCAGAAGCTTTGTCTTGGTTAATTAAGGAGCAGCAGGTCCAACTTTGCTTTATTTGTTGGTGATACATATTTTAAAAAAAATGGTGAAATTAGATATTGTTGAAGAAGGGTCAGACCCATCTACTGGAGGAAAAAGTTGTGTTGATCGAGAGATTGTTGTTGTTCAGAATGTTACAGATCACTCGCGTTTTAGTGTTAAACTCGATGGAAATAATTATCAATTTTGGCAGAGACTTATGAAACTTCATATTCAAGGGATTGGAAAGTGGAGTTATGTTGTCGGCACTACAACAAGACCTATTGCAGGACCCAAAGCAGATGAGTGGGACACGGCAAATATTAATGTCATGGGAATTCTCCTCAAGGCAATGACTCCGGAGGTGATGTAATTATTTGCTAATTATGATTCTCCCAAATCAATTTGGGATGATGTTGCTGCTACATACTATGATGGGAATGATTTTGCTCGAGTTCATGAATTGCACGCTAAGGCGTTCAAGACTACTCAGGGTGGACAATCGGTTACGACTTTTTATGCAAACTTGAAGACCATATGGCAGGAGCTTGATCAGAGAAATCCTAATCATATGACATGTGAGGCTGACATCACATTTTATCAGAAAGAGCAAGATAAGATGCGTGTCCACATCTTTCTCGGTGGTTTAGATCCACGCTTTGAAGGGGCAAAAAATGAATTATTGCGTCTAGCAACTCCGCCAACATTGGAACAAGCTTTTGCCTATATTCGAAGAGATGAAGCCAATAAGGCTGCCGCTCAAAACCTTCATACTGAGATCTCTGATTTGGCGGTTCATGCTGCCTCTCCATCACAAACTCCAACTAGAAATTCTACTCTAGTTCCAGTTTAGAATCAGGGATATCAACAGAGTCAACATCTTAACCAGATGACTTGCAATTATTGCAAAGAAGTTGGCCATACCAAGTACTATTTCCCTAAGCTGCAGAAGTTTCATACCAACTCGAATTGGAGAGGTAACAACACTACCAGAGGACGTGGAGGTCGTGGAGGACGTAGCGATGGACAAAGAGGTAAAGCAGCAGTCCAGTTAGTGCCAGAACCTGATTTTTATGCTGGCGTTTGAAGGACAAGATCCTTCAACGGGTAATGTTACTCGAGGTAAAATTGGTATCGCTTTACATGTTTCTGACTTTATAGGTAGCAATACTTGGATTATTGATTCCGGGGCTTCTGATCACATGACCTATGATAAATCATTTTTTATATCTTTATCCTCTCCTTCTATGGCAGCGTTTGGGGGAGCTTATAAGCTCCACTGCTTATAAGCACGGAAGAATTTGGTGTTTGGTAACACAATATATAAGTAACTTTTTAAAAAAGTAAAAGTCATTTTCAACAAAAAAGGAGAAGTTGCTCCTACCCACCTTTTGCTTATAAGTCACCTGTTTTCCATTTTCGCGGATTTAATGAATTTTTATAAATGACAATGGGTATCCTTGGCAATGTCCATTAATTACAAGATTACCAAGATATATACCCTCCAGTTCATAACCCTTTTGTGCGCCTCCTCTGGATTTCTTCCTCTCGTTCTGCTCTATTTCTGGGTTCAAGTTGTCTTCTTGTATTTTCGGGTTCATGGTGTCTTGGTCTTGGAGGCTGGTGATAATCTTTTGTATAATAGGATTGAAACTGTTTGTGTTTATAGGAGAGAGAGAGAGAGAGAGAGGGAAGAACAGCAAATAGAGAAAAGGAGCGACCTCGATTCCTACCGCCGTCGCCATTTCCAACTATTCTGGAGGTAAAAAGCTGTTACTTATCTTATGGGCTTTTCTGTTTGAGTATTATGTTGCATTTAAATTTTCAGATTCTCAATAATATGTATTTCGACCACCACGAACCATCGCTGCTCCGCCGTCTTCGGCGCTAGAGATGTTAGTATCAGCCCGACTTGAAATTATTGATTTTTGTTAAGGATTAGTTTTGGGGCTGATTGATTGATGTGGGCAAGTCAAGGTTTTGGTATTATGTATGAATAAGATGCCCCAAAAGAATTGGTCTAGTCGCCCTAGTAGTAGGGAATTTAGCACTAGTTAAACATTTGGTTGGGAATTCGGGTTCGAAACATAGAAAGAAGGATTATTGGGTGTTATGAATCATGGTGTCTGCATTTTTATTTATATCAACATTGAACAAGCTTGGGGTGATGCGACGTCTGGAGTTGTCTGATTGTGTGTCTAGGATGTTTGGTTGTTAGGGTTTATCACTTAAGATATTCAGAGTTTGGGAGTTGATGTGAGTTATATTTCAGAAGTGCACTGAATGAGAGATGTAAAGCTAATAGATACAGAAAATTTCGATTGGTTTTTCTATATTTTATTGTTTTGTTTTGCTGTTGAATAATTATGTTGTGCACTTGTTCCTGTTGGTTCATTTTCTAATTTGTAGATGTTTGCCAAGAAGCGCTATGCAGAAAGCTACTTCTGATTAGACGAGGAGAGTGTCCAAGAGCACCTATATATCTGGCCGGAAGCTACTTCAATTTGGCCGATCTGAGCCATCTTCCGACGATTCGGTTTCTGGTTGACGAGTTCAGGATGGGACATTTGATCACGGAGAGGAAGAATGTGAATGCCTGGTGGAAGATATTTCCAACATGCTTGCATGGAAGAAACTTATGAAGCTTGCTCAAAACTAGTTAACTAGCTAGCAACTGATCGATCTCCATGGTCATATCACACCCTGCTGCATGTGTGAAAGAAAAAACCAACCTTGTGTGCAACAATCAGTTTAGAACATAAATGGACTGCCTAGCAGCTAAGAATAATTAAATAGAATCATGTGGTTTTACCTCTACAATAATAAGGATTTTTCATCATTTTTGTTCTTGGCAAGAGTTGAAATAACTAATTAGTTTGAGCTGAAATATGCTGGTGAAGTTATTGGGCATGTATCCTCTGCTTTGTGAACAAGATTTGCTCCCAAGTAATGGGTTGGCAATTGTAGTTCCAAACAGAAAAGAACAAGGTCTTTTGATCACTTTCTTCTTAAGATACTTTGATTTCTCAATCATGAATTATTTGGAACTGAAAATATTGCCAAGTTAATCCCAAGAGTTGAATAAACAGGTTCTTTTTATGGGAATACAGAAAGTTTGGAAACCTGTCATGCACATTTTAATAGCTACTTCATGCTAATTAAGATGTGGTTTTTGTTATTGATGCTAGTATCAGGAATGGTTTTATGTGTTAAGCTATGTTTTGTTGCTACTTGATGTCAATTCTTAGGTTATAGAAATACTTTGTAATAATGTCAATTTTAAATGGACATATAATGAAAAATTAAACAAATCATAAAAAAATAAAATAATAAACTATAATATAAGAAGTTAATATTTTCATGTCTAAATTGGTCATTTTACAAATATAAGCACAAGTCAGTTTTTGGTTTACCAAACACCATAACACAACTTTTTCCACTGACAGCACTTTTAAAAAGTCAGTTTACCAAACACTCAGCTACTTTGTTTATCAGTAACTTATTCTAAAAAATAAGTATAAGTCAGCTTTTACTTATAAGCCCAGCTGCACCAAACCCACCCTATATCCCATGTGTCAAATGCCAATGGTGCGTCTTTTCCTGTCTTAGGTATTGGGTCCATTCAAGTTACACCATCCATTCTATTGCATGATGTACTTTATGTACTGTCATTGTCTCATCATCTTCTGTCTGTCTCTCAGTTAAATGCACAAAATAAGTGTTCTATAACCTTTTTTCCAATGTATGTTGTTTTTCAGAGTCTGTGCACCAGGGTGATCATTGGCAAGGGAGACCTGAGGGGGAGACTGTTTCACTTGGATTGCATGTACACAAAGCCAACAGAAGCACCAGAACATCCTTTGGCCCTGACATTGAATTCTGATCGAATAAGTGAGTTGTGGCTATGGCAGGAATGGTCCGACCCGACCCGGCAGGAATGGACCGACCTGACCCGACAGACATGGTCCGACCCGACCCGGCAGAAATTGTGCAGCCCGACAGAAAATCAGGTCTCAATTTTGACATGCCCAATGCAATTGTGAATGGTTCTCCTGGCTTTCCCTCTCCTCCACAGGTCTCATCTTCTCAATTATCACCCGAGGTATGTTTTCCTCCTAGTCCTGTGTCCCCTAATATTCTAGTTAAACAATTGCCTAGTCGGTCTACTCGTGGTCAGCCTAAAAAACATTATGAACCTACTCTCAGTGCAAAAGCCAAATACCCTGTTGCTAATTATGTATCGACCCATAGACTGTCGAAACCATTTTTCGCCTTTGTGAATCAATTATCTTCTATATCTCTACCTCATAAAGTGCAGGATGCAATGAAGGATGAGAAGTGGATGCAGGCGATGACAGTTGAAATGAATGTTATTGAGAAAAATTGTACATGGGAGTTGGTGCCTTTACCACCCGGGAAGAAAACAATTGGTTGTCGGTGGGTGTATACTGTGAAACACAATTCCGATGGATCCATAGATAGGTACAAGGCGAGATTAGTGGCTAAGGGCTACACTCAGAAGTATGGGGTGGATTATGATGAAACTTTTACGCCGGTGGCAAAAATTAACACTATTCGGGTACTTCTTTCGTTAGCTGCTAATCTTGATTGGCCTAGCTTTGAAATAATTTGATGTTAAGAATGCATTCCTGCATGGTGACTTGCATGAGGAGGTTTATATGGATTTACCACCTGGATATAGTGTCTCTAGTGGAGAGCGAGTGGTGTGTAAATTGAAGAAGTCACTCTACGGTTTAAAACAATCTCCTCGAGCTTGGTTTGGAAGATTCACCAAATTCATGAGACAAATCGGGTATCGACAAAGCAATTCTGATCACACATTGTTTCTTAAACATCGAGGTGGTAAGATTACTGCTTTAATTATTTATGTTGATGATATGGTTGTTACTGATGATGACTTTGAGGAGATTCAGAATTTACAAGGTCAGTTGTCGTCTGAGTTTGAGATGAAAGATTTAGGGAGTTTGAAGTATTTTCTGGGAATTGAAGTTGCTCGTGGGAAGGATTGTATTGTGTTGAGTCAGAGAAAATATGTTATGGATTTATTGACAGAAACAGGTATGCTTGCTTGTAAACCTGCTGATACTCCTATCGAGCAGAATCATCGGTTAGCAGAGTATTTGGATTAGGTTCTTACAAATAAAGCGAGGTATCAACGGTTAGTTGGTCGGTTGATATATTTATCTCACACTAGACCTGATTTAGCCTATGCAATTAGTGTGGTGAGCCAGTTTATGCATAATCCTAGTGAAGCTCATATGGGTGCTGTATTTCGTATCTTACAGTATTTGAAGTCCGCTCCTGGAAAGGGATTGGTATTTTCTAAAAACTGTCATCTGGATGTCCTTGGTTATACAGATGTAGACTGGGCAGGCAATATCACAGATCGTAGGTCTACTTCGGGCTACTTTACTTTTGTTGGTGGTAATTTGGTTACCTGGAAGAGCAAGAAATAGAAGGTGGTGGCTCGTTCGAGTGCAGAAGCAGAGTATAGAGGAATGGCTCGAGGCTTGTGTGAGATGTTGTGGTTGAGGAACTTACTAAAAGACTTGAGGTTCAAGCAGAACAAGGCTATGCCGCTCTATTGTGATAATAAAGCTGCTATTGAGATCGCTCAGAATCCTGTTCAACATGATCGTACAAAGCATGTTGAGGTAGATCGGCATTTCATTAAAGAGAAGTTGGATGAACAAATCATTTGTTTTCCGTTTGTCCCTACAGAAGAGCAGTTAGCTGATATTCTTACGAAGGCTCTTTCAAGTAAGGCTTTTCATGACTCACTTAGCAAGTTGGGCATTGGTGATTTGTATGCACCCACTTGAGGGGGAATATTGGTGTGAGTCATACCAACATTGTATTAGGAATTGTAATTATTGTATAATATTATGTAGTAATTAGTTTCCTAATAGGTTAAGATGTGTCTTGTATATATACCCCGTTCTGGGATACGATGAATATATCAGAAATTCATATTATATCTTGGCCAACAAAACCCTTTAGCAAACCAATCATGACACCCCGGCTTTCTGGGAAGTTCTTGACACAAGTGACAAGAGCTCCAGTGTTAGCAAAATTTTGAGAGTTAGCTCCCATGCTTATGTACAGACACATATGCCAAACCTTAGGCTTTGCAATTCTTCCAGTGACGGCCAGCCAAATCATAAAGTAGCCGACAAAGTTCATGGCTCCGCCGATGAGGAGCACAAACCAGACGGGGGTTACTTCTCCAATTAGTCCTGACAGAACTCCAACATTTGCACCAAAATCTTTGGAGAAACCTAACAAGTTGATGTCTGTTTGGCTATAGCCAAGGGTGGCCTTGATCTCTTTGGAATATGTACCGTAGAGATATGTAGCACCAGCTCCGGCCATAATGAGGAAGGAAGCGAAAACGCTGAACCATCTTCCGGTGATAACATGAGCTGAGAATCCAAGGAAATCTCGGCCTGCCATCCCGCCACTACTACCTGTTTGATCTACTCATTTTGGAAATGAATTAGTTAGCTGTATAAAAAATGCATGCATGTAATTAAGAAAACAAAGGAGTCTGAGTTGAAAAGGAATAGATCGAGTTAGCTAGATCGAGATTCATCAATTATGGGATTTAATTTGCGGGTATTATATATAGGGAAAATGTCTATTTGGTGCTAATTTGACCCCCTGACTGCCCATTCAAATGACAAACTTATTTTTTTCCCCTATTCAACATAAGGTAACAACTCTATTGCCCATTTGAACAAATCTTTTTCAATTCTAGTACAAATTTAATTTTTTTTCTTCCTTTTTTGTCCTTTTGTCTTTTCTAAGATATTTTTGAATTATAATTTACTGAGAAAGTGGAAGATAAAAAAACGAACTTTGCCGAAATATCACTCAACTCCCTCCGGCCTCCCATGGCCGGTCGCCGGAGCCTGGCCGCCGGAGTCGCCGGATTCCGGTCACCAAAATTTTTTTTCGCCGGAATTTTTTTTGCCAGATTTTTAATTTTTTTTTTTTTTATAATCAGGTTATTAGACGATGGTTACTGACCCTCAGTAAATAATTTACAGATTACAGATTTCCAGTAATCGATTACTGACCCCCAGTAATCATGTTACAGATTTCATATTTTCCAGTAATCATGTTATTGACCCCCAATAATCGATTATTGACCCCCAGTAATCAGGTTACTGACCCCCAGTAATCAGGTTACTGGAGTTACTGATCCATGGTAATCAAGTTACTTACCCCCAGTAATCGATTACTGACCCCCAGTAATCGATTACTGACCCCCAGTAATTAGGTTACAGATTCCATATTTTTCAGTAACTATGTTACTGACACCGTTACTGACCCCCAGTAATCGATTACCGATCCCCAGTAATCGATTACCGACCCCCAGTAATCGATTACCGACCCCCAGTAATCGATTCTCAATTCGATCAAAACCCTAATGTTGGAGGAGGAGGAGGACCCGCCGTCAATAGTATTACTGACCCCCAGTAATCGATTACTGACCCCCAGTATTCGATTACTGACCCCCAGTATTCGATTACTGACCCCCAGTAATCGATTACTGACCCCCAGTAATCGATTACTGACCCCCAGTAATCGATTCTCAATTCGATCAAAACCCTAATGTTGGAGGAGGAGGAGGACCCGCCGTCAATAGTATTACTGACCCCCAGTAATCGATTACTGACCCCCAGTAATAGTATTCCCAATTCGATCAAAACCCTAATGTTGGAGGAGGAGGAGGACCCGCCGTCAAATTTTTTTGTTTTTTTGATGCAATTCGTCGAACAAATTATGAACCGGTTGAACACATGAATGTAATCACTCCCTGCAGCCCTGGATTGGATCCACCATTTTAATCTCCAATCTCCAATCTCCAATCTCCGTAGGCCATAAGATTCACAAGATCTCCAATCTCCAATCTCCGTAGGCCATAAGATTCACAAGTCTTGTTGGTACAAGGTTGCTTATCAAGGAACAACAAAAAGTCTTCTTCAATCAGGATACAATTTCACCATCTGTCGATCAAAACCCTAATAGCAATTCGATCAAAACCCTAATCCGTAGGCCATTCTGTCGCATATCCTTCACCATCTCCACAATATTGTCTTGAGTCGTATTCACACAGAGAGAGAGAGAGAGAGAGAGAGAGAGAGAGAGAGAGAGAGTCGGCTAGAGAGAAAGAGAGGAAAAGGAGAAAGAGAGTCGGCTAGAGAGAAAGAGAGGAAAATGAGAAAGAATATATTAGGGTTTAGTATAGGGTATTTAGGTATTTTTAATAAGATTCATTGGTTTGGGATATAAACATTGGAATGGGCAATTTTTAAACCCATTTTGTTCAAATGGTCTTTTTCCCTTATATATAAGAGACTAATTAAAGGATTGAATGACACATAATGAGCTAGAGTTAAGGCTAGACAAGAGAGTTAGCGAGTTTGATAGCCATTGTTTGTTTGGAGGCTATTTTTGTAGGAATGGAGTGAAATTTCCGGTACTACAATACCGGGGGATTCTGAAAAAGGAAAAAAGAAAAAAATTGACTGGTTGTAGACTTGTAGGAACCAGAGTTTAGTTACCCTTTAAAGTATGCATGAAGCTATGCAGTAATGTACGTAGTTAGTGGATCTCGTAATAACCTCTGCATTTGGACTCTTATTTGTCGATCGGTAGTGCTTACGATTAAGCAAACCATTGACTAGACGCAAAAAATTGTGGGGCCTGAGACAGTGAGATTAGCTATCAGTGACGGAACCAGAAGAAACATAATGGGGGCGAAAAAAAAATTTATGCCAAGTTTCTATATCTTAAATCAAAATACAACTAATAACAAATACAAAAATTACTTGAACAGTATTTTACGTTCTTTGATAGAGCTAAACTCGTTAAGTATACAATCCAAAATCTCATCACACTTATTGGGTGGAAAATCTCATATTTGCATTCGTCTTCTAAGATCCCGTTCAAGATTGGAAATATCAACTTGATTAACACTGCATATAAGATTTTTTGTGTTGGGAAGATTTATAGGATGCTCGGATGAACTTGATAGACCATTGACATTAGAAGGTGGATTTTGTTCGTTTGCAACATCCTCAACTTCTTTTCGTTTGAAGAATGAATGAATTGTTTTCAGCTTAGCCATGAACCTACAACTTTCAAAATAGATAAATTTAAAATTGGATGAATACAAATCAATGAATCTTAAATTTTGAATACAAATTTACATAAAGAAAGACAATCAAAACACCCACTTACCCAGAAAAGGAATAAATCAAAATAATGGAGAACAAGAACAAATATGCAGATACAAACATTCAGTCAATTTGAAAATTATTTCCCTCAGTATATTATATATAGGGATGTATTTTTAATGAAATTTGGAAAGTAAATTTGAATTGAATACCTGAAGCATGATTATAGGAAAGTAAAAACAGAAAAAAGAAACGAAGAGACAGAAAGAAACTAGAAGTCTCTGATTTTATTCTGCAATGTCCACTATTTGTGTTTACTTACTTAATTTATTAAGATGTTTAATTAAAATATTAATGGGGACCAAACTAAGTATTATTAAAGGTGAATTTTAGATTTTAATGGACTCAGTTATGAAAAAATATTTATTTCGGAGAGGCTATGGCCCATGTTGGTCTCTTCTACGTTCTGACATTGCTAGCTATACGTAGTTTGGAAGAATGAAGTGGAAAATAAAGACAAGTTTTGCAATAAATTATCAATAAATTAAACATATATGCATGTTTGATTAATAATCTCATTGTTCATAAATGGAAACATAAAACCAAAAATATACAACATTCACTAGAGTTTTTTTTTTTACAATATTCAGATTTCAGAAGATAAGCCAGCAAAAACTATGAAATTCAGGGTTTATATGAGTATGTTCAAATGCCCAACAGTGTAGGCAATGGAGTTGACGATGATCAATACAGTGTAACTACTAGTTAGCAAACTTAGCATATGTATTTCTCCGACCATTAACATCAAACTTCTCTTTGCGAAGACTATTGAACAACAAGAATCGATCTACTCTTCTTCATCTTCCTTTTTTGCCTAATAACTTTTGGTGGTTGTCGGAATAAAATGTAAAAATGGTTAAATTCATTTCTAAAGTGTGGTAAATAATTTTCTCGGGGTTGGGCCTCAAATACAGTCCACAACACAGGAGAAGTTTAGGCTATAAATAATAGAGTAGCAACAAAACTTTGGCGCTTCTCAGTTTCTGAAACTCTCACAAAACACCAGAGTGAGAGAGAAGACCAAACGCTTCTTCGTCAACCGATGATGGACTTCGAGAAGTTTCTCGAACTCGACAACGACGACCCAATTCTCAACCCCCCTTCTAAGAAAAGGTCCCTCCTTTCTTCCCTTTTGTCTTTTTAGGTTTTACTTTCATGATTTTTTTCATTTTCTTGAATGATTGAAATTTAGTTTCTTAGAACTTGAAATTGTCATAATTTTTAGACTTGGAGTGAAAAATTGAGTGCCCAAAACTTTATTTGGCTTAAATTTGGAGTTTCTGGTTATTATTTTTTATTGGGTTCTGTGAATGATGAATGTGTAATTGTGTAGTTATTATATTTTTAAGGAATGTGTATTGTGATTTTGTTGTTTTAGGAAGAAGGTTATTGGGTTGGATGATCTGTTAACTGATTTCTATAAGGAAGAAGGCAAACTTGTCGAAAAGGCAGCTAGGAAGGCCAAGGCAAATGCGCGGCAGAAGGATGATTCAGATGAGGAAGATGAACATAGAGAGGCTTCCCTCTGTCAGCTTGTTGATACTTGCGAAAACCAGGCAGATAAACTTAATCTACTTTTTTCCGTCTTTTTTTTTTCTTTTTTGTAAATTGGATGCCTTCTTGTATATGACAGTATGAACTTTTAAATGCAGATAAATAATATAGGTGGTAAGGAGGATAGCTTTTTGTGGGGGATATGTGTTTTTGGAGACCAGGTTTGTGAATAGATATAATGTCAATTGTGTTACTTGGCGCTTTATTATTGTTCTGGAGGTTTTGACATGGATCTCTGAATAATTGTTATTGACTTTGTTATTGCAGAAATCCCCACCTCCTGTAGCTTTTCCGGAGCTTGAAAGTTGCACAATCTTGCAGTCTTTCATGAATAACAAGCTGAATTCTGAGTTTGAAATCTGTACGGATAATGGTGAGCAATACTGCTTGCATCCTATTAGTCATCTCTGGTCTTTAGTTATGAACAGCCGTTTTTGCATCAACATAAGTTTCCTGTTGTGCATACTGTTGTGTGTTAGAGTGATGCGTCCTTCTATAATGCGTATTTATTGATTCTTTGAAATTCTTGTTACAGGAGATACTTTGCTAGAAGGGTTGTTAGTAAATGGCTGGCTTTCTAAAGTGGTTTTTGCTTGGGGTCATGTGGAAAAGTCTCTAGCCATGTGGACCTTTAATTTGAGTGAGTTTGTTTGTCAATTATAACTTTCCTTTCGGTACACCTGAAATTTATTCTAATGTGTTTACCCTTTTGTTTGTCAGTTGCATATTCATCAAAAGAAGAGTTGAGGACATCTGCTTGTGACTTCTGGTGTGCTATTCTCTCATCCAAAAAAGAGGTGAACTTGATTTGTTATGTTATTTTGATGAAATATTGAGTTTATGACATTCTACAAAGAGTGAATTCTGGTGATTAATTCTAACCAGGTTCATCTACAGCAGGTTAAAATCGATTGGCTCCCGAGCTATTCTGAATTAAAATTTGCTCTTGAAAACTATGGTTTTCTGTTCAACTCTTCCGATACGGAATATGTTCATTCCAGTAAGTTCTCTTACCTTCATCCAGTTACACATGATTAAGTCAGACAGGCGTTTTGTTTCATAAATAGGCCTATGCATTATTTTATCTTAATCTGTCGTAGAATCTGTGTTGAAACTTGACGGACAGTAAAGTCAAGTGGTATTCTTTGCTTCCAAGATGCGTGTAAGAACTATGATTGCTGCAACGATGTTGATGTTGGAGCCATATGTTTACATGTTATGTTTCCAATCCTTGTTCAACCTTGGTGTAGAATTAGATCTTGTAAACATGTGCTCCATATTCAGTTAGCCTATCCACTGTTCGAAGGGGTTACTATTCTTCTAAATTGACAGATGCTACACTCCAGTGATGTGTTTTAAATGTCTTCTTTTTATTAATAAGATGAATACATTTGTAATGTTATTGCATTAGCTGTTATTCGTCTAGTTATTTCCTATTCTTTCCTTCTATTATGGATATATTATCTGATGTAATATTCCAAATGGGTATGTACAATAATCTCAATTCTGCTTGCCTTTTAGTTCCTAGTTTACTTAGAGTACTTTAAAGTTTCCGTGCAGATTCTGCTCGTCAAGGTCCACCCCAGAATATTAGAGCATGGATCAAGTATGTAACTACTTCTTGTGAAGTGAGGTAAGCAACCTAAAACCAATAAAAGCATCTTCTTGTTACAATCATGGCTTAAACAGTTGATCAAACCTAAACTAAGGTGTTAGCTTACTGACAACCTCTAATTGTTAGTAATATTATTGAAGGCTGATTTGAGGCATTTAGCCTAAACTAAGATGTTAGCTTTAATGGTTCTAACTATAGAGCTGATTATCTTATCTTGTAATTCAATATAAATTGGTTTACTCCATTCAATTAAATAGGCTATATAATGGAACTTCTTTCCTAATAACTTTATTTTTGAGTTTGTAAATAATTTGCTGTTATGCTTAACCAACTACCACCCAGCCTACTGCGACCACATCACCACTCAAAAGGGAAACTAGAAAAGAGGGATGGCAACTCTGGCAGATGACTTTTCCACTGAATCTTCTTTCTCACATCCCATCTGAATTCCTACTTACCTTAGATCACATCTCTGTCCTTTGCTTGTTGTACTCCTCCCCCTTTTGGTCACCTAAAAGACAATGGTGTCGCTGTGTTTATAATAGTACTGGGTTGTGGATCTAATTCCCAACCTGTCCAAGTATATCCAAGTTTTGGTTTAAGGACGTTTATCATACAAACAAGTGGGATTTTCTTACTATTTGTTGTCTAGCTTGTGGGGATTGTCATTGATATAGGCTGATTATTCGTCATTTGATCTGTTTTGGATTATAGGCATGTACGCTAGATGCTTACATCTTGCTCTAATCTGTATAGCTGATTACCAGATTGCAGAGTTCTAATCCTTAGGGGATACTAGTAATCTGTATGTATTTTATTAATGAACTCTTTTCACTGGAAGAATAAACTAAGGGTCTTAATTTAAGCTAATGAGTAGTATGTTTTCTTGTCGTTGTTATATAAGGTTGTTGTGGTGCTTATATATCTACAGGAGCAAAACAGCTATATATTTGACCTCAGAAGCAGAAGAGTTGATAGAGATTATAATATATCTGTTTTTAGACCGCCAGCTTCAAGGTCTGTTTGTCCTTTTGCACGATTGCATGCAGTCAGCTATCAGTTACTTCACAGACGATGAATGGGAATCTAGCTGTGAGAAGATAGCAAAATCTCTTGCTCGCAGGTAATTTATTCTAACGATTGTTTTATTTTGATGCACTATATGTAGCGTGATCTAATTTTTGCCAAAGTGTAGGGGTCCTAAGTTTTGTTCTGAGTTGAACAAGAGTTCTTGATCATTTAATGGCTTTCTGCATCTATTTTTTAATTATCCACTATTATTTCTTACATCTGCCAATAGTGTTTATTGTCAAGTTTGCTCCATGTATATATCTTCTTTAATGTTGTAGCAAGGACAAAATTAGTTATGTGCATTTCAGATTTGGTCTGTAATCTCGCGTCAATCAGTTTGACACTTTAATTGGATTATTATAGACACCTTACAGTGATCTGGTGATGGAATTTTTTCAGACAGATAGTATGCATACATAGGATAAAGTTTTGTCTTCATATTTCATGGTTGGTCATTATGCATTTTTGGACTGTATAGGACGCCAAAGTGGAAATATTGATTAGATTCTGGGTTCATTTTTTAAGTATTTGATGAGACTACTATGCTATTTAAATCTGCATGTTCTTTTTTTTTGCGATGGCTACAAATACAGTGATTTAAAAGGCAGAAACACGAAGAAGAAAGAAATCAAAGAGGCATACGAGTTTTACTCAGTCAATATTTTCTTTCTTCTGCTGTTTATTTTTCTTCCGTTCCCCACCTAAAGGGTTGCTGATTGTGTGATATGCAGAATCCCCAAGGATGTGAACTGCTTAAGAATTGTAGAGTGCATTTCGGGAGCCAATACTCGCAGCAAGCTGTTTAGAAGTGTGGTTGCCTACCAAATTCTTCATAGTTGTTTTGATTATAAGGTAGTGTACCTGATTAAAAGTTGAATTATATCTACTCCATATGCTTTTAGTCCAAAAATTCCAGCTGATTTTCCAAGAAATAAAGTTGAGCTGCTAATGAAAAAAGATACTTCTTAATGTTATAATATTTCTGGTTTTAATCTATTAGCAACATCTCAAATTGTGTAACAGTCATATTTTGCGCTCAACCTTTGACTCATTCAGATAGGAAGGTACTTTTTTTATTAGCAGATAAGGTCAGGGAGTATCTGGAGGATCCTTATAGCAAGATTGCTGGTGGTGCACCCCCATCCTGTGCAGCTAGCAAGAGCCTGCTATAGTTATCCTTATAAGCTATGGCATGGATTTCAGTTTTTATTTTCTTTTTCTTTTCTTTTTTTTTCTTTCCCGATTACTATGGATTTCAGTTTGTTGTTTGGTCAAAGTAGTTATAGATTTTTTTTTCTTTCCCGCCAAAGTTTGGTCAAGTAGTTAGAATTAAATATTTACGGGTTAAAAGACCTTAACAATGAATTCGTATTTTGTTCTGCATGATTATTATTTGCTTAATTATGCTGTAAGTTTTTAGATTGTTATGCTGGGTGATTTTCTGTTTTATTGGTATTCTTTATTATTTTCACCTCCAAAAATAGCATATAGATGAAGTTTTTGTTTCAAATCTTCAGTAAATTTGCTTTTAGACCACTGTGAGAGGTGAGAATAAAGCAAACCATTCATGCTGGCATGAACTATTAAAAACAACTTGTGATGTACTTGTTTTAAAGTTCATCATCTGCATCTGTGTTGTTTATTAAATATCATCATTCTTTTAACTCCAAAAGAGGTTATTGCTAGCTTAAAATGACTGCTGATATGGCTGCATCTGAAGTGCATAATACACAGTTCCCTGATTTGCTCGATCTCTTCAGGCCCGGGACGAAGTCGAGATCTTAAATTTGCTAATCTCAATTAATGTGAAAGAGAAGAACTGTGATTTCTTCAAGCTGTATGTATACATGGTGTTAGCTGAGAATTGGCTCTTGTCTAATCAACTGGGTGAAGTGAAGCAAGTCGTGAATGAAGTGTGGCGCCTGTACTTACGAAACTGTTCTTGCCTGATCGCCAGTACAGATTTGAGATCCTTTGCCTCTAAGGTTTGGTCTCAGACTTAATCTGCTTTCTCCTTACAGTTAGCGAATGTATTGAAAGAATTTTTTTTTCTCTTTGCAGGTCCGTAATAAAGCTTCATATCTTCTGCAAGGCACCATCACCCAATGAAATATCGGCAAGTTGAAAGTATGTGTATACTAAACACAGTATGGAGTCAAAATGTATGTTCTATGATTAACTTTACTGATGCGTGACGGCTAATCATTATGTCATATGATTGTTCTCAGCAAAGGGCAGTGATGGGAAGAAGCAGGTAAAACATGTCCTTGATTTGTTGGTGGGTGAATTGCTAATGACTGGGAGCGCTGTTCAAGTCTAGCCCTCTTTTATTATGATGAAATGGCCAGATCCTGATGTATTTTGAACCTTAATGGGGCTTTGCCTCTTCTAGTAGTACCAATGGAATGTTTGTTTTTGTTATGTATTGGTCAATATTGTAAATGTATGGTAGTTTGACAAATGTAGAGTGAGAAACTAAGAAAGGGTTTTCCCTAATTTACATGAAATGGCCTCTAAACCCCAAAAATAGGTGGGACACAAGTAATTTTTGTTTCGATTACGAAAAGAAATTATAACGAGCGCTCAGAAGCCTACTCCCTGTATCAACATGATCAAATAAAAGAGTTGGGGAAGCCTGATTAGGAACAACATTCGACCAACTTCTAATTCCAATAGAATGACTCAAATTTGCTACTACATTGGCAACAAAATTAGAAATTTCTCCAAAACACGCTTAAAATTTATCTCCTTAATTGTTTAGCCAAAACTTGAAGTCATTCACTAAAGTTGGCAATTCTCCAAGGAACTCTGATTTTACTGTTGATGCAGTTAATAAATTCTTGAATCTCCTTCCACCTATCAATCTTCTATTAGTTATTTATCGTTTACTCAGCTATCTGATATATCATTAAAATCTTGTTTGTATCAAATCTTCAAATTAGACAATCTTCTTCAGTTCTTCTTTTTGTTATTCTCATCATCTTCAATTTCTTGAAGACTTCATGAACGGTGGGGAAATTGGAGGCTCTCAACATAATAGTATGTATAAGCTTCAATTTCTTGCAAAGTCTAAGATGCGATGGTTTTAATTAATGGTGATTTATGTTTGATATAAAAGATCGATGAAGAAGTATGCAGTAGCTTCAACTCTGTCAATACTAGGTTGTAAGATCGACGACATAAGAATCAATATTTATTAGTAGTTTGTATGCATACTAGATATGCATGATATGCAAAGATAAAATTGGTGTTTGAATAGAGATCTTATTAAGTTATACTTGGTTTTGATGATTTGTTGTTCGGGATTAGTACGAAAACAAGGAAAACATGTGAGAGACTTTTTCCAAATTTTAAGCATAATTATGAATCCATTGTCAACTGAACAAGAATTTCAGTCGTTTTCATTTTGATAAAACATAATATTGTTTTGTAAAATAATACCAAACAACGTGACGGATCGTCACGTTTTCATACCCATATTTTCATTTTTTAAGAAAATATGTTCATTAAAATATTTCTCAAAACGTAAAAAAAAATAAGAATATTTCTAGAATACACAGGCGTAAAGCAGTGCCTTTAGACGGTGTTATAACAGAAAGGCAACAATGTAATTTCATTAGATTTAGTGAAATCAATTTTACTGAAGGACAAGAATGTAACTCCCTATTGAAGTGATGGATGCACTGCTGGGCCGCACCTGTCTTTTGGTCTAAATTAGTTTTTAATTTAGAAGCTCAAGTCTTCCAAGACATCTGCTTCCAAAAACCTATTTGGTACTTAATTCTAAAAACAAATCAAGTGCTTGATGTGGTGTAGGGAAGTGGAGGAGGGGAGGCAGAGTTGGGTGCAGCACAAGAAGGAGGCCATGTGGCGTCCCGATGACCATGCCGGGCAGCGTCCCGATGACCATGCCGGGTAGTGTTCTGATGATGAAGCTGAAACAACTTCTTATTCCAACCATGAAGTCTATTCTCTTAAAATCCACAATAAGTGATCTTTGTTGGCGTTGTTTCTCAAATCCCAACAGCAGCACCTCAAGTCTCAGCAACAGTCTCTTATTGGCTCCTAAAGTTACGTCTGATACATGCAACAAGCTCGCATCAAGGTGCCACAAGCTTCTGAGCATCTGATATTCGAATGATAAAATGAATGACCTGCGACGATAGAAGCATGGCTAGTCTAAACAGAGCACAGCCAGACAATCAATAAGCTAATTGTAAATGACCTGACCTGACCTGACCTGGCTAGGGAAGCTAGCAGGTAGGTAGGTAGGTCACGCATCCCACATCGCCCGGAGAAGAGTGGATGATGTGCAGAGTTAGCTCAATATATAGAAACGCGTTTTGGGGGATCAATGGCTTCGAAGGGGATGGCAACTCCGAAGTTAAGCTTACTGAGCCTAGAACAATCCCAAGATGGGTGACCTACTGGCTACTGGGAAGTTGCTCGTGAGTTTCCAGAGACAAAACCGTGAGGGCCAATGCCCAAAGCAGACAATATCTCAAGTGTATGGGTGGGTTGGGCTGTTACAAATGGTATCAGAGCCTGTCACCGGCCGGAAGTGTGCCGACGCGGACGTCGGATCCTAAAACGGGTGGATTGTGATGACCTGACCTGACCTGTCTAAGAAACCTAGCAGGTAGGTAGGTCACGCATCCCACATCGCCCGGGGAAGAGTGGATACTGTGCTTATATGTGCAGAGTTAGCTCAATACATAGAGACGCGTTTTGGGGGCTCAAAGGCTTCGGAGGGGATGAGAACTCCAAAGTTAAGCTTGTTGAGTTTAGAGCAATCCCAAGATAGGTGACCTACTGAGAAGTTGCTCGTGAGCTCCCAGAGACAAAACCGTGAGTGTCAGTGCCCAAAGCGGACAATATTTCAAGTATATGGGCTGGGCTGTTACACTAATAAAAGAATTAAAGTTTCTAAAGCCAACATGCTGCTACAAAGATGAAACTGAGAATACGAAGACACTGAGAACAAGGAACAAGAGCTCTTGTTTTGGAAAACTCTGATCAAAGATAAAAACTTTTGCTGGCATATCCATCAACAAGCACGTAGTGCTTTAATTAATAAATATTGAAGCATAATTGTTAAAGTGTGGTATGGCATAGCTACAGATTTGAAGGGGAGCTAAAGACAAAATCTAAGGAGGCAAAAGAATAAATAAATTTAAGCTCTTGCTTTGAAGCTTTCTCCATGGTAAAGCTGGAGTAGTGATGTTCTGGTGAAAGCAAATTTGAAGGCTTGAATTAAGTTTGATCAAAGGGGAATAAGTCAAAAAGGCCATGTTAGTGGCCTGGGATTTAATACGAAGCTAAGCTCACCAATTTTGTAATCCAAATTTGCAATGGCACTCTCAAGAAAAAGTTTGCAGAGAGCTCGCCCAGCTCGCTCAATCAAGTCCTGATGTCGACAGTCCAAAACCACCAATAAAAGAGCTTTCAGTAGTTGACGCACATAATCAAACAAAGAGGTGAAATAAGGATCGACATCCTCACCCAATTTAATCTCAGAAGCCTTATATGCAGGCTCAATTCTACTAGGACCAGAATGCAGTTGCCACCCATCCTCAATTCCGACTCCAATTCGACTTTTGTCTTTGAATCCATCTCAAGTGCTCAATATCGGAGAAGGCGAGGAAGAGGAGGGAGGCGGTGGAGGAGCTGGAGGCGAAGATAAGGGCGTTGAGGGAAGAAGAGGCGGCGTTTATGGGTTGGATTGAGAGCGAGTACAAAGAGCATATGAGGATTTTGCAGAGGGAGGCAGAGAGCAGAGAGGCAAAGTTGGTTGAGGCTTGGTGTAGTAAGCATGTTAGGCTTGCTAAGCTTGTGGATCAAATTGGGGGTCATAGCCATAATTCTCATGCTAATCATGGGTTTGAGTGTCTAATAGTTGAGATTACACCAAACAGAGTTGGTTTGTTCCTTGTGCTTAATACTTTGTTAGATATGCGATCGTTATGATGTGTTCTAGTTTCCTCAATCTATTCTTGGTGTTTAGGTTGATTCGAGGATTTCGAGCTTAATGAATTGGATGCGCATATTTGATTTGGGATTCTTTCGTTTGTGTTTGTGAGAGCAATTCGTGTTTTGAAGTTGTGTCTATTTTAGAGAATTTTTTAACATAATACAAAGACAAAACAGTAAAACGTGGCGCATTGCAAACCGTGTGTTTGTCCGATTTTTTTTAAATTATTTACAATTTCATAAAATCTAGATAAATAGCTCGGGTATCTGAAAAAATTTTCAATAATTACCACACTCTCAAGATGCATTATACGTGCTTGTGAAAAAAAATTTGAGATATTTATCTTCCTGTGACACGGCTGTCCTTAGAATGCAAGAATGAAACAATGATTGATCAAGTGGATCGAGACTCACACCTGATCAAAAATATGTGATTTTTTTAATCGCAGTCATGTTACACTACATCAATCATATCCAACAGTCAATTTTTCCAAATTTCATTCCTTACATGTAGTTAGTTTGGAAACATATATATTTACTTTTAACATAATAAGCAAATTATACCACATTAGTAGCCATGTAGGGATTCATTTGCCTAAAACTAACAAAATGAAAATATGACCGTCGGATTTGTTCACGATAGTAAAGTATTGTTATGGAGAAAATTTCATCTATTTTAGTCGATGTTTGGGTCTCGATCACGACTCACGAGTTAGAACCCCATATGTCCTCCTCTCTCCCTAAGAGCGGCGGTGTCGCCCAAAGATAATTTTTTTAAATTTTTATATGGGTGGGTAGAGTGCATTACCGTGAGAGCGCGGTAATTTTTAGAGATTTTATTGAGCACTTGAGCTATTTACTAGTATTTTATGAAGATTTGTAAAAATAAGAAAAAGACAAAACAGTACGACGTTTTTCAGGCCCCGTATTTGTCCAATTTTATTCTTTTAAATTATTTACAACTTCAAAAAATCTAAATAAATAGTTTGGGTGCCCGAAAAATTCTTTAAAAATTACCACGCTCTCAGTATGATGCGATGTACGTGCCCGTGAAATTTTTTTAGATATTTATCTTTCCGTGACACGGCTGCCCTTTAGACAATATGAATGAAATAAGGCTTGACGCAATGGATCGAAACTCAAACGTTATCAAAAATATGTGATTTTTCCACTGTAGTCATATTCCATTATATCAATCATATCCTACGGTCGGTTTTTCCAAATTTATTTCCTTATGTGCATTTAGTTTGGAAACATATATATTTACTTATAACCTAATAAACAAGTTATACCACATTAATACCCATGTAGGCATTCACTGGCCTAAAATAAACAAAATGAAAACATGACCGTCGGATTTGTTCATGATAGTAAAATATTATTATGGTGAAAATTCCACATATTTTGGTCGATGTTTGGGTCTCGATCACGAGTTAGACCCCATGTGTCCTTCTCTATCCCTAAGAACGGCCGTGTCACCCGGAGATAAATTTTTCTAAATTTTTATATGGGTGCACAGAGCGCATCAGCGTGAGAGCGTGGTAATTTTTAGAAATATTTTTTAGCACTCAAACTATTTACTATAATTTTCGGAAGATTTGATCATTTTTAAAAGTACGAAAAAGAAAAAATAGTGCCACGTGGCGCCTTTCAGGCCGCTTATTTGTCCAATTTTACTATTTAAAATAATTAACAACTTCAAAAAATCTATATAAATAGCTCCAGTGCTCAAAAAATTCCTCGAAAATTATCACGCTCTCAGTATGATGCGATGTACGTGTCCATTAAATGTTTTTAGAATATTTATCTTTCCGTGACACGGCTTCTCTTTAGACAGCAATAATGAAACAAGGGCTAACGCAATAGATCGAGACTCAAACGTTATCAAAAATATGTGATTTTTCTACTGTAGCCATATTCCATTATATCAATCATATCCTACAATCGGTTTTTCTAAATTTATTTCCTTATGTGTAGTTAGTTTGGAAACATATACATTTACTTATAACATAATAAACAAGTTATATCAAATTAGTAGCCATGTAGGGATTCACTTGCCTAAAACAAACAAAATAAAAATATAACTGTCGGATTTTTTCACGATAGTAAAGTATTATTATGAAGAAAATTTCACCTATTTTGGTCGATGTTTGGGTCTTGATCACGAATTAGACCTCATGTGTCCTCCTCCCTCCATAAGAGCGGCCGTGTCTCCCGAAGATATATTTTTTAAAATTTTTATATGGGTGGACAGAGCGCATCACCTTGAGAGCGTGTTAATTTTTAGAGATTTTTTTTAGCACTCGAGCTATTACTATGATTTTCGGAAGATTTGAGCATTTATAAAAATAAGACAAAGACAAAACAGTGTTACGTGACGCCTTTCAGGCCGTGTATTTGTCCAATTTTACTCTTTCAAATTATTTAGAAGTTCAAAAAATCTAAATAAATAACTCGGGTGCCCGAAAAATTCGTCGAAAATTACCACGCTCTCATCAAATTATTTCAATTATTATGATGCTGATCGATTATATATTTATTGCGATACCCCAGATTTTTAATCTCAAATTCTGACACAATTAAGAACTAATCAATACACATTTTTAGATGTCGAGTTTGTAGTTTAATAAGCCGATATTAAACTACGTATCACCACAAACGCGGAAGTATTCGCGGAATATTTTTCTGATGCTCGGTTTTGTTTTTACGAATTAACACTTTTTACAAGTTTTAAATCAATTTTCAGATTTTTATTTAAATTACTTTTACGCTTTAAATCCTTAGCCATTAGATCTTCACCGAATTTCTTGAGCTGTTGGTTTTTCTCTTTAAAACCCATAAGCCACCTGACATTTTTCATTCTCACTTCTTCCTCAGTCTGATAGCACACCACCTTTTTCTCCCCTCTTTCGTTCTCGCTTTCTCTCTCTCCACCGAAACTAGGCGGAGCTTCTGCTTTGCACAGCGCCGCCGTCCAACGAAATCCATCACATGCAATCTGATATTTTGGTTCCCCTTGTTTTCCCCTTCAAGACCATACCTGTAGATTTCACAGATAACCCTGATTTCAAATTAATCGGAGGAGATGCAGTCGGACGACACATTTGACGGGAAATTGAGGTACCAACGAGTTTCTTTTATCTTCAATTGGTAAGCAAAGTCTTTCTTCTGTTCCGAGTTCAATTTCTCACCAATTTTGTTGAGAACCAAACCTAATCCTCAAGTCTTTCTTTCTCTGTTTCACTTTCGCATTTTGTCGAACATGACCTGGAAATTTGGGCATTTATTCTCGACCTCCAGCTGTCACTGAGCCTACACGTGGTAAGGTTAACGATATCCTTCAAAAGCCCAGTTTGATTCCTCTTTGATTTCAAAGAATCGGACCTAATTCATTCGTCCTCTTTCTCCCTGTACCTGTGTTGCCGTGACTCTGTCTCCATCGACCTCTGTTTCACCTTTTAAATTGATATATGAGACGTCAGAGCTTCGAATGATTCTGGAAAAGCATCGAAGTTTCATTGTGAATTATAGCATCAAAGTACGGGTGAATGAGATTTGACATATACGCCCTTATAGTTAATTATAGGGAGTAACTTTAACTGTTAACAGAATTTACATAAGAAATTACCTATATGTCCCTCGAAATCGAATCTTGTGGGTGATGTAATGCCACGTGTTGGACTTCATTCTAGGCGCACAAATACGCCGGCGTTGTCCAACCCCTTCTAAAAAATAAAACTAAAAAGATTTTCAAGTTTTACAAATGAAAAGTAAAAAAAAAAAAAATATCCATTTGACTTTTTCACTTGTTCATTTTCTTATTTTCATTTTTTAATTTACTTTTGAAAACTGTTTTTAGAACGTTACAAACGAGGCAAATGTCTTTGATTTTCTGGAACAAGATTCATTAATGAGAAAGGAAAACACCAATTACACATCCAGAAATTGATTTGTTTCTCTTTACTAACCACCCATCTCACATGTTAGAACATAGCAATACAATCCAAAACTCATCTCATACCCAAAAGGAATGTTACATTGAGAACATATATTACAATACATAATACTTAGATAAATTAAAAACCTACTCGAACTAAAGATTATTGAAACAAGAACTAATAAAAGTTTCATTGTGCTCAGTTCTGTAGCAGGTTATAGTCTGATGGTGGCGTCACATTGATGATGATGACTAGTATTGCTCCTTTCCGGCAGAAGATGGCAATGCGTCAACGGCGGTTGGTGTTGTGTCTCCAGCAGAGTTCGATAGGGGACAACGACGATGGGTGTCAACAGGTTTGGGCCAAGTCTCCAGAGTAATTTTGGGTTTTCAGTTTTGGGCCTCGACAATGTTGGAACTGCATTGGGTGGACTTTGCAAATAAGGCCCAATCACTTTTGGGCTCGTATTTGGGATCCATGAGGTTGGTATAGGCTGATCAAGTCGAATTGAAGAATCAGATATAAGATTACTTGGTTACTCATGGTGGTTCGCTATAGGGTTTGTGATATTGAGATTGTTTAGGCTCTACTTATATAGTTTTACACTGTTCAATTTTGTCGTAGTCCTCCTCGAGAGCGTTTCGTGTTCATGTTACATTCTCCTTAGTTACCGCCTCATCGGTTAGGATTACATTTACGATTCTTAATACATTTACATTGTTTTCATGATATTCAGTGCAGAGGTATCTTACGACATCAAGTCACATGGTTACATTTGCTTCATGATGCGTCTGTGCATTTTGTTAGCATTTATTGTGTGTACCTTTAACTAGGTCTGTACTATCTATTTTTATTGCTTTCTTTCGATGTTTTTACATTCCTTCTGTAATTTTTTAAAATTTCGTCTATTTTTTTTTTTTCAAATGTATTTGTAACGTAAAAAATAAATAAAAAGAAAAATAAATGTTTCAATAGCTAACACTCAAAAAACAAAAGAAAAAGGGAGACGGCTTGCGACGAAGAGATATTCAAACTCAGGTACGGATAGCAATCCCAAAACTTCAGCCTTGGAAAGCCGTTGGGAACCGAACCTCACTCCGAGCCTACTCCCCTGCCTTTTCTTCATTTCTTATTCTTTACTTGTGTTTCAAATCCACAATTCAAAAGAGGGAAAAACTCAAATTAGGGTTTCTCTCCCTCTCCGCCATTTCTTGATTTCAAAAACTCTCTACCTTTGAATTTCACACTCTCCTTCCTTCAATTCCCCAATACGATTTGTCAATTGAGATCCCTGATACTCAATTTTAGGGTTTGAATCGTATGAGAGGCGCGAGAATGGCCACAAGATCGTCTCTCAGCACCGTAAACCGGCCGAAGCTCGCTGACGTCACCAACTTGCCGGCTCCTCCTCCTCCGAGAAATGAAAACCTCCCGGAAATTTCCGTGGGTTGTGATAAGGGCCGAGTTGAACAGCTCACTAGGGTAACAATCTCTCTCATTTGGGTCCTCTTCAGTTTTTGTTAATTCTTCTAGATTATTATTCAATTTTACTTAGTTGGTGTTTTTTGGGCTGTGAATTTTGTGATACCCAGGAAAGATTGGCTCTGATTAAACTCGTCACCGAAAGAAAGTATCCTTTTTTATGGTCCCTTATTGCTGTTTTAGTTTACATTTTAGTCTGTTTGGTGGATGAGATTGGTCCAATTATAAAAGAATGAATTGCCAGATTGATAGGTTGATAGGTTGAGGTATATAAAGAACACCCAAATGAAGATATCCGGTTTTTTCCTTGATTCTGTTTGCTACAGTAAAATCATTGAATTGAGTGGAGCTGAGTTGCAGAAGCTGCGAGTTAGTGTTCAGAAGTTGCAGCTGCAGAATTGGAATCTTGCTCGATCGAACAGCCAGATGTTAGCGGTATGGCTGTCGTGTGCATTGATTAGTGTTTGAGAGTATTTCGTGGAAGTAATAGTTATCTGGTTGCATCTGGTGTTTAACACTCTTTTGTTGATTTTACAGGAGCTTAATTCAAGAAGAGATACGGTGGGTTTGTCTATAACTGAAATACAGCACAATCTCGGTTTTGTGAAGTCCTGCCTTTTCATCATATATGTCGTTTTGCTCATCTGTTTTTGGTTATACCAGGTAAAAACGCTACAGCATGAACTTCTATGCAAGGAGGCTTTACTTAAGGCAAAGAATAATGAAACGCAGGTTAGTCCTTAATTTCGATTGCCTAGTTAGACTGACCCAACTGTCAACCTTGGACCTAAATGGACATAAGTATTACGTATATTTTGATTGTGTGCACCATCTTTTCTTGCACAAGAAACACTACTTACTCAATGGACATAAGCCTCGCATCTAGGTTCTGTATCTGTTACTGGAGGAGCACTCTCACTGCTTACTCAATTGTATTCAGTAACCCCAATGCTTCACTTTGTACAGCTACTTTATCCTCTTTTATTTGATTCGTTGTCTGTTGCCACTTAAAACTAGGTGCAAGGATCACTGATAAGAAAGTAATTCAGTTCAGAATTCTAAACCTTTTGCGAAACCTTTTATTTGGAACTGGTAGAGTTAATCTCTGATACCTTTGATTCACAAATTAGTTCCCACTAGAGCAGAATTTGGAAACTGCCATGCATAATTTAGACTTGGTGCATCTGTCCTAGAGTGAATTTGCATCAGTTTCTTTGTTTGACTTCATGCAAAATGTGTTTGACTTCATGCAAAATGTGTTTGGCTTCTGGCACTGTGCTGTACTTCTCTTTTTAAGACACAATAAAAATGAAAAATAATCCGAAACATTGTGCAGTGTACGGCAAACGATGCAAGTTGAGGAGAGTGAATGCCATTCTAGGAGATACTTTCCACATCTTTTTGATTAAAAACATACTTCTGCATGTACAGTTATCATCTCAATAGTGCTCCTATAAACATGTCTTGCTGTTAGAAATGTAGAAAAACATGGATGACAGAAATTCAATAACATGTTCATTAATTAGTTAGTTATTTGATTTAAAGGTTGCCATTTAGAATACGTTTTGATTCTCAGTATTAGTGTCTCACCTTTCAGGAAAAATCAGAGATGAAATGTCAAAATGCTGGGTCTAAGGTACTTGAGTTAATCATTCAATTGGAAATATTTATGTTAATAAAGCACCGTTCACAGTTCGTTGCACTTTGTTATTGAGTGCCATTTATTTTATACTCTATTTATGCTCTAGTTCAAGGAAGCAGAGGAGACAACTTTGCATGAACCGGATAATGATGACAAACCACGTATTGGCAACAAGAGGCGTGCAACAAGAAGTCAATGTATACTTTGATGATCTAGTTTTATTATCTGCATTTCTTGCCTTTGCCCTTTTGCATCCTCCATGTTAACATTTGCACACAATTTCTTGCAGCTCTGGGTGCTTCTGCTAAATGCCAAAAGGTATCACAGTCTCTCACTCTACAGGGAAAAGAAGAGGTGAAATGTCAAACTGCTGGCCATCAGGTATTTAAGATACTCAGTAACAAATCTGTGAGTGGTTAAAGCCTTCTTTGCTTCATAGTGAGTTATATTAAATTTTTTTACAACCTCCTTTTGTTCTTTTTCAGCTAATGGAAGGAGAGAAGCCAGCTTTGCAGGAAGCTTCGAAGGATGAAAAACCATGTGTTGGCAACAAAAGGCGTGCAACAAGATGTACATCGATGATATAATTTGCTCATCTGATTATCTATTGCTTTTGTCCTTTCTATTGCACCCTCCATGTTAACCCATGTACTTGCTATTTCCTGCAGCTATGGGCGCTTCTACTACATGCCAAAACATTGAACAGGAAGAAAAGGTTGAAAATAAAAGGTTAGTTAAGGACTGATGTTAAGTGAAACAGCTCCCTGGGTAGTCCTGCATGATATATCGTTGACTGTAGAGTTTTGTCAGTCATCTGTATGCTGTTTGCCCATACATTACATCCCCAAAAATATATTTGTTAATGCACCTTTTCCTGGATTAGTTTGATGCTCTACTCTTTTAAGTTTAATAATTTCATCACTCCTCTAGAACATAATGCTTCTACACAAAAATTGCGCTTTCTATCTCAAGTAATTAGGCACTCTCCCCAATGCATATTGTTTTTTGTTCAGGCGGAGTTTGAGGAGACAGTCTTCTAGATTTAAATCCCATGAGGAACAGACAGAAAATTTGTTTGAGATAGAAGAAGCCAAATTTCCAGAAAATTCAATCCTCGAGGATGTTCCCATTCCCTCTATTTCACCTACCAAGCAGGAAGAGAAAGAAGATAGCTGCGCTGCAAAGAGTGAAGGAGTATCACAAAGATCTTCAATTGGAAGACCATTGCCCAAGGCAGTTAAGAAGGATACCAAATTTCCAGAAAATTTAATCCCTAATGGTCATCCCACTCCTTTAGTTTTATCCACCAATGAAGAGAAAGAAGAAATCAGTGCCCCAAAGAGTGAAGCAGTACCGCAAAGATGTTCAATTGGAAGACCATTGCGGAAAGCAGTTGAGAAGGTTCACTCCTACAAAGAACTTCCACTCAAAGTCAAAATGAGGAGAACAGAGTGACCAGGTCAGATTCTAAATTCTGATTATTTATACCCTTGTGTTTGAAAAGAGCTTTGTACAACTAGGACTCTTCTAATCATTGCTTGTGGTCATGGAACTCATGATTAAACATTATATATGAGAGAATTAGTAATGAACTAGACTATCAAATTCAAGGTGTTTTATTAATTTTTACACCTCAAAGTTGCAATTATTGTTGTAAAAATAGCATCATTAGACAATTCTCATAGTTTATGGTAAGTCTCAAGAATGAGAACAAGTTGGATATGTTGCAGCTATGAATTCAGTCTGGACTATGCAATTAAGGCATATTGGAACTCATGTATGCACAACATATGCAATTTTATTCTCAATATATATTGGCTCTCTTATTTTGTCTGGAAAAAAAAAAAAAAAAAAAAACCTTCATAGATATTGTATACACCAGCACATATTGCTGTCAACAGGCACACCAGCCCAATAGAGGCGGCCCCACTACGTTGGGCCCAACGTCAACTTGGCCACCAGGGCAAACCACGGCCAAGCCCGGGGCCAGTGGGTCCTTAACCCATGCCTCAAGGGCCAGCCAATTATGCATAGGAATATGTCAGAATATAGGATATCAGTCATAATCAATGAGAATTTACTTCTCCATCTAGTTGAACAATCATAGAGGTAATTGCCAATCTTCCTTAAACAAGTATCCCCCACAATATATTATCTAACTTAAGCATCAGAGTGGGTAAGATCGGCAGGCCCAATACATCCATTAACCGTGCAGTGTTTATTTGCTGATCAAGTAGCTCAAGGTATCGTATCTGTTGGTGTAAGACCTCAGAAATCACAACAGAAACATTGGCGCCGTCTGTGGGAACTGGTCGCTAGGGAGCCAGAAGGCGGGGGGGTCTAGTCTCCAAATCATTGGCCAATGGATGACCCGCCCAGCGCGACTAAAACTGCTAGCGCTGGAAGCGATGGTGTCCAGTACAGACAACCTAGAAGCGATGTTGTCTGGTACAGACGACCTGGAAATTGTTGGAGCTCATGATCTATCAGAGGTTGCATGCTTGGAAGAGAGGGCAAGCCCTAGAAGCGATGTGGGCCGAATTACAAGCCCTCAAGAAGCAAAGGCGCCTTGATTGGAGGTGGCCTTATCTCACCAAGAAGAGAGGGAATTATTGGAGAAAGAAAACGAGAACCTGACCAAGGCTCTAGACCATTGTGTCGAGCCAAATCGGGCCTTGGAGCAGGCCAGGATGGCCTTGGAGCAGCACCGCACGCCTGGAAGCATTATTCCCTGATCCGGGCCAGCAAGTGGTCCACATCCTACATCAACCTTAACAAGGCTTGCCCCAAGGACAATTTCCCCTACCCCGGATAGATCAGATAGATCGGGTATTAGATTTAACGGCGGTCTTCAAACTGTTGAGCTTTATGGATGCCTATTCAGGCAACAACTAGATTTTCATGGACTCGGCTAATGAAGAGCACTCCGCCTTTACCACTAATAAAGGATTATTTTGCTACCGAAGATTGTCTTTCAGGTTGAAAAATTCAGGGCAAGATACATGCGGTTGGTAATAAAGATGTTTGAATTGCTCTTGGGCAAAATCATTGAAATCTACGTAAACGATATGCTGGTCAACAGCATCACGGTAGAGTACATAACCTGAGGGTGGTTTTCGACATACTCCTGAAGTACGGTATGTAGTTGAACCTGGCCAAATGCCTTTTTGGTGTGGTAAATAGCAAACTCTTGAGGTACATTATTAGCCACCAGGGAATTGATGTAACATCCCGAACCTAGAGTTACCTTTTGACTGTGTTACTTTTACTTTTACTACTCGGGAATTGTTTTTACGATTCGAAAGTTCTAAAGGTTGACTTTTAAATAAGTTTACCCGACCGAGGATTTTATTTTATGACGAGGTAGAAGACGTTGAAACGAGTTCGTGGACACGTGACACGTTTAATTTGGAGTTCGCATGAAAAAGTTATGATGTAAAATCGAAAATTGTCCGATTTTGGACCAGTATAAATAGCGGGAGGAAAATTTCCCGAAAGGGAAAATCCCCCATTTTTCTCTTTTTCCTTTTCTTTTCTTTTCTTTCTTTTTTTCTTCTCTCTCCTTTCTCTCTCCTCTCCCCCGACTCGGCCCAACCTCCGGCCGAACTGGGTCGGCGCACCGGTCCCGTTCGGACCGCCTTCTCTTTCTCTTCTCCTCTGTGGCAGCGACGCGGCTCGGTTCGCCGCCGTTCAGCCGGAATTAGCAGGAGAAGGTTCAACTGTGTCGAACCTGGTTCTCCCTCCTCCGGCCACGGTTCGGCCCGATTCTTGAAGGGAATTGAAGGTCTCGACGTGTGCAATCATTCCATGGAAGGAATTGAACCGAATTGCACCAGGTAAGGAGAAATTAGAATTTGAAATTTTTAGGGTTTTTGTGATTTTGATGTTTTTGTTGTAATTGGAGGCTAGAATTGAGTTTAGGACGTTGTTTGGAGTTGATTGAGTGTAATTTGGGGTTCGATTGGTTGAGTTTTGGAGAAATTGGAGTTTGGAATTTTTGGGCCGCCATACCGGCCGCCGTATGCGGCGGCTGCGTGGGTTTTTGGCAGCGGAGGCGACGGGGATGAGTCCCCGAGGTGGTGGCGACGCTGTTGTGGAAATTTGGGATCGATTGGAGGTGCCTCCTGTGGCGGCGGCGCCACTGTTCCGACGACAAGAGGTTGAAGACGATGAACAGTGAAATAGTAAAAGGGAAAAGTAAAATGGTAAAAGGTGAAAAATAAATAGTAAAACAGTAAATAGTAAAAAATAAAAAGGTAAACAATAAAAGTAAATAGTAAACAGTAAATGGTAAATAGTAATTGGATTTTAACCATTTACTGTTTGACTTTCAGAAGTACTGTTTGACCTGGAATAATTACTGTTTGACCAGTAGTTTTTACTGTTGACTTACCGTAAAAAGGTTAAAAGCTGATTAAAAGGGTTTTACGACGAAATAACTAGTAAAAGAATTGATCGGACACGGTGTGGGTGTCCTGAGTAATTTAGGATGTAGATTTTCGGTATTGAGGCGTAATTCCTATACCGATAACTGAAAAAGAGGAAATTGGGAGGTTTCGTGCGAGTGAGGACGTCCGCAGATTTAACGTTTATAAATAAATTCCAAGTTTCGTAATATTTATAATTACGTCCCTGTTACAGGTCGAGAGGTTACTCGACGGGACGAGAGCTTGGAATAGCGGCGCGCTCGGCTGTACTATGAGTGGATTTTTATTTTAAATAAATGCATGCATAAATATTTTATTGAAATGAAGTGATATTAATTAAATGATTTCTTGAGGTTGATATGAATTATAGAGATTTGATTATGATAATTGTTTTATTTACTATGGATTTGGGGTATATGTTTACTACTATTTTAAATAGTACGTAATTTTACTCAGAAAATGAGATTTTCAGAAATAGTATGAATTGATAAAATCATATTTGAGCATTCTAAATATATTTATATTGAAAAGACCGAAAATGAGATTTCCGGAGATTTTATGATTTCATCATTTGTGATTTCACGACATGTGAGACATGTCGATGTTATATATATTTTTACTTCGAGGCTACTATTTTAATTGTGTATGTTTATAAGTCTCAGATGTACGGTCAAGGACCGTACGGATTTTCGATTATATGGGAGAAGCGTGATTTCTGATTTGATTTGATTTGTTTTTACACCAGTTACTGGGTCGTCGTATTTGCTAGCTAGTCTTAGCGTGGGACGTTGGATTTGTAGCCCTAAGAGGTTCCGACCTTTTGCCTAAGGGGCTTAGGTCGTCTTGTTATATTTGTCCACGCTGTATCAGTAGCCCTGGGAGGTTCCGACCCGAGCTTGGGAGGCTCCTGTTTATGGTGTAACCGCTTCCCCATTATTTCGTTTGTTGGGCCAATGAGATTGACTCTGTCTTTATTCTTGGTTTTCAGGAATATTTTCTCTTATCAGACTTTCATTTATTTAATAAATTCCCGAACCAGTGGGGCTGGATTTTAATATGAAAATATTTGGAAATGTACCGATGGAATTGGCCCAGCTATTCATCTTTTGGTTTTCGAAAATTGAGATCTTGAAAAATATTATTTGTTATTTAAGATATCAGCGGAGCTGATTAATTATTATGATTTTTCTGAAACGTGGACGTTTTATGAATATGCATGCATCGTGGTTTTTAATTATAAAATAGTGGGAAAGTAAAATAATACTTTTTATATACGATATTGTTTTTATCCACTCACTCTAACGTTTTTAAATTACTTTCCCCTGGGCCCTTCGGTTTAAATCGCCCAGTGTGCAGAGTAATAGTCAAAGGTCAAGAGTACTCGGAGTCGAGGCATAGTCATCATCGTCGTTGCTTCCGCTAGGTGGGATTTATGATCCCGTATTATTATTTTTCTTGTTCTATTTTCAGTTCATTGTATTAGATTGCTCTGATTACCTGTGAGCCGATTGAGTTAGATTATATTGTATTTATTTGTGGCGGTTGTTGTGATTTGGGGAGCAGGTGGCTCCAGGTGTTGAGGATGGATCTAGATTTAGAAGTGTTTTTGGTTGTTGCAGGTCTTAGGGTTGTCCATCCTAAGATTGACTTTATCAATTTATCGATAGAGTTAGTCTTAAGGTGGTCCCCGCAGGACCTTATCCGGATTTCAGGGTGAAATCCGGGGCGGGTCCTGACAATTGAAGCCAACACAGACAAGGTCCAGGCCATCTTGGCCATGAAATCCCCTAAGTAGTACTACAATGAAATATTGACCGGGCGCCTTTCTTCAAACCACTGAAAGAGCAGTAGATAAAGGAAATTATAGGAGCATGGAGCATCATACCTGGGAGCAGTTCCCATCCTCCTCACGCCCGTCCCAGGAGAAATGCTTTATATGCACTTAGCAATAAGGGTGGACTCGGTTCCATCGGTTCGGTTTTAGAGTACTAACCGAAAATCGAAAACAATACATCGGTTTTATGTTTTTCAAAACTGAAATTAGAAAAAATATATTAAAACTGCGGTTTCGGTTAGCCTACAATTCGGTTCGGTTTCAGTTTAGTTTCGGTTACATAACCTACTATCCATAATATTTTTTTGCACTTGACTAATAAAAAAAATGACAGTAAAGTAGTAAACTGCTACACGCTCAATACTTCATATTTGTTACATTCATGAAATACATAATCATTATAATAAATAAATTATGTTAGACACTTAGAGACCATGATTATATATGTGCAAACCTATCTTATGTAACCCTAACGAAATAAAATCATGACGTACACCTAATATTATATTAAATATTAATAACTAATTACATATATGTGGATTCAGTTCAGTTTGGTTTTGGTCGGTTTTCTATATGAGCGAAACTGCAAACCAAAATCGATCGATTTGGTTTGGTGTAATTTCCGGTGTCGGTTCGGTGCGGTTTTGACCGGTTATCGGTACCCAAAAATCCACCCATACTTAGCAGCATCAAGCACAGCGGTAAACTCAGCATTGGTATGGCAAGAAAAAGACCTTGATCTCCCGGTTTATTATGTGGGAAAAGGCTACACCGGAGCTGAAACAAGATATCCTAACCTGAAAATGATGGTCATCTGCTTAGTTATATGCCCGGAAGTTAAGGCACTACTTCCATGCACATTCAATCACGGGCCTCACTTACTATCTGATAAGGCAAATAATGCAGAGGTCGGAGATGTCAGAAAAGCTAGCCAAGTGGGCTATCGAGCTAGGAGAGTTTGACATTCATTACAAGCAAAGGAAGGCAATCAAGGGCTAGACAGTAGTAGACTTCATCTTAGAATTGACACCTCGACTGGAGGAGCCACCAAGTCCACCCTTGTTAGAGCAAGCACCATCCCCAACTCCATCCTGGCAGCTTTATGTAGATGGGTTCCTCTAACAAGAGGTATAGCGGGGAATGTGTCCTTATTGTTTGCCCGAATGGAGATATATATGAGTACGCCCTCAAGTTCTAGTTCAAGGCAACCAACCACATGGCTGAGTATGAAGCACTCATTGCTGGCCTACGGCTAGCCCGCGAGATGGGCATCACACAGAGACTCAGATCCTCTCCTAACTTGGTCAAACCTAACTTTTGCCTAACCCACTATATAACCCGTTCGATCTGATCAATGGATAGGATTAGATTTTAATAATAGTCCTCCTCCCTCTGTTTTTTCTCCTCTCTCTCTCTCTATCTCTTTATAATAATAGCCCCATCATCCTCTTCCTCTTACTGCAAAAAGCAAAACCCAAAAGGCCTCAGGCACTCCCTGCTCCACAGTCCCAGCCATTTTCAACCCTCCTCACCATTCTCTCTATTCTTGCCAAGAAAGACCAAAATGGGTGACAAGAATGATGGCTTGGGTTTGAGTCTAGGTCTGGGTTTGGGTTTGGGTTACGGAGCCAACCAGTCTTCTTCTTCATCCTCATTGCACTTGAATCTCATGCAGAATCCTTCAGAACACCATCGACGTTTTGGTGTCTTTGGATTCACTGGTATGTTTTTTACGTTTCGGACGTCCTGCTCGCTCGGCGGGAGCGACGACGAAGACGGCAATGGCGGCGGCGACACGTCGAGGAAGAAGCTCCGGCTCACCAAGGAGCAGTCTCTGCTGCTTGAGGACATGTTCATGGACCACAACACTCTCAACACGGTTAGTGTCAATTCGGTAATTTCTCCACTTGGAGCAGGGAGTGTCTGAGGCCTTTTGGGTTTTGCTTTTTGCAGTAAGAGGAAGAGGATGATGGGGCTATTATTATAAAGAGATAGAGAGAGAGAGAGAGGAGAAAAAACAGAGGGAGGGAGGGAGGAGGGCTATTATTAAAATCTAATCCTATCCATTGATCAGATCGAACGGGTAATATAGTGGGTTAGGCAAAAGTTAGGCTTGACCAAATTAGGAGAGGATCTGAGTCCATCACACAGCTGCACATCTTTAGTGATAAACCAGATTAGCGGTACCTTCGAGGCAAAAGAGCTGCATATGTCATCATACCAGGCTCTTGCAAAGGCACTGACAAAACAAAAATGACACAAATTCCAAGGGCCATTAATACCAATGTAGACTCCCTGGCAAGATTGGTTGCTGCACCGCCAGGGTCATACGCAGGAAGCACAAGGATCGAAACACTGGCCAAGCCCAACATCTCCCAAATATACGGTGGATGGGATGAAGCCTGAGGACAAGGTTGAGGTCCGGCGACTTCAATCGAGAAGTGTCCGGTACACCTTGCTGGATATGAATATGCCAGAATATGCCAGATATCAGTCATAGATCGGTAATGAACATTTACTCCTCCATCTGGGATTGTATTTATGGTAGCCCAAAATGAGAGAGGTAATTGCCAGTCTTCCTTAAACACACTAACCCTATTCCCACTTTTTTATATGATTTAAGCATCAGAGTGGGTAAGATCGGCCGGCCAATCTGTCCATTAACCGTGCAGTGTTTAATTGCTGATTAGGTAGCTCGAGACCTGTATTCGTTGGTGGAGGACCCCGTGAATCACAGCAGAAACATATATAGAACATGCTTTTAATTTTCCTTGTGGTTGGGTGGTCACATTACTATTCTTTGAGACGGTTAGTACTGCCATTTGACCTCTAACTCAAAAATTGGAGCAGTTCAATAGAAGAATCCTAGTGGAGTTTTCCCTCCCTTGATATGTGATGTGGGATTGAAACTTCCGTGGCTAATGGCTATTATGGTTCCCAATTCCGGTTCTAGTCACAAGCTTTGGCTTCCCATTACAAGTGGAACCTATAACGCAACTGCTTGAAAGAAGCTCAGTCATTCATAAAATATGGGATTTATTGAAGAGGTACTCCTACTCTATTAGTTTACTTTTTACTCCTTCAATTAGCAACTACATCAACTCTGTCCAAAGAAATTCATCGGAAAAAGATAAAAAATAAACTGTCCAAAGAAAAGCTAATAGTAATTATTAGTGAATGCGCAAATGTGCAATTTTCTCATTCAAGAAGTACTAGAAAGTAGAAACCAGTTCTAATCCTTTTCCTTCTCAGAAAAAAAAAAAAAAAAAAACCAATTTTAAGAGTTGGAAGAACAAGTTGCTCAATGACTGCAGCTTATATATACATTCCTCTCAATAAAATCCTCTTAGACAGGGGACATGCTACTTATTCCCCATATGTTTCTGGCACCATTTTTGGCTACATATTCATGATCATTTGATTCTAGCACCATTTTTGGCTACTTATTCTCCACTTGATTCTGGCACCATTTGTGGCTTTCTAACTCAAGAATAGAAGGATATCATTGAATCTTTCGGCCTTCCAGCCTTCCTTAGTTTTCGTCTCCTGATCGAGTCTGTTGCATCGGAAGCTATTAATTATTTTCGATTCAGCTAGCTAGAGTGATTTTGTAGCCACAAGAATCATCCGTAGAGACACTGAGAATCTGAGACACACCCAATAGATTTTACAGATTCAGATTATGAGACTTGTCAAAACATCAGTATATGCATCGATCACTATCAGCATGTTCTATACAAAATTAAAGAAAACATGATGATGGTGATAGGGTGACACAGGCGATATGAATATATGTGATAGACAAGTGAATCTTGAATCAGATTGCAGTGCATTTTATATATAAGAGCTTCATTTTCAGAAGGGCTTGTGAGCTTTGGAGCTAAGCTAATGGAGTATAGGGACGAAGACGACATGAAGGGGCTCCACGAATCCTTAGGCACAAACAAACATCTTTTAGAAAACGGGGACCGTCACATGCAAAACCAAAACGGAGAAGCCGGGACAAACGGGGCCGTCATACCGTCACATTTTCGAGACCTTAAAACCGCGTGAGATCACGGATGTTAATGGTTTTAGATATTTGTAGGTGTTCAAGGAAGGTTAACTCCGTAACTTCCGTGGTGTGTCTTGTCCTAATAAGACTTGTAGTCTAGATACTCTATTAGATAGGGAATCCCTGTTCGCCAGGGATACTTGATGTAATGCCTATATAAAGGCCTCCTTATCAATGAATAAACACAGAGAGATTTATCAATCTATTTCTCCTACAACACGTTATCAGCACGTTGCTCTAGCCTCCCGTCTGATAGCCCTAGAAACCCTAATTCCGAATTTTTTTTTTCGAAACCCTAACCTACCGTCGGCCGCCGATTCTTCTCTTCGGCACCGTCGGCCTCTTCTTAGCAGCATCTGCGCTGTTCGCTTGCCGCACTGTACCCTCGAGTACTGCTCCTCCTCTGCTTTTAGGCAGACAACCCGCTCGCCAGCAGCTCTCCCTTGCGTGCTACTTTTTGCACGCATCTGCCAGAAGATCAAAATTGCTCGCAAGCCAAGCAAGCGATCCGCGAACCCTTATTCGTGGTTAAGAAGAAATCAAGAAAAATCGAAGAAAACAAGCTTCCCCAAGAGTCAAGTTTCGTTTGATCAAGCTTCTCTTGAAGAGGTAAATATTTTTATAAACGTTCCCGCTTATGAAAATTTCAATAGTTGGGTTTTGTTTTCTTCCGGGACCTTTCCGTGTCCCTGCTTCTTCATCCCGATTCTATCGCTTCTCGGGACGGCATACGGGGATTTAGTCACCCCGGTGCCAACGTTTATTGGGGTAACTGTGATGTTACCGGCCACCGTTATGCTTGTGACTGTGATGTCACTGTGAACCATAACGTATTATTCTTTTTTGGAAAGAAAACAAAGGGAAGATATCGATTGTGACTTGAAGTCACGTTAAGCATCGATTTATGTGACCATGATATATCTTGGCACTGTTCTAAAAGAACAATCAAACTTGATTAGTATTCAAACATACTAACGTCTCCCTGTTTGTGTTCTGTAGATGGCTGACACTCAGCGTCCAGAATTTGACATCTTGGATGTCCAAGGCAAGGAATACAAGAGGTGGGTCTCAGATGTTGAGAACACTTTCATTGGTAAAAGATTTACTGCCACCATCAACCCTCCTGAGGATGAAAGCTTACACGCTTCTCCTGAACAGAAAGCACAAGCCCTGATGTTTCTCAGGCGCCATATCCATCCAACGCTCAAGAAGCAATACCTGAGGAAAACTGATCCCAAAGAGCTATGGGATATCCTCAAGGACCGCTTCGACAATGTGCATGACGCACAACTCCCAGACCTCATGTCTGATTGGGAGCAAATCCGCTTACTGGATTTTGATTCCGTCCAGGAATATCATCAGACTATGCTAAACTTGCAATCTGATTTGAGCTTTTGTGGGGTCGAAAAGACCGATGATGATATGATGGAGAAAACTTTCACGACGTTCCCAGAATCTGCGTCCATGTTGTCGCATCAGTACCGCGATCTCCGCGAGAAAGGCACTATCAAAACCTTCAGCGATTTGATGAATGTGCTTCAAAGAAAGGAGAGGTACCATGAGTTGATTCTTACCACCAATAAGAGGCCTCGAGGACCGAAATTCATTGCGGAATCTCATCAAGCCCGTGGTAAAGCTTTTAAACAGAAGCATCAACCTCATGAACGTCAAGCACCGCCACCACGTACGCCAAGAGCAATACGTGGCGGACGAGGAGGGAGAAGAGGCGTCGGCCGTGGCCGACCGCTTTCTTGGACAAGGGATGATGGCAGAGCCGCCGCTCCCAGAGGGAGGAACAGTTTTGGTTCCGGTCCCAGGCGTGGTGGCCATACGCCGAACAATGCTTCGGCTCCTTGCTTCAAATGTGGTTCTATGAATCATCTCCAACGCGATTGCATAGCAAGCAGAGATATTCAAGCCGCTTACAAGAAACACAAACTATACATAGAACAAGAAGCACACTATGTAGGAGACTTTGAGGAAGAAGTATACGATGAGGAAAATACGAACTTCGCCATCGATGACTTCCAACCTACCAAGAAACGTAGGACTCAGGAGTATGATACTCCAGACTATGAATAAGTATTTGACTTCGGTCATGAGATACGTGTTCAAGTTTGATTTTGATTGTTATTTTGACAGAATAGTCAATAAATCACGACTTTGTTCGATAAGTCGTTCTATTTAGAACAACCTTGATGTATTCTTGAGTTGTCATCAATAAAATCTATCTTATTCTACGAATGATTTGAGATTTTTACATCCCTGAAAGCAAAATTGGTTCAATGCGTCCAATTCTCAATGGCATAATCATTTTGAGTTCACCAAAATTCTGGTGATGTTAACTCATATCCGAAAAATCACAAAGACAAAAGGAGAGATCCGCGATCCGCGATACGCCATCCGCGATGCGAGATACGCCATCCGCGATCCGCGATACGCCATCCGCGATGCGAGATATGCCATCCGCGAGCCGCGATACACGATCCGCGATCCGAGATCCGCGATCCGCTATCCGCCAACTTGGTCGCGATCCGCCAGGACTCGCTCGCCATGGCTATTCGCCAACTAATCCGAGATCCGCGATCAGCGATCCGCCAACTTGGCTGCGATCCGCCATGCCTCGCTCGCCAAAGCCCATAAGCGCTTGGCCGCGACTCGCTAGGCCTCACTCGCCATGGCCAATCGCCAGCTTGGCTCAGCACCGAATCCGGTTTTTTGAAACCAACAATCGATAGCCTATCGAACAAATGCAACTTTTGCATCAATGGCTCGGCAACGAAGTGTCTTCGGACTCGCCATGCTTCGGATTTAGCTCAACCGTCGCATCGCATTGCCTCAATGCCTGACCGACTCTCACCACTCGCCTTGCTTCGGCTCGGCCTCTGGGTCGCTTTGGCCTTACCACAGCTTCGGCTTTGGCTTGGCTCCGGCCTTTGCCTTGGCCTCGGTCTTGGCTCGGCCATGCCACCTACGACGGTGTCCGGTCTCAATCTCTGAACTAGGCTATGATTATCAATGGTGATACTCGGTGATTAAAATGAGGCTTATATCTTTCTCTCAAGTTTTGTCGTTGCCATGGCTATGTTATTGGCCTTAATGCACTTCATTTTGTGATGATATATTGTTTCAGTACACTTACTTTAAAGTGTTCGCCAAAGTCTAAAGTAGACTATTGATTCAATTTACATTGTTTTTGTAGATGTATCAAGGCGAGATTGAGTGTTTGTTGGATTGTGCAACAACTCACACGATTCTGAGAAATCGGCAATTGTTTTCGGATTTTACGCCAAGCGAATCGTCGTTATCTACGATGACAGGAACTGGACCCGTAATTAAGGGTCGTGGCACTGCTCAATTCTTACTGCCAAATGGCACTGAGATTCGGGTAGAGGACGCCCTATATGCGCCTAAGGCGCCAAGAACCTTGCTAGCTTTCAAGGATGTGCGTGACAATGACTATCACCTCAGCACTTATGTTGAAGATGGAACTGAATATCTGTTGATCACCTCCACTCAATCTATGCGCACTCGCATTGTGGAGAAGTGTAAGCGAGTTCGCAATGGCATGTATTTCACAACCATTCGAGCCAACGAATCTCATGTTGTTATATTATGTGATTCTGATGCTTATAAGCTTTGGCATGATAGACTCGGTCATCCGGGTCGTGATCTGATGATCCGTATTTTGAAATGCTCCCACGGTCATCCATTTTTCCGATCACAAAAGCACAGAGGGCGCCTCGGCCTCGGTTCGGCCGTGCCGTCGATAGCCGCCTCTCAGCTCCAAGGAGAGGTTCGGTCCCCTCCTGCTTCTCATGCTTCTGTAGCGATGTCTAATGCTCATCGTTCGTTTTGTAAAGCTTGTTCACTAGCAAAACTTCAAGCAAGACCATCTTTTGCTATTGATAATAAACAGAATATTCCGTTTCTACAACGAATACAAGGTGATATTTGTGGACCTATAACACCAGAATGCGGACCATTTCGATATTTCATGGTTCTGGTTGATGCATCAACGCGTTGGTCACACGTAGCGTTGTTGTCCACGAGGAATGCTGCATTCGCTAAACTCCTAGCTCAGATTATTAAGCTTCGGGCTCACCACCCGGACAATCCGATTAAGTCCATCAGACTGGATAATGCTGGAGAGTTTACCTCAAAGTGTTTTGATGACTATTGCATGTCAGTTGGGATTGAAGTTGAACATCCCGTACCCCACGTTCATTCTCAGAACGGTCTTGCAGAAGCCGCTATCAAGAGACTACAGCTTGTAGCTAGGTCTCTTGTCATGGCCACAAACTTGCCAGTTTCGGCATGGGGATATGCAATATTACATGCAGCTATGCTTATTCGTCTACGACCCACAGATAGCCAACCATTTAGTGCGTACCAGTTGGTAACTGGTTACGAGCCTGATATTTCGCATCTGCGTACTTTTGGTTGTGCCGTATATGTGCCTATCACGCCTCCACTGCGTACCAAGATGGGTCCACAACGACGATCAGCTATTTATGTTGGATATGAAGCACCAACTATTGTCCGCTATATAGAGCCTATGACAGGTGATCTGTTTACTGCAAGATTTGCAGATTGTCACTTTAATGAGACATCCTTCCCGCCGTTAGGGGGAGATGGGGCCGCATCCGTCCCAAGTGAACGTCAGGAATTGACGTGGTTCTCTCCCACTATGTCTCATTATGATCCCCGTACGTCTCAGTGTGAGACTGAAATACAACGCATATTAGAACTACAAAAGGTGGCGGATACGATGCCCGACTCCTTTACTGATATTGCGAAAGTGACAAGATCAACCATACCTGCTGCGAATGTACCTGCAAGGCTTAACATTCCTCGCCATGCGCGAGCACGCGCCGCCGGTCTCAGACCCGCAGCCCTAGGTGCCATCGGCAGCCTAGGCTCGGCACCTCCAAGTGGAGAGCCGGCGTCGACTTCGGATCCTCCTAGAAAGAGGGGGAGACCAATCGGTTCCAAAGACAATGTACCTAGAAAGAGGGCATGTGTCCAGGCACAAAGCGATCCGTTCATCATCGATACTGTGACGCCGTCACACGAGATTGTCTCCGACTATACCTATGTCCAAGAATCAACTCTGAATCATCTGGGGGACGCCTCAGACTCACTGTTGATGTTGGAGAACAAGGAAATCTCACTAAACTACTTATGCATGCACAATCTGATGGAAAGAAATTCCATGTATATCGATGATGCATTCGCCTACGCCGTTGCTCAAGAAGTTATTGACGACGACGATATGGAACCCCGCACTGTTGATGAATGTCAACGTAGGGCGGATTGGCCGAAGTGGGAAGAAGCAATCCAGGCTGAACTAGACTCTCTAAAGAAAAGGCAAGTATTCGGACCGGTTGTGCCTACACCGCCGAACGTGAAGCCTGTTGGACATAAATGGGTCTTTGTCAGAAAGCGCAATGAGAATGGCGAAGTCCAGCGATATAAAGCTCGACTCGTGGCGCAAGGTTTTTCTCAACGCCCTGGAATTGATTATGAGGAGACGTATTCTCCTGTCATGGATACTATTACCTTCCGATACTTAATAAGTTTGGTAGTCTCAGAGAGACTCAATATGCAGCTTATGGATGTTGTAACTGCGTATCTTTATGGGGACCTAGATACGGAGATGTACATGAAAGTGCCAGAAGGACTTTCGTTACCCAAGTCAAGTGAGCAAAAACCACGAAGTTCATTTGCTATCAGGTTGAGACGATCTCTATATGGACTCCGACAATCTGGTAGGATGTGGTACACACGGTTAAGTGATTACTTGATTGGGAAAGGATACAAGAATGATGAGTTGTGCCCTTGTGTGTTCATAAAGAGAACAAGTTCAGGATTTGCCATTATAGCCGTCTATGTCGATGATATGAACATCATTGGAACTCTAAATGAGATCAATGAGACCGCTAGCTATTTGAAATCCGAATTCGAGATGAAAGATCTGGGAAGGACTCGGTTTTGCCTAGGCTTAGAACTAGAGCACCGAAGTGGTGGAATTTTTATACACCAGTCTGCATATGTCCGAAAGATGCTCAGGCGATTTAACATGGACAAAGTTATGCATCCTACAGGCACTCCCATGGTCGTTAGAAGTCTGGATATCAACAAAGATCCCTTTCGTCCGAAAGAAGATGACGAAGAGATCTTGGGAGCTGAATATCCATATCTTAGTGCGATTGGAGCTTTGTTATACTTAGCTCAGTGTACTAGACCAGACATCGCTTTCTCTGTGAACTTGTTAGCTAGATTTAGCTCTGCGCCAACACAACGTCATTGGGTTGGAATCAAGAACATCTTCCGATACCTTAAAGGAACCCTTGACATGGGCTTGTACTATCGATACACTCATCAGGATTCGACACATAGTCGATCTCTTGCATCTAACAGCACAAACCTTGGCTCGGATTGCCATCCGCCAGCCATATCCGCCAGGACTGGCTTTGGTTCATCCATCCGCCATCCTGCAGACATATCCGCCAACTTATCCGGACCCGCGGATGCTAAGTCGTGGTCCCGATACGGCTTTGGCGATACCCCCTCCTACTCAGATACACCAAATGATGTAATGGTAGGATTTGCTGATGCTGGATATTTGTCAGATCCACACAAAGGACGTTCCCAAACCGGTTATGTTTTTACCATTGGGAATACGGCGATATCTTGGAGATCAACCAAGCAAACCCTTGTTGCTACCTCCTCGAACCATGCTGAGATTATTGCACTACATGAAGCAGTCAAAGAATGTATTTGGCTTCGCTCAGTTATATCTCACATTCGAGAGTCTAGTGGACTTGAGTCTACTACGATGGGACCAACTTGCATATTTGAAGATAATGCAGCATGCATTGAGCAGATGAAGTTGGGATACATTAAGGGTGACAATACTAAACACATTTCGCCTAAGTTCTTCTACAATCAGCAGCAGCAAGAGACTTTGAATATTCAAGTGAAGCAAGTCAGCTCAGAAGAAAATGCAGCGGATCTGTTCACCAAGTCTCTACCCAAATCTACATTTATGAAGCATGTAAAGCGCATTGGAATGTGTCGCTTATCCGAACTCGAAGACTGATTGACTATCAGGGGGAGTTCTCATCTAGACTTCAGGGGGAGCCTAGTTATGCATGTCTCACATACTTGTAGTTGGTGCGTTGTACTCTTTTTCCTTAGACCATGCTTTTATTTTTGCCCAAGAGGTTTTTGTTTGCTGGCAAAGGTTTTAACGAGGCAACGGTTCATGCACCATTGAGGACGCGACACAAGGGGGAGTGTTCAAGGAAGGTTAACTCCGTAACTTCCGTGGTGTGTCTTGTCCTAATAAGACTTGTAGTCTAGATACTCTATTAGATAGGGAATCCCTGTTCGCCAGGGATACTTGATGTAATGCCTATATAAAGGCCTCCTTATCAATGAATAAACACAGAGAGATTTATCAATCTATTTCTCCTACAACAGTAGGATTAATTTAAACAATAAGTTAAATGTAATGCACCCAAAATTCTACACCTTTCTTAAAGTCACTTGAGCACTCAACCTTTCCCTAGTGTTCATATATTGATTCATTCAACTCTCTATTGTTATTACATGAAAATAAGAAGTGTACACACCTCAATTTGCTTCCTTTACTTAATTATATTTCTTCTAAATCTTGAAAAAGAAAAATAATGTGCTGAGTAAGTGCTATAATTAGTAATATCCAACAGGGGGGATGCATGAATGCATGTTTGCATGCATCAATGTTTTGTATACCTACGTTGCGGATTATAATCTCTTTAAAATAACTTATATGATTATCGATTTCATAGTTAATTTTTTCCTGATTGATGTATGTTAGAATACGTTTTATTGGGATTTATACCGTCGTATCGATCATTATTCTTTGTTTGACTGAAGTTTTAAGAAATGAAATAGCAACATAACATATGAAGTGTTCTCGATCTATACACCTATATAACCCAAAAGAACTTTCCGTTTTACACTTTAACCTGAGATGAAAATGGCTATACATTATTCTACTCGATCTATAGTGCTCCTAAACATTAATATTATTATAAATGGAATATTATGAGGCACATATTATACAATAAGAACTTAGTTGAAGCTCTTTAACTTTTGCATAACGACCGCTTGGGATTCCAAAGATCTGCAAAAAAAAAAAACATGATATGATTTGGGATGGAATTGACGACCCACCTAAAAGACCAAAAGGAGAAGATAGTAGTAACCTAGCTAATGCTAAATATGACCCTTTATAATTTGTAATGTTTAACCCTCTCTTTTGTATTAACGGACCCACGCGCTTAAACAAAGTTGGCATCCATGATTTTCTAGGGCTCCATCCGACAGGTATTAGCCGTTAATACCCCACTTCTGGTGACCGGAGCTGACTTTGTGTACAAGTGACCTAAGTTCATGATCTCACTGAATCTAGGTTATTCGATTTTGATGTAACCCTAATTATATTTCTGATCGATATGAGATTGTCTAATCTTTGCTTACATTAATTCTATGAAAGCAATTTGATTTGATTTGATGAAACTGGCCGGCCGGGTCTGAGCTGTTCGATCTGAGGTGAAGTACGTTTGATTCTCAGCTGGTAACTTCGTAGTCATATCAGATCGATTGAGCAGTCAATTACTTGTGATACAAGGATGAATCTAAGTACAGGTTTTTTGGTTTGTCTGAGTAAAGTGGAGAGTCGAAAAAGATTATCAGTTTCTAACAAGGTATATGTTTGTTCAGGGTATCCTTATTTTTGCCTTTTAACAAACACATAATAATTCCCTCAACTGTCTCAAAAGAAATTCGTTAGTTCTTTTCGAATGCCTTCTTTACTTTGGTTTCTTGAAGCTTTAGAATCATCACTTTGATTCATTTGCCTGTTATTTGTATACATCTAGTACTATGATTCTGTGATTCTATATATATTAACTAGATTTTACAGTTAGCTGCTTTGCTGCTACCCCATGTACAACAGAATACTACTTTCAAAAGAGACAAGAGCTTTGTTCTTTATGTATGATATCTATAAGATTTTAGTATTTATGAACTCGCAAAAACATGGAGCATACTTAAGAACGGGTAAATCTGAAACTAAATAAAACGTACCCTAGGTTAAAACGAGATCAAACCTCACCATCGGAGACAATTTCTGCTACATTTTCGAGCTATATTCATCGCTCATTTCAAATTTGATGGATCATATATATATATACAGTAATTTATGAGAATAATGCGCATGAGTAATAATTTTCCTTATCCGGCCACTACAGATAAAATTTCAACAATGATGATGATCGAATAGAAATTTTGTCCAACCAGTATATATGTGCTTCAAAAGAGAAACGGTAGCTTAGATTCTAATTTAAACTGAATGCATGGAAAGCTCATCCACTAGCTACTACCTGTGTCCTTCTGGTTTGGAATCTACAAGCATATACTGCAGGGCTTGTAGGCTTAGTAAGGGTTCAAATTCATTAGCAGTCACTACTAAATAAACATTACAATTGTGCTCTCCATATTGCCAACCAGATCATATCCTTAACTTGGTTCAAGCTAATAATGCTCTTGTTTGTTTGATTTACAAGGCACTAGCTTCTGCATGCATATAAGATAATGTGGGATCCTACCAAATATTTGTGTTGGAAATCATATATACTCTCACACTCACTATATATGCATCAATAATGTATTAATATATTGATCATATTTTTGGTTTGAGTATTAATATATTGATGGATTATAGTCTAATGCATGTATATGTTGGTGAAAGTAATATTGTAATCATAATTCTTGTCTACTCTTTTTGTATGAGAGCAAGTCGACTTTGATCTCTAATTAAAGATATCTGCATTAGCAACTAAGAATATTTAGCTCTAATATTATATTCCTTAATCGCCATTATCATTTAACTATTACTATTACTATTATTACATGTCTATCATTGTTATCATTATTTCATAACATGCCTGCATAGACACATAGTGAAACAACACTCAAATTTTATGGCTCGTCACTCTTTCTTTACTCTAGGGTTTCATATATATATGAATCTAAATTTAATTTTAAACATATAAGCTAGCTAGCTAGCTTGAAAGTTTTGAAGGAGTTCATGTTCTTTTAGTTGGTATATATGATGCTTAAATATGCAGCTTCCTAGGGCATCGTATATTTATATATGCAGCTAAAACATAATGCCAAAGATAATAGCACTGCAGATGGGACATAAAGGTTCGGCGCCCCATCTTATACTTTTCGAAATTATGGGGTATTCCTTTGGAATTTTTTCCCCCTCCTTTATCGAATTTTTAAACTAGTGCTTAAGAAAATGTTTGATTTAATTCAAATTGCTAATGCGTTATGCTCCTTCATTTGGACTTTGGTTTTTTGACTATTATTCTCAGTGTTCTTCATCATGGCTAGGTTGCCGGAGCTATTGGGATTGTTGTTGGGGGGGTGCTTTGATCTCGTTTTTCCGACTGGATTGCTATTGCATGATCATTTGCATGCTGTCTTCGTCAAGTTTCTCAAACAACTATAGATAATCTGTGTTGTCTTAGATAGCACTGCTTATTGGTGGGAGTTGTGTGGTGGAGTGTATTTTGCTTGGCTATGCTAATTATAAATTTTAACTTTGATATGATCAATAATAATATCGCAAACATCTAACTTTTGTAAATTTTGTGAATAGATTCATACGGTACAGTTGAATTGCCGGTTCGAGGTCAATCAACTTTGCTTCCATTTTACAAAGATCATGGTTTGTTATTCCCTCCAACTCGGCATCACCGAAGTTGATGATTATAGCTAACAATGTGATACAACATATATAGGTACGTACCATTGTAACAAACTGTCACTCTAAAACTTTCACACTAATTTCCCGCATTTAAGTTTTTTTTTAAAAAAAAAATGGGCTAGATCATCGCCATAATCATTAATGAAACCGCAGAATATAAAAGAGGATATTGAGCCTAAACTCCATACTGTAAGAACATCCCGAAATAATATATCAAACGTTTCTACATAACTTATGCGTTCTAACAAGCACTATATAGCAAGAAATGCATCATTGCCTACTCCATTTGTTTTACAATTTTGGCCACATACCGGAATGATAATTTCTAACTCAAAGTTTCATAATGAACTAGTCTCATAACCGTGCGATACAAGTGTGTTGTATGTTGTTGGTCAATGAAATTTGTTTTTTTTTTTATGAATTAGGTCTTTTCTTCTGTGCTAATCTTTTTATGTTATTTCTTGTAATATAAAAGGTAAATTAGACAAAACATAATTTAGTATAGGTATTAAGTGTCTGACTTTCTAATAGTAGAGATAAGATAACTTCAACGCTCGCACCAAGCAGCGTGTGTCGCATGGTCGAGTGTTGCACTGCTCTCGCATACTTCAAGTCTTGCTGTTTGATTTGTTTTCTATGCAAGTCTTGAATTAGTCAAATGGAAGCCTCCAAGCTTTTGCTCCAAGAAGGACTTTACATCGTGCAAAATGGGTCCTTTGCCTTTTTCTTTGGGCAAATGCCAAATTTTGGTGGGAAAGTTTGGTTACCAGCAGCTCCTTTTTCTGACCATATTGAGCTCATGAAAGCTGCTCACAATGAGTCCCTGTCTTGTGATCAAACTAAATACACCACCATAGGAGACAAGTTAGGAATATATGAGAAATTTATAAGCCTATGTATGTTTAGGCCTTTAGGGTTCACTATACTTCGCTAATGCATTATTATGCATATGGGTGATTGCGATTGGGAAACCTAAGTCAAGATCTATAATCTATAAATCAACATGTATCATTTCTAGCTATATATACTTATTTAGGTTTGTCAAATAAAGTATATACACTATATATATAGATATTCCTTGCTCAAATATTTCTTCTATTTGAGACTACAGGTACAACGGATATTTAAGAGCATTTCTAATGAATAATAATGTCAAATGTTTATTTTTGATGAAAAAGAATACAAAATTAAATAGAGGAGCCACAAGGGCATCTAATGTTTACAATGTCAAATACAAGAGCTCTAGAACCGCACTCTATTTTCCCAGCAAACTCGATCTAGCATCTACCCTATAGCCAATGTTGGCTAATGAGTCCAAACTCGATCTATCATCTACCCTATAGCCAATGTTGGCTAATGAGTCCGCCACAAATTTGGCTTTTCTAGGAACATGCTCAAATATTTGTGTCACAATTTAATTTGAAAACTCAATGGAACCCGGCCTATTACGTACACTTATGTCTCCATCGTAGATATAGAAGAACATTTTCAGGAAATCTCTAACAACCGCACGCAAGTCTCTTTTAATTAAGATAGATTATCGAACTCCTATATCACTGTACATAGACTATATATATAGAATGAAAATGAATAAATGAAAATAGAGATGTAAGTCAAATAGACATGTCTAGTTAATTATTAAATCATTTTCCAGAATAGAGAAGTTGTAAATCAATATTATTCATTCTCTTTATCATGAGCCTCAACAGTTGAGTTGGAGAGCAAGTAGAAAGTATTCCACGGACAAATGAAAATCGATGAAGCAAGAGACGACCTCGTATAGATTACTTCAACTTGAAATCTAATTGTTTAATCCATAAAAACAAAAATTCTCTCGAATTTCCAAGTAAAAGTTAAACAATCCTACCTAATATTGGCTTTAAAATTACTTCAAGACGACTTCAAATTTAAAAAATAAAACACACACAAAAATATGAACCAAACTTTAACCAAAGACTAGTAGTTTGTTTCTAGATTCTTATGCTGATACTATTCAGACAAAACCGCATTATGAAAGTATAGACTTTGGCCTTGAGATAATGATAAGCTTCCACGTAACGAGCATTAGCCAATTAACAATTTTGAGCGTGGTAAGAATGCTCCTATATACTTTCTTTTTTTGTTTCCATTATTTTGTAGAATTCAGAAGCGCACACACATATATATATATATATATATATATATGGTAAGAAAGGAAAATTCAATGGAAGCATCCAATAATCATTTGGAGAATTTAAGGATCGCAGAAAGATCAAACCAAGGCAGCCCACGTGGGAGATTTCCTGTTTTAACACAAGTTTGATGCACAAATTTTATTTTATTTTTTCAAAAAATTAATATAGATGATCACCATCAATTTTTTTATTTTTTATTTTATCCAAATCATTTTTTTTTGTTCGACAAAAAAAATGAGCATCTTGGCTAGTTGAATCCAAAACGAACTTAGTTTGGTTGCTTAACATGATATAATCAATCAGTTGCTAATGTCGACTATTAAAAGAATGAACTCGTTTTTTTTATGTTTTTTTTACAGAGTAAACAACTGAAATGTAACAATGAGTATTTTGTGAATCGAACTCAGTAGCTCATACTTAATAAGGAGAGACTATATCACTAGATCAAACAATACTAGCCCAATAAAAATAAATAAAATTAAAATTTATATATATAAAGATAAAATAAAACACCGACTTATTAACGAATATATTTAAAAATAAGAATTTAAGAGCGACTTTGATCAAGAGACAATTAAGTTATAAGACAATCCCACCTACCTTAATTTATACCACATGAAAACAGAATATAAACCTGAAAAAAATTCCTAGATCTTGTTCAATTAACGGAACAGGTTCAGGGGTTAAAACTAGCAGTACATGAAAGTGACCCAAGAATATAAAATCCAAACTACATAAATGTGTAATCATCACGGTTGCTCCAATGCTCCAAGTTCATTCGGACCACCTCTACACTATTCAAGCATCATGCAAAACAGTACAACGATGAAAATGGGATATACACATAGCTTCACAACCTAGCTAGGAGGCTTAGGATGTCTTATCCCCCTCTTTTTTCCTATTCCAAGCTTCAAATTTTACTTTGGAGAAAAATTCATGTCACATTTTTCTGTTTTTCTCACTCCCGCGTTCTACGCTGAGTTACGACTCCCCGCGCTTGTCTGTACAGTACAGAGAGAGCCACAGGCATCAGGCTAAGACAGTACAAAAAGACTCACTCACTCACTGACACCAACACCAACACCAACAGAGAGAGAGAGAGAGAGAGAGAGAGAGAGAGAGCGCGCGAAGGTCATATATAGGAATTGTCATTGGCCCTGCTAAGCCAGGCTTTTGGCCTTTTATGCTTTTGTCCAAGGCAGAAAAACGCAACAACGAAACAACAACAACAACAGAAGAAAACAGTGACTTGGAGCCCTTCTTATAATAAGACCTGGAAGAACCACTAAAAAACCGCAACCTCTCACTTTTCCCTTCTCTTCCATTTCCATTTCCATTTCCTTTCTTCTTTTCTCTCTCAGTTTCTCACTTTGTTTCCAGTTTTCACATAGCAGTAGAGACTATGGACAACCAATGCAGCCCTTTACTTAGCAGCTGGGCTTACTACTGCCAAGGAAAGGTAAGCAATTCACTTAATTTTTACACCTTCATGTGAGCTTTGTTTCTACTTGGGTCCTTCAAATTGCTCTAATTTGGGACATGTTGCTCATCTAATTCATAAAGTTCATTACTTTCTTTCTGGGTTTGCAAATTTTGAGGGCTAATATGTTTCATGATACAGAGCATGGAAGAGTTGAGGCACTCCCTTTTGTATGCAACTCTGGAGCTAGAACAAACAAGGGCTGCAGCACAAGAGGAGCTGAGGAAGAGAGATGAGCAACTGAGCCACCTCAAAGATCTGCTCAACAATGCTATCAGAGAAAAAGATGAAGCTCAAGACAAATGCCAAAGTCTCTTCCTTGAGAAACTCCTTCTCCAACAACAGCACCAGCAACAACAAAACCACACAGCTCCTCTGTCTGGGATTTCAAGCATAGATGATGATCCCAGAAGAGGAGGGATTGACTCCAACACTGGTGGAGGCTTTTCTTCCTCAGATTGTGAAGAGAGCATTGTGTCCTCACCAGTAATTGACCCAATTCCACCAACCCAATTGCCATTACCACCATCATCTCTTCAAAACCAAATTGGGGAGTTAGTGCCTGACAAGCCATTGCCTGAAAAGGGCAAGCTTTTACAGGCAGTGAGGAATGCTGGTCCATTACTACAGACCCTTCTTTTGGCTGGACCACTCCCTCAATGGAGACACCCACCTCCTCCTCTTGAGTCCTTTGAGATCCCACCAGTCACTATTACTTCACCACCAATACCACTGCCAAAGCCACTGCTCCTCCACCAAGACTCCTTACTTAGTATTAATGGCTGCAACAGGAAGAGGTCTCTTTGTGAAGGCTCTGACTCCCCTAATTCAGAGACCAAGTACCAAAGAGTAGTCCACCACTGACTGCTGCTAGAGCAGCCTAGCTCAGATTATTAATCCCCTGATTTCATAGCTTTTCATATCTATAACTATAATTTCATACAACTAAAGGGTTAGTGAGGATGAGATATCAAGTGGGTATGTGACCGATCTAGCATTTTGTACAGAGCAAGGTTTGATCTAGAAAGAGAGCTTGTTTTTAGTCTTCTATGCCAGAGTTTTTTCTTGGGGGTTTAATTTTGTCACTTTTTTTTTTTCTATTACCTTTCACATATTACAGTTGTGAAAGAAGGACCTGAGTGTTCCATATTGTATTGTGGGAACTAAAATGTAACTCTGATACTAGTTCAGTAAGAGTTTCATTCTGTTTGTATGAGTGAAGTTGAGAGAGTGAGGGGTGAGATAGAGATCACATCAAACATTAAGAAAATAGGTGTGGAGTTGTTGAAGGTTAGAAGAGGATGGTTGTGGCCAACAACCATAAAAGGTTAAAGAGAGCTCCGCTTGTCGGTTTGAGTGGAACCCAAAAAATCAGAATCAGGATCTGCTACTAGTGTGTGATGTATGATTATATCTATAAATATTTGAGGGAAGCATCATTTTGTTTAACTTCCCTCTTCTCTAGTTTAATTCTAAATCTAATTAACTAATATAGTCTCTTTCTACAATTTGTCCCTAAGTCCTTGTTTAATCTTGATTTGAGCTTAAGCCTTTATCTCTCAAAAGTGGAGCAAATTATTGCAGGTTAATCCAACTTGCCAATAACATTTAAGTAACAGAAGTTGACTTTCGAATCCCTTCTGCAATGAGAAATGAGGGTGTGAGAGTATGGGTTATTAGCCTAATTTTTTAACTGCCTAAATTTTCAAGTCAAGTAGTTTTATTATTTGCGGAGAGGCATACATTATGAAAATAATAAAGGTTTTGTGGGTTTAAAAAAATTATAACTGTTTTCTAGTTACAAAATGACCTAATAGAAAGGCAACACAATCTCGATGTGAAAAATCTCAAGGCAGATTTGAGAGAAGCTAAATTCTCTCGAGGCGAATCTAGGTGAGAATGGAGAAGTAATTCCCTAGATATGAATCTATGTGAGTAGAAATGTTCTCAATGCTAATATATGATTCTGGACTAGGAGTAATTCCTCAAAGAATATCTAGGTGAGGTAAAATTTCCCCAGGTGAATCTGAGTAGGACATTTTCAATAATATGTTCTTTCTTTCAATATTCCAGTTAATATGTAAAAACCGATATTGTAATCCTTAAGCGGTAAGTGTCGAAAAATTGAGCATGGTCGACCACTGCATTAGTAAATTCTTGTTTCTCTTAGAGCTCCAAATAGTAACGAGACAAAGTGACAGGTTAAAAAAGCCAACATTACTATACGTGCACATGGTTCCATTTTAACTATTTTGAGTGTTAGTTCAATCTTACCAGTCATCAACCAACTTCAGAACAACTTCATAGGCTCTCCATTCTACATCATGGGACCTATAATATATATATTTTTTTTGATGAAGGTGACCTAAATTTTATGATGAACTCATCTGTAGAAATTTTGATAACGTATCATTCCATGTTGAATCTTATATTTACATCAGTTAGACGTATCAACATTTACTAATAAATAAAATAAAATTATAGTCATCCAGATAAGTTTGATAAAATTATAGTCATCAACATAAGTTGAATCTTAGTCATCCAGTCAATTTTTATAAAGTTTCGTGTACATATCAACCATCGACAATCATCAAGGCGAGTAACCCAAAAATGTGAAATCTACGAGGGACTTAAGATCCTATGAAATTAAACTGGCGACCAATAATTAACAATCAAGTTACCATTTGTGGAGGCAATTAGAAAGCAGAAGCCAATTAGCATATAAACGCATATCCAAAACCCAGCAGAGGTGGCTACTTCATGTTTGTTTATTCAACACGGCACAGGAATGGTAAACATTCAGATCTTGGATAGTGACTCCTTCACCAAATTTCCTAGTTCAAAGGATTAAGACAAGACTACTCATCCCTTCAATCAAGAATCGTGTTGTCTTACTTCTCTTCCTTATCATGATTCGAAAGCACAAGACTAACAGACTTCCAGACCATTGTATACAGTACCTCGTGCCCCTGCTAAGTTGGATGCAGCCAGGCACAACATGGAGGACTTGCATTATAAGTTAGGCAGAAGTTCATGAAAGGGATGTAACATGTAAACCAAGACAAAGCATATATACTAAGAATACAAAATGCAGACAAGATGGTAACAGAGTTAGCTGGGCATGATAAGGAGTTCATATGTTGACTCTCTAAGTTGATGAAACTGATTATGCTCTGCTTACATTTCAAGTTGATATCAATAGAATAGCCGACATCCATACGTGATATACCTCCGACTTGCGAAAAAGGATCAGCATCTAACAAAAATAAGAAAACTCTAGATACATCAAGCTAAATAAACAGCTGCTATAGGCTTTTCAATCTCTATTGAATACTCAATTTAATAGTAAAAACAGAAAAATATTCCAAGGAATATTAGTCTGTGTCCTGTGCTCAGCTAAGGGTATGTGTGTTACTGATGAAATCATATTAGGTTGTAACAATTATATTTCTGACAGAATATTATGCCTCAAAATCCACATGTGAACTCATCTCAAAATAAAAAAAGTGTACCTGGGAACAATTCAACAATCAAGTAGATCATTCTCACATATGATCTATCTGGTAGCCAAGACGACAGAGTTTTTCTAATCAGTATTCTGTTATAGAAGAGGAAATATTCCACAGGGTTAAAGAAAAAGATAAAAGGATAGCTCAAGCCAGCTAAATGTAAGCACTGGGAATTTCAAAGTTTGGCACCATGTTATCAGTGAAACACGTCCAAGGATTGCAATTGCGCTCTGTTGTATTTGTTATACTCTACAGGTTTACACTGAGATATCTACTCACGTAGGATGTATCAACACCGGTCTTTACACAGAACTCTTGTTCCTAGTCTTCATCTTCTTTGTCATCTTTGTGGTTAGAAGTTTTGTTAGCTTGAGCAGTATACATCTCAGCAACCTGAAGTTCAGAAGAAGTGTGAGAGGATCAACAATAGCATTATATTTCAAAATGTAACTCTGATTCAAACAGTTAAACAAATGATGAGATAATTAGCGGTTTTCACCTCCTCAGAAGATGAAGCTTCCTCTGGCTTTTTATCTTCCCTGACTCGAACAAGGCGTGGAAACCGAAGGGAAATACCCTAATCATGGAAGCAGATGAAGATAATACACCATTCAATTCTTATTCCACAAAGTAAAAGTAGAATAATGAGCCAAAAGGTAAAATAATGTACAGTAAATCTACATTAAACTTGTTCAACCTTATTAGCATTGACTATGCCTACTGCAGCACGATACACAGGACTAATAGTCAAGTCAGCGGCTTTCACCTCCCATACCTGGAAGAGAAATGAGACGGGCATAAAAAAGAAGACTCAACAAGTATCCCCCCTACAAAAAGGTTGAGATTTACCAATGCAACTTCCTCAATATCCTTCTTGTTGACAAATTAACAACCCGTATATGACTTCTATAATCTCATTAAAATTCAAATTTTAAAGCAGATAATCTGCCATCGTCATTACATATTTTCTTTTTTGTCGGGTGGGAGGAACCCTTAACCTGACAGAACTATCACAATAGATTCATTATCATTTTTAGACACTTCTTATAATCTGTGCCAGTGCTCAACAATGAGAGTATGAGCATGAGGGAAAATGGTGTTGCTAGATTGTTCATATGCTGGTTGTCTATTCTAACTGAATTGTCAAATATCCAAATGCATCTGTAAGGTGAACCACACTTTTTGTAAGGCAAGAAACACCATAAATCTGACAATATCTGTAAATCTAACAAAACTGTTTACATTCCAACTTTTTTACTGTTCATTTAAAGTTGCAAAATACATCATTTCTAGAAGTTGAAATATCGACAGCCAAGACATATATATATACATATATATATAAATATGTATACAGTTCCTATCCAGAGCGAACATTGGCTTTGAACTTACCATGAACTTACCATGCGAAGTTCAGTTTTTGACACACTTTTCGGTCATATTTTAACATCTCCACCGTTCAGATGTTAGAACCTAATGTATAGATCATCTCTGCCAAATTTCATTCAATTTGGTAATCGTTTGACTTTTCGTTATGATGATTTAGACGAACAACTCAGGTTGATCAAATTTGGTTTGTTCATCAATTTAATATAGTTTCGATACCTTAACGATCACCAAATTGAATGAAATTTGACAGAAACGATCTATATATTAAGTTCTAACATCTGAACGGTGAAGATGTTAAAATATAACCAAAAAGTGTGTCAAAAACTGAACTTTGCACGATAAGTTCAAAGCGAAGGTTCGCTCTAGATAGGAACTATATATATATATATATATATATATATATATATATATATATATATATTGAAACAGGCACCATTATATTAAGTTGATTAATCAACTAGCCATATTTAACAGTAATGCAAGATTTTTGTTATGTACCACGGCTTATAAACGTTTACTTTAACAAGCATGCACTAGAAATGCACTAGATATTTGTTCTGTTTGCAACTCTTTGAAGGGAAGTCATTTTTAAATACAAAATTTCATCTCAGCATTCAAAGGCCAAAATTTAGTAAACTGGCAATCTGCACAATAAAAAGAAGGAAAAAAAAGAACAGGGGATAAAAGCAAAGTGCAGAGGGAGTTATATCAGAAGTTATATAAAAAATAGACCATGTTTAATACCTGACTAGGTTCAAACCATACATCTGGAGTATTTGCATTACTTGTTTCTGCATAGCTATAGTATGTCTGCAATTTACAAGAATATAAGTATTAGCAAGTACAAGGATCAGAGAACCAAATACAGAAACAGTCTTCAGTGGAACACAAACCGGAAGAGATAAACACAAACCTTAGGTTTGGGTATCACTTTTTCACGCAAACTGACAGAACGTTCTTCAAGTTCTGCTTCAGAAAATCCAGTGCCTGTATCACGTCCAGATATGGGGTAGAATCATCAGTAATAGTTAAATGGGATTTGGCAAACTCACTGAAACGGTAACTTATGTATAGACAACTTGCAGTTACCTATTTTACATATGCTCTGAAACTCTTCATTATTGCCATCATAGCAAGCAAGGAGAAAAGCTCCATAGACACCTAAGGAAGACAAGGGAATCATTATCACCACCACCTCGTCTTTAAACTTAAGGGCACGTGGCAAATTAAAGAAGAAGTAACAAAGCCTATACATTGACGACAGAAATGAAGGGGAACTAGGAATTCTGTTGTTAAATATCGAAGAACGGGATGACTTTTAACTATTCAATTCCAGAAAGAAAAAAAAATTAAAAAAAATCTGCATGGTAGCAGTTCATCCAACTAAAATTTCTATGAATTTACAGTTACCTGTACGTTTACCCCGGCCATGAAAAGCAGCAATAGGTACCAAGTCCAGTGAGTCCCCAAGGCTGCAGGGAAGAGCAAACAAAATAAGCCAAAATTCACAAAATTCAGGATCAGTAATAAGACAAATTTTGTTATACCATTTACCTTTCTATGTAATCTTTCTTCAATTTCAGCCAGTTTAGAGACCGCTTTGAAGGCTCATAGGTAGCATCTTTGTTTAATGTTTTGATTATCAAACCTTCAGAACTGCATAACAGGATGAGAAATAACATGAAATTGATAATAATAAAATATGTGTTTGCAGATAAAAATAAGCTGAGAAAGAATTTGCCCAATGAAAAACAAATAAAGTTACTTCAGCACAATTACTACAAGAAACCTAGATGGATCTGAACAGAAGTCAATTACTAATATTATTATCCACCATGAAATGTATTTCCACAATCTCAAGCCTACATGACCCAATGCAGCCTGAACGGTATTCCACTTCATATCCACTTACCCACTGATATATCAAAAGCACAAAGTGCATACCTTGAATTAACGGCAGCATCAAGAAACGTTTGTATTTCATCAATATCATTTGAGGTTATTGCTGTGGCAAACTGAAAAACTCCAGCTTCTTCCTCAAAAGACTTGTAAAGATACTGCACAAGGCCGCAGATCCATGTGTAAGAATATACACCTTCTAGCATTATGGCATTACAAATCCAAATTCTTACAGTCTAGATCTAGAGTGATAAGAATTGTTATTTGAAACATATTAAATGAAACTTTGGTTAATGGATCCCTTCTACTAATTTCATAGCATCAACATAACATGTTATGAAACTATTTGGCACTGACAAACACCTTGTCTGTCACGTATTTCACTTTACTTATCTTTCCCATAAAAAACTTCCCTATCAATAAGCATCCTCTACGACTCATACGCAACTAAAACGGAAAAATACAACAGCAGAGTTTGTACTTCATACATACATTGATACATAGATACATACTGACAGTAAAAAAACAAAACCAAAAAAAAAATGATTAACTACTCAAAAATAATAAACTATCCACTGAAAGACCTCATAAACAACCAACTCCAACAAGAAATCACAGACAGAGAAGAACAAACCCAAAGGAAACTTCCAAGGACTTATTACTGTTTTAGCATTTAACAAATTCTATAATAGACGTTTCAGCAGATGTTCCTAAGGAAATCTGGCGTGGCATTGCAAGTTTATCAGTTAAATAGCTTAGGTGTCAATCCAAATATATCCCTGCCGTAAAAATTCGGATATATCTCAACATTGTGCTCTACAATTAGAACAAATGATAATTTCACCATTTTAACTCACACTTGATCAAACTCTACAAATATAAACCCTCACAGAGAATATCAACCTCCAATACACAAAGTGTGAATTTTGACATCTATTATTCTACTCTACAGTAATAATGAAAAAGATATGCCACTCAATCTGCATGACTTGGCATGATGGTGATAATTCCTATAAAACTACACCTACTCCCAGAATTGAAAAATAGCTATAAATTGAAAATGTTAATTGAGAATAGAGATAATCCATACCTCTCTACGAACTTTGAGCTGTTCTTGAGTAAGTGGCTGACCATTATGGAACAACATATCAAAAGCGAATATAGCGACTTGAACCTTAATGTCGCTTGTGTTCACATTTTTACGGGGTCGAGTGCTAAGTACCTGCCATGCCATTTACTCGTAAAGATACTTTCCAGCTTAACTCAGCAATTATCACGAGTAAATAATGTCTTATTGTAAACTACAACCATTGAGCACAAAATAAAAATATTATTATTGAAATCATTTGAAACTTCTAATAAATCTTATATATATATATATATATATATATATATATATATATATATATATATATATATATATATATATATATAGTTATGATGGATCAATGTGTCCATGATGGAAGAGATGAAAACTCTTCCTAGATCCTCAAACTTTTTTTAAGTAATATATATATAATCATTCTGCAAGTGTTCTTCACAAAAGCACTAGTATATTCATAAAATTGCCTAAGTCCAAAATGTAATGAATCATCATTGCATTACAATATAAAAATATTCAGACAAGTGAACTATATGTACATAATAATACGAGTGAACAAAAAAAAAAAAAAAACACTTGAGATGCTTTCTGATTTGAAATATTATACCTGGAAGGACTGAATTTTTTTTTCTGCACGGTCATAGGCAACCAATTCACAATCTAAAACAAAGGACTTTACAGACGACTTCTTTAACCTGCAAGCTGACATAAAACATTAGCAACTGAAAAGTAGAGGCAGAATTAGTTTTCCAAATAACATGACGCCAACATCAGAGCTCCCTCAGGGTAAATAAATTACTTTTCATAACCTAAGAACTACACAAGTTAGAAGTAAATTACTAACACCAAAAATAGGCACTCACTGGTTTACAATAAAGTCACCTTCAATAATCTGTGACATTTTATTGAATTAATGTGTAATGTTTTATATGGACTTAACCACATTAGTGGTGTCAAAATAAAAGAAAATCAGCCAAAAAACTGTTATCTTAATCATCGATGACCTAATTCTCTGACACTTGATTTTGGGTTCACACACCAACAAATGCAATTGCTGTTCAGATAATGCCATATGAAGATGAGGATTTCCTCAAGAAGTCCTCTCAGACATGATTTAAATATGAAATAGCATATGACCAACGAAAGAGCCTACCTTGACACGGCCACTGCAACATCAGGGAACTTCCCGGTGTTTCGTTCAGCATTTCGACTGTATATCTCAACAGAACCATCCTCCATGTAATGTATCTGTGCAGTAGCAAGTCAGGGAACAGGAGTTCTCTAGGAAGAGCAAATTGTACATGACATATAGTTATAAAGTGTCACCTGGGCGCGTTCCCCATCATACTTGTATTCACAGGTGTATTCTGTATCCTGGAATTTTTGTACAATCTCAGATATCCCTTTACTTGGCTTTGCAAGCATAGGTCCAACTGGGATACCCAAAGTAAAGGTACATGTTTTTGGAAGATTCCAAACACCACCACTCAGAAGAGCAGCGATGATCTTATCGTAGACAGGAAGCAGAGAGTATACTTGTTTAACAATCCTAGCAGCCTGATCAATAACAATTGTAAAACACATGAGAAGAAAAAAGTCAAACATTTGACGAAAATCGTAAGGCTCCTAGTTAGTCCAAAATTTCAAACCTCTTATATGATCACAAGAATCAATCCTAATGACACAGTAGCAAAGGGGAAAGAGAAATAAACAAGAAACAACAAATCTAAGAACAGAGACTCACTTCTTCTAAAGGAGACTGAACATGAGGAGGTGGTGTAGAATGTTGTTCAGAATAGACTGCAGCTTGTCCTAGTGCAGCCAAAAGAGTCTGCTCTGCCAATCCAATTCGCATCTTCGACTACAAGACAGAGCCTTTAATGCTTACAACATGGGAAAAGGATTTAACAACTCAGATATGGTGATATGACCAAATGGAAACCTGAAGAAAACGGGTCAAATACTGAGGTTCAACGTCAGTGGCAGCAACAAGAAGGGACTTAAAATGCTTCTTTTTCTTCTCCTGGCTATCCTTCCCAGATTCCTATGAATTTCAACAGCAAGGAAAAGCTATTACAAATACAGTATTCTCCAATATCACATATTAGACCTGCAACAGATCTTCATATATCTTTCCATCAGTAAGCTGAGAGCCAAATGACCTAAGAGTAGTTTACAGGATAACTACCTTAACATAACAATGACCTAATCAGCTGTTATAAAGTCTTCATATTTCCAAAAATGTTTATAGGTAACAATAAGTTTTCATTCATAAACTATGTGAAGAGACAACACTATATCATATGGATCAAAAACACCAATTATTCTTTGACAAGCAAAGAAACTGAAAAGCATGGTGTTGGGGAAATAAAAGAAGTCTTGTAGGCAATTAACAAGCAGATCTTATAAAAGAGTTGACACTCCCACCTTGTAATGTACTTCCAAGTTTCCAACATATCCCAACAAAATGCATACTTAAAGAGATAAAATAAAAACCAACGTAATATAACATGGTGCAGCGAAAGGTTACGGTAGTAGTAAAAAAGAAATATAGAAATTGTCTTTCCATTTCAATATGGTAAGACTGTAACACAATGATATCAGATTTAAGCTATAAAATGTAGATAGATCACCTTAGCAAGGGCCCGAAATGTGTTGAAAACCTTGGTGACAGTCAATGGCTCAGGCGTGCGCATCATAGACTGAGATGAACGACTTTTCTGAGCAACGATTCCTAAGTCTCCTTCTGCCTATCAAGTTGAACGCCATTGATTATTAAAAGCAATGCAGAATGCATGTAACAGGCCAACAAAATACCACCAGCACCACAATATAACGATTTCCAACTGAACTAGATATCAATCAAATTACTCAAACTAAGTAGAACAGAAGCTTATTGAGTTCCTTGGATCATCTTCCTACATTATATCATATTATAGATTAAACACGGAAAACAAATAACTCCATTATGCAAAATAAACAAGTTAATGGAAAAAGCTCATCTCAAAAAAAGAATAACACCAGCACCACAATATAAGGATTCCAATGCAACTCAACTAGGTATCTATAAATCAAACAACTCAAACTACGCAGAACACAAGTTCTTGTACCAAACTTATATCTCAAATCATTCTACTACATTATATCACATCATGGACTAAACACCGAAAACAATTACGAACTACATTATAAACAATAAACAATATAATGTTAAGAAGATCATACATCATATCGCTTCTTGACATATTCCTCACTCCTCCCACAAGCCTCAGCAAGCGCCCTGATAATCGTGGACTCGCCAATGCCGAACTCCAAGCCTTCGTGCGGCGGAGCAATCTTATTGACCGAGAGATACACCGCCGGCAGCAAATCCTCCGGTGTGGTGTGGATCACAGTCCTCAACATATTACACACAATATCCGTTATCACAATCCTCTTACTCTCTTTTAAAATCAAATCAAAAGTCAGAGCAAGAAACATAAACGGAACCCTATCGCCTTTGCCCCAATTCGCCACTGCATTCGGATCAAAATCCAAGGCCTTCCTCTTCAGCAGCTCAATCCTACTCGCCAATTGAGCCGTCCGCTCCTTCACTCCGCTCGCTGCCGCCGCGCGCGGCTTCTTCGTCGGCGCCGCCGCCTCGCCGGAGTCTTGTTGAGGTTCTTTCTCCATTTCCGGTTTGGATTCCGCGGCCGTCGTCGGAGGAGTGGCGGTCGGTTCGGGTATGGGGGTCGGGGTTAGGGTTTTGCGTTTCTTGGGGGAAGTGGAAGTCTGCGGCGGCGGATTCTTCTTGGCGCCGCCGCGGTTGGACATCATGAATTTGAAGGCGTCGCGAGGGTTGGAGGAGGACATGGCGCGATTAGGGTTTGGGGAAATCGGAGAAGGGAGGAAGAAGAGAGAGGAGGGACGCAGAGAGAGGATAGAAGAAGAAGAGTGTAGAAGAAGGTGAGAAGAGCATGAACGCAGTGGGTGTGAGAGTGAGAGCATCAAATACGAGCTTTCTAGACTAAGACCCAGTCTTGATTTTAGACTCTCTCAATTTAGGGCTTTTGGGTTTATGGCGGGAAGGTGTCAGCGCCTGGACTCGTTTTTTTTTGTTTTTTTATTTATAAAAAAACACAAAATAGGACTGAAAAAAAAAGTAAAATATAAAAATGTAAGCCGACTCGACGATAATTGATGAAAGTTTGAAGACGAGGAAAGTACTTCGAGAGAGTTTTATCATTCGCATCGTTCAAGAGCTATGTTTTGTGAAGAGTTCATAAAAAAAAATAGGAAAAAAGACCATTTGATCAAAATGGGTTTAAAAATTGTCCATTCCAATGTTTATATCTCACTCCAATGAATCTTATTAAAAATACATAAATACCCTATACTAAACCCTAATATCTTCTTTCTCCTTTTCCTCTCTCTCTCTCTCTCTAGCCGACGATCTCCAGAGAGAGCTTTTCCTCTCTCTCTCTCTCTAGCTGACGATCTCCAGAGCATAAGCTTCACCTCTACAACCACAACCGCGGCCACCGTATCCAAACGCAGCACAAGCTCCAGCTCTGAAGCCACCACCCTCACCGCCTCTTGCTCCTCCTCTGCCAGCATCACCTCTCTCGTCTCCTCTAAGCCCTTACACGCCTCCTCCGACCCCTTGTGGTCCGCCATCCACAAAATCCTATATGAGTCCCTGACCCGCAATCTTCCTCTTGGATCTCTGTTGAAGCACTAAGAAATCGATTACTGGGGGTCAGTAATACTATTGACGGCGGGTCCTCCTCCTCCTCCAACATTAGGGTTTTGATCGAATTGGGAATACTATTACTGGGAGTCAGTAATCGATTACTGGGGGTCAGTAATCGATTACTGGGGGTCAGTAATACTATTGACGGCGGGTCCTCCTCCTCCTCCAACATTAGGGTTTTGATCGAATTGGGAATCGATTACTGGGGGTCAGTAATCGATTACTAGGGGTCAGTAACGGGGTCAGTAACATGGTTACTGAAAAATATGGAATCTGTAACCTGATTATTAGGGGTCAGTAATCGATTACTGGGGGTAAGTAACTTGATTACTATAGATCAGTAACTCCAGTAACCTGATTACTGGGGGTCAGTAACCTGATTACTGGGGGTCAATAATCGATTATTGGGGGTCAGTAACATGATTACTGGAAAATATGAAATCTGTAACATGATTACTGGGGGTCAGTAATCGATTACTGGAAATCTGTAATCTGTAAATTATTTACTGAGGGTCAGTAACCATCGTCCAATAACCTGATTATAAAAAAAAAAAAAATAATAATAATTAAAAATCTGGTGAAAAAAAAAAATTCCGGCGAAAAAAAAATTTGGTGACCGGAATCCGGCGACCGGCCATGGGAGGCCGGAGGGAGTTGAGTGATATTTCGGCAAAGTTCGTTTTTTTATCTTCCACTTTCTCAGCAAATTATAATTCAAAAATATGTTAGATAAGACAAAAGGACAAAAAAAGAAGAAAAAAATTAAATTTGTACTAGAATTGAAAAATATTTGTTCAAATGGGCAATAGAGTTGTTACCTTATGTTGAATAAGGGAGAAAAATAAGGTGGTCATTGAAATGAGTAATGAGGGGGCCTTTTTTATACTAAATGGCCATTTTCCCAAAAAAATATATCTCCAAACACAATACCTATGTAGTTTTAAAAAAGTAATAATTTTAAATAAACGCATAATTTATATGAGTTTTCTGGTCACTTAAAAATATATTGGATCATTTGGAGTTTACAGTTTAGGATTTAACAAGTTAGTAGTGGATCAGCCGGAAGTTCGATTCCTGCCATATTTCTTGTTGATAATTTTATAATGGGGCATCCATTAGATGTAAAATAACTGAAGCTCTACAAGAAAAAAGGGCTTTGCCGATGAAAAAAAAAAAACGGCTGACGAAACACTTTTTTCGTCGGCTATTCCCAAGAATGGCCGACGAAAATTTTTGTCGTCGCAAAAAAAAAAATTTCGTCGCTAAAAATGAAAAATCGTCGGCTATTCTACAAGAATGGCCGGCGATTTTTTCCGTCGTCCCTAAAAATTTTTTTTCGTCGGCTATACTCCTATAATGGCCGACGAATTAAAGTTTTCGTCGGCTATACAAATTTTGGAAGAATGGCCGACAAAGTTGACAATTTCGTCGGCTATAAGTCTTTATATTTTCAGATCTGGACAGAAGCTGCTCATTTGAAAAAAAAACGGGAGAAAGAGTGAAAAATTTGTGGGTATTGTTGAAATCCGTCCTCTCTTACATTGTGGAGCTATATATAGGTACGTATATGTGTATATATGTTGATTTTGAGTTTTAGTTTAGTTGATTTTGAGTTTTAGTGATTTTGATATAGTAAGTGATTTTTTGTTTTGTTGTTGTTTTAGTGTTAGAATGTATGTATATATGTTGATTTTGAGTTGTAGTTGAGTTGATTTTCAGTTAGAGTATAATTATGTGTTTTAATTTAATAATGTAATTTTAATTAGTGTTAAAATATATATATAAATATGTTAATTAATGGTTGTTGATAGTGTAATGAACTTAAATAATGGTTGTTAATTAATGGTATATATATATATATGAGTTGATGTTGATAATAATATATATTGTAATATATATATGTGTTAATTAATTTCTTATTAATTAAAGTTATACATATATATTATTATCAAGCTATATATGGATCGAGATAAGAGTTGGATTTCGCTTCCAAGGCATGACCGACGATACACTACAGGAGTTGTGGATTTTATGCAGTTCGTCGAGGAAAATGCAAAGGGGAATTACCATTATTGCCCGTGCAAGAAATGTAAGTGTCGCAGTGATATGTGTCGATTTCCGATTAGGACAGTATGGGAGCACCTAAAGAGTAATGGGTTTTGGCCGAAGTACACACGTTGGATATATCACGGTGAGCCATCATTAGATGGATCGCATGATCATGGGCAGTATTTTGAGGCGGGCAGTAGTAGTACATCCAACGATCCAACAATGGCATTCGTCAACGACGTGTTTCCTTTTGAAAGCGGTGTACGTGGGGAACAATATATGCAGGACCCGGTGCAGCCGTTCCCACAAGTTGTCAACACTGCTGCCTTTGACAAGTACAACAAACTGATTGCATTGCAACAGACCCCTGTGTCTTCAAGTTCTGAGAAGACAGTTCTTCAAAGTGTGATGGAGGTAATGAGGATTAAAGTCGAGACAAAAGAGAGCATCAGGCAAGTGGATGAATATCTACAGTACACTTCTTCGTTGTTGGAGGAGGGTCATCGTAATCCTACCAATCACCGTCAGGTCCGAAGTATCCTCAAAGATCTAGGGCTTTCTTACATTAAAATCCATGTATGCGCATTTGACTACGTTCTCTTCTGGGGTAAAGATGCAGAAGGGAATGACCTTACTAGCCTTGACGCATGTCCGATATGTCAGTCTGACCGATATAAGTTGACGGGAGCAGGCAATAGGAAACCTGTGAAAGTGCTTCAGTATTTTCCGTTGAGAGATAAGCTTGAGCGGTTGTACATGTCAGAAACCACCGCAAAAGCTATGAGGTGGCACGGTGAGCGGGACGCGGGAGACGCAGATATCATGACACACATCTCTGACGGAGCGGCTTGGAAGCATATAAACAATGAGTTTCCTTATTTTGCGTCAGATGTCAGAAACGTCAGGCTCGGGCTCTCAACCGACGGGTTCAACCCTTTCGGCACCATGAGTCTTTCATACAGTATATGGCCGGTGGTTTTGGTACCTTACAACCTTCCTCCGTGGATATGCATGAAGAATGAATATAATATGTTGACGTTGTTGATTCCGGGGCCTGGTTACCCAGGGAAATGTCTCGATGTGTATATGAGACCATTGATTGAAGAGCTTAAGGTATTGTGGGACGTTGGTCATCCCACTTTTGACAAGTACAAGCAGGAGACGTTCCAAATGCATGCCATGGTTATTGGTACCATCAGTGATTTTCCTGCTTATGGGATGTTGTCGGGCAGCGTTGTTAGGGGATACAAGGCTTGTCCAAAGTGCCTCAGCGATTATGGGAGCACCCCTCATTGCAACAAGATATGCCGAATGGGTCATCGTGTGTTCCTTCCGGCGGATCACCACAGGCGTTACGAGTCCGCCGCATTTGATGGAACCGAAGAACACGGCCGTGCTCCCAGAAGATGGACAGGAAGAGAAATTTTAGCAAGACTTAATGAGTACGATTTTGGGCCCCTCAGCAATCATCCCGATATTGTAGCGGAAATACCTGAAAAGCCTGAGGAGTACAAATTATGGACACATAGGAGAATATTGTGGGAACTCCCGTACTGGTGTGAGTTGCTGATCCGTCACTTCCTAGACGTTATGCACATAGAAAAAAATGTTTCTGAAAGTGTGGTGGGCACAACGCTGAACTTGGAGGGGAAGACGAAAGACGGTCCTAAGGCTCGCACTGATCTGCAAAACATGAATATCAGAAAACCACTATGGTTGAAACAAGGGAAGAGAAAAATGCCTCAAGCTCCTTACACCGTCAAGCCTGAGCATAAATCAGAAATTTTCCATTGGATAAGTCGGGCCAAGTATCCTTCAGGCTTTGCTGGAAATATAGCCAAGTGTGTCAACAGACAATTCAACAATCTGTACGGGTTGAAAAGTCATGACAATCATATCCTGCTACAACGTCTCTTCCCTGTTTTCATTCAACCGTTCCTTCCCCGTCACGTTGTGGAGCCGTTAGTAGCGTTGGCAAGATTTTTCCAGAAGGTATGCACACGGGAAGTGAGAAAATCTGACCTCCGGGAAATGCAACAAGACATCGTTCATATCATGTGTAAATTTGAGATGATATTTCCTCCAAATTTTTTCAACATCATGCCTCACCTCATGATCCATCTTCCTCGGCAGTTGTTGCTTACCGGTCCTGTGCACTTCACTTGGATGTATCCGATGGAAAGGTACGTATTTTACACCTTATGTTAATTTCCTCATCAATATATGTGATATAGTGTTAATGTATTATCATAACACTTTAAAAACTTGATTTATAGGCAACTTGGACAATACGGTGGTTTTGTCCAAAACAGATCTGCACCTGAAGGATGTATAGCTGAAGCATATATTGCGCACGAGTGCGTCACCTACATTAAGCTGTATTTCGGAGCGTTACAGGAAAGCATACAGGAAGATGTACCGTCACAGTTCAATCTTTCCATACTCTCCACGATGTTGTACTCGGTGGAAACATGCTAGTTTCCTACAAGTTGAAAGATTATGAGGTAGCCATTGCACATTGGTGGGTACTAATCAACTGTCCAGAAGTTCAGTTTTGGAAGGACATACATCTACGCTGTGAAGGAGTAGCAGGTGATCTCGATTACCACAACCAGACATTCGCAGAGTATTTCGGCCGCTGGGTACGTACCTTTAACACTATTCTATACGTGTTCATATATTATTGTGTATATTTATTCATATTTATAGTTGATTCTGATGGTTGCAAATGGACCTTATTGAAAATGATAATCACCCAAATTGGTCGCACGAACTCAGACTTTTAGCGAGGAGGCCGGTCTATTCAAAAGTTTATGCGACGTGCAAGGTGAATGGTGTGTTATTTCAATGTGAAGACAGAGACCTGAAACTGAAAACACAAAATTCAGGGGTTATGGCACATGGTGGGGATGGTGGAGTTGACTATTACGGTGTTCTCCATTCAGTTGTGGAACTGCATTACGGGGAAGGCATGAAAGTGCACCTTTTCAAGTGTAGATGGTTTGACACACGGCCGCAGAGCATGAAAACCGATCAATACGGCATAAGTTCTGTGAACACAAGTACATCATGGTATGAGGACGACCCGTTCGTTTTAGCCACATGGGTGAAACAAGTGTTTTATCTTGATGATCTCGCCAAGGGTGACCCGTGGAAAGTAGTCAACACTATCCACCATCGCAACATTTACCGGGCGTCTACACTTGGAGTGGCTGAAGAGAACGAGGAAAGGGGCACCGCGTATCAAGAGCCCAACTCAAACGGTATTCCTGACTCCTCTTTTATTCGCCTAGACACGCCGGTGCGAATTCGACGTGAAGAGCCACTGCTTGTTGATGTTGATCCAACTGAAGAAACTAACGAGGACTCTAGTGGTGAGGAAAGACATAGATTACCCCTATCGAGCAATTCAGAAACCGAAGAAGACTCATCCGATGATTCCGATTACAATCCGACGGATTAAGTAATTTAAATGATGTAATCCTTTCATTTGTAATCAACTCATTTCTAATGAACGGGCGTGGGGATGAGCCTCCCAGCTAGGCTGGGTTCCAAACCCCTTAAACAAAAATTTGAAATATGTTGACTGTTGGGTTTCTGGTTTTTTATGTTCAATTTTGGTTATATGTGAACAGGACATCGGAATAGGAGAGGTGTAAAACCACTGATTTTTTTGGTTTTTTTTTTTCAGAGAATAGCCGACGAAAAATGCCTTATTTCGTCGGCCATTACAATAATGGCCGACGAATAATGAATTTTTCGTCGGCTATACGCACAATGGGCGACGAAAAATTCATTATTTCGTCGGCCATAAGTTTTTTTAAAAATAAATATTTACAATAATGGCCGACGAATAATGAATTTTTCGTCGGCTATACGCAAAATGGCCGTCGAAAAATTCATTATTTCGTCGGCCATAAGTTTTTTTTAAAAATAAATATTTTATTTTTGACCGAAAACGACAAAAGAATAGCCGACGAGTACTAGGTTTGATTTCGTCGGCTATGATTAAAAAAAAAAAACAAAAAAATTCAGCTTCAATTTTCTATCACTATCGACAAACCATTGCTTCATCCTTCAAATGCAAATGTGTCGTGAAATAAGATATGACCGAAATATTGAAAAACGTCTACGGTTGAAAAATGAGAAGATTCCGACAAAATCTGTGTGCCGAATGTTGCGGTTAACTGTTTTTTACTGCCGTTTTCCTATGGGTAGCCTGACGGTCGGTAAATATTTTGAGGAAAATTTTTATACGATTAGTTGCGTCTCATCGATCTGAAACTATTCTCTGTTGAAGATCAGGCCAAAAAACGTCATTTAGACGGGCCAATTTCCATTTTAAAGCGTTTAGAGGTTTGACTTTGCAGTTTGACCGTCCCGATCGAGCCTTTAACGTTGTCAGATGTAGTTGGATTTTTTTTCATACATGTATTTAATCTTAACGGTGATATCTGACGGTTGGAATAGATTTTCCAAACTTTTAGATTCAAAATCGGAACATATGCACTAATGTTCCTTAACTTGTTTACTAAGTGTTTAAGTGAATGTATAGTTTCAAATAGTTACTATACGTAGACTCTTCAAATGCAAATATGTCGTGAAATAAGATATGACCGAAATATTGAAAAACGTTTATGGTTGAAAAATGAGAAGATTCCGACAAAATCTGTGTGCCGAATGTTGCGGTTAGCTGTTTTTTACTTCCGGTTTCCTATGTGTAGCATGACGGTCGGTAAATATTTTGAGGAAAATTTTTATACGATTAGTTGCGTCTCATCGATCTGAAACTATTCTCTGTTGAAGATCAGGCAAAAAAACGTCATTTAGACGGGCCAATTTCCGTTTTAAAGCGTTTAGAGGTTTGACTTTGCAGTTTGACCGTCCCGATCGAGCCTTTAATGTTGTCAGATGTAGTTGGAATTTTTTCATACATGTATTTCATCTTAACGGTGATATCTGACGGTTGGAATAGATTTTCCAAACTTTTAGATTCAAAATCGGAACATATGAACTAATGTTCCTTAACTTGTTTACTAAGTGTTTAAGTGAATGTATAGTTTCAAATAATTACTATACGTAGACTCTTCAAATGCAAATGTGTCGTGAAATAAGATATGACCGAAATATTGAAATACGTCTACGGTTGAAAAATGAGAAGATTCCGACAAAATCTATGTGCCGAATGTTGCGGTTAACTGTTTTTTACTCCCGTTTTCCTATGGGTAGCCTGACGGTCGGTAAATATTTTGAGGAAAATTTTTATACGATTAGTCGCGTCTCATCGATTTGAAACTATTCTCTGTTGAAGATAAGGCCAGAAAACGTCATTTAGACGGCCCAATTTCCGTTTTAATTTATAGGGTTTAGAGGTTTGACTTCGTAGTTTGACCAAAGGTTTAGCCGACGAAATCAAATATTTCGTCGGCTATTTCCAAAGTATAGCCGACGAAATTAAATATTTCGTCGGCTATTTCCAAAATATAGCCGACGAAATATTTAATTTCGTCGGCTAAACTCTTGCGATCCGCTTATTGTCCGCCGTTCGATGGCTCAGATCAAACGGCTGTGATTTTCCAAAGTATAGCCGACGAAATATTTAATTTCGTCGGCTAAACTCTTGCGATCCGCGCCTTCTCATTGTCCGCCGTTGGATGGGGGAGATCGGAAGGCTGCTGAGCGCCTAAAGTATAGCCGACGACATTCAAAGAATAGCCGACGAGTCATATATTTCGTCGGCTATTCTTAAGTATAGCCGACGAAATCTTTTTAATTCGTCGGCTATACTATCGGGTATAAGTTTGTTGCAGCCGAACCCTAGCCTCCATTTGCTGCATTTTTCCAAATTCTCCATCCGATCCAGCGCCGCTCGCCTCGTCGTCCTCCTCCCTCATGCTCCTCCAATCCGGCAGCCTCCCTCTTCCTCCTCCAATCCGGCCGGCCCTCCTCCAATCCGGCAGCCTCCCTCTTCCTCCTCCTCCCTTCCATTTTCAATTCGATCGGCAGTAAGTTTTTTTTTTTTTTTTCATTTATGTTAATTAATGTTAATTTAGATATAATTTAGGTATTTATGTTAATTTAGGTATAATTTAGGTATTTATGTTAATTTAGATATAATTTAGGTATTTATGTTAATTTAGGTATATTTTAGGTATTTATGTTAATTTAGATAAATTTTAGGTATTTATGTTAATTTATGTATATTTTAGGTATTTATGTTAATTTAGATAAATTTTAGGTATTTATGTTAATTTAGATAAATTTTAGGTATTTATGTTAATTTAGGTATATTTTAGGTATTTATGTTAATTTAGATAAATTTTAGGTATTTATGTTAATTTAGGTAATTGTTTTTAAATTTATTTTAATTGTATAATTTAGGTGTAATTGTATAATTTATACGTATAAATTGGTTTTTTAATTATATAAATTGATAACTTAATTGTATAATTTAGCTTAATTATATATATAGCTTAATTATATTTAATTAGAATTTTTTATTTAATATAATATAATTTAATATGTTAGTATATAAATTGTTATATTAAAATATGTTAGTATTATTGGTTATTATATTAATTAGAATTTGTTATTTAATATAATATAATTTAATATCAATTAATGTATTAATGCCTCGGGCTTTAGATGGCGGATGCATTAAGAAACCTATTCGGAGGCCGTCGTGGCAGCAGATCTAGAGGTTCTAGAAATTCCGGCGGTTCCGCAGACTCCGAGAGGACCGCTAGCCAGCCTGAGAGGACCACTAGCCAGCCGCAGAGGAGTGTAGATTCATCCCAGCCGCAGAGAACTGTGGATGCAGACCAGCCGCGACGGAGTGTGAGTGCTCGGCACCAGACCCTTCTCCAGGCGGGGCGGCCGTCGAGCACTTCACTTCCGCATGCCGGTCCCTCTGTGGCTCCGAGGTTTAGTCGGCAGCTATTTCACGAAGACATAGCTGCCGACGTTCCTCAGGTTCGGATGCCTGACGTTCATCGGGAGCCGATGCCGAATCCGACTCAGTCTGCTGCTGACTCGACTGAGGCTCCTACTCTCCCAAACCAGCTCTTCCTCCCGTACAACATTCCGACGATACCGGAGGTCGACTATCAGGGTGTGCCCATATGGCCTGATATGCCTCAGTACGTGAGTGCTGCGGAGGCATACCAGCAGCAGCCATTTGAGAACCCTGACCACCTTATTTCGACGAGGAGAAAAGGAAAGTCCACAGACGAGTCATCCACTTCAGGTAACATTTGATTTTATTAATTAAATGTTTTATTAAAATTAACGCACTAATATTTAATTTTATTAACCAATCGTCGTTTTTGTGATAGGGACAGCCGCTAGCAGTTCACGGAGGAATACGAGAGGTGTCATATGTTTTGACACGCTCAGGAGAACTGTTGAGCGCAGCGGCAGGATTCAGATCAACGAACCTCCTAATCAGGAGGTTCCGGGGAAGAAAAAACGCGACTACTCGGGTTGCGTGGGGTCACTGATTAGGAACAGAGTCCCTATGTTGTGGACCCGGTGGGCTGATGTGCCCCAGGAGATCAAGAGGGAGGTGAACAACGCCGCGTCGGTGAGTAATTTAAAAAATTTAATTTATTTATCGTAATATTTAATAATTTTCGGTATTATTACAATTGTAAAACTAATAAAATTTTATTTTTCAGACATTCTTCGAGATTGCCAACCACAGGCGGGATTGGGCGGACACCCAGCAGAACTCGAGGTACGTTTGTTTTTATGATATTATAATTATATTATAATTATTAATATTTTATGATATTAATAATATTTCTAATGCACTTTTGTTTTTTTCGTAGGTTCAAAGAGTGGAAACCCAGAAGAACGAGCTGCGTTCCCACTATAACGAATACGACTACCTTGGTCGTATGGGTACTCCCAGGGAGTTCATGTTCCGGGAGTACGAGTGGCGTTGGTTGAAGACAGTAGACTTCAACAACCCAGTTATGCAGGTAAATACTAAACTTCAGTAAAAATGTTTATTTTGTTAAAATTTTAATTATTGGTTTAATTATTTTATAATTATTACACTAATATTTTTTTATGCATTTTTCTAACATTTTATTATTTGTTTGAAGCAACGTTCTCGGATAAACTCTGAGAACCTCCGCCGGAACACAACCCCCCATCATGCTGGTTCACGTCTGTTTGCACAATATCAGGAGGAGGCGCTCAGAGATCATCCTGATAGCAACCCGTACGTGGAGACGTTCAAGATCGCTTATCCACAAGCGACAGAACAGCTCGTAAGTCGTTCATTACAATTTTAAAATTTTAATTATTAATTTTACTTAATTATATATTTGTTATAATATTAATTTTTTTTTCCCGTCCACTTAGGAGAGGGTCAACCGGGCCGAAGAAGAGGTGTTCCAGCAAGTAGTTCGGGAGACACAACCGAACATTTCCGAGGCAGATCTGGAAGAAGCCATGCGCCATGTCGACCGGTCCAGTGTCCAAACGGCAGCGAGGGTGTTCGACGCAGCCTTCCCAAACCGGACAAACAACTTCTACTGCCGGGGTTTGGGAAGTTCTGGACTAGGGCTTCTGAAGACCACTAAGGGAGGTCAAAAGAAGGGAGGCGGGGAGAGCCAGCATATGAGGGGGGAAGTGCAGCGATTGGCCGCAGAATTGGCGACCTCGTCCCAGACAGTACAGGAGCTGCGCCGCAGCACACAGCAGTATCAGGAGGAGATGCGCCGCAAAACACAGCAGTATCAGGAGGAGATGCGCCGCAGATCACAGCAGTATCAGTTGGATATGGCCGGTTGGCATGCCGAATGCGAAAGAATTCGGCAACACAACTACGACGGCCAACAAAACTGGTGGTATGAGATGTTCGCGGCACAAAACCAAGGCCTTCCACCCCCGGCCCCGTTTCAGCGGTTAGCGGAACCTCCAATGCCTCAACTTCCCGAGTTCGGTCACCAGGATGACGACCCTGATGGAGAGCAGGATGCTGGGGATGACCTGCTGGACTTTAGTGGCTTAGGTGATGATTAGGGTTTAGGGTTTATGTATATTAGAACGAATTTAATAAAAATGGTATTTAGACGTGTTTTTTGTTGGTGCAAATGCATGGACTGTTTTTGTGATTTGCAGGTTGCTTGGAATGGTAATTTAGAAAATAATTTAATTTTTTTTTTCCCAAATGTAAGAATAGCCGACGATTTTGGCATTATTTCGTCGGCTATAATAACTATAGCTGACGAATTTTACCAATTTTCGTCGGCTATAAGTTGTATAGCCGACGAAAATTACATTATTTCGTTGGCTATAACTAATTAATGCCTATTAAATATTAATATATTTCGAGGCAATAGCCGACGAAAATTTACAGAATCGTCGGCTATTGTTTTCAACAAATAGCCGACGAAAATTTATTAATTCGTCGGCTATTGTCAACAACCAATAACCGACGAATTAATAAATTTTCGTCGGCTATACTTACTGGATTTCGTCGGCCATACTCGAAAATACCCGACGAAATTCGTCGGCAATTTCTCCCGGGTTTGGCCGACGAAAAATATTTTCGTCGGTACAGTCGTCGGCCATACTCTACTATAGCCGACGAATTCGTTTTTTTCGTCGGCCATTGTATTACCGACGGGGTTGTTCCGACGAAGTATAGCCGACAAAAATTTCGTCGACAGATGCTATAGCCGACGAAATTTTCGTCGGCTATGCATTCGGATCCGGTAGTGGCTCTCTAAATTGGTAGATCAGCTGCTATTGCATAAAATTTTAGGAACAATGTGGTCTTACCTGCCAAGATATATAGTCATTCCAGCGAATTGTGTATAATAATATCAAAATCTTTCAAATCAAAATATAAATACCTTAAGCTAGAGAGTTGGAAAGATTAGGAATTTGATAGACCGAAAGAGTAAGTAACTTGGGAATTGGGTGGGCTAGCACTTGTCCCCATTTCATATTTCTTTTCTTAGCTTAAAACATGTAAACATTTATGTTATTTATTTCCTGCACGTATACTAGCAGCTGATCTATCACAATGATCTTGGTTTATCTTTTTCCCATTTAAGAAGAATTCACTCTCATCATATTTTACTCTATACTAAAATCGTTTTTACAAAAAGAATCATAGTTCTAAGAACAACAATTAATATTTAACTCATAAGAGCATCTCCAATGGAGATGTCTTTTGATTTTGTTAAATTCAAATTCTGACATGTGACATGACAAATATGACTATTGTAAATTTTGACTGATGTCAGTGATCTCATCTCCAATGGAAATATCAAATTTAAATATTTACCAAACAATATTAAACAAACAGAAATTAAGTAAAAACAAATAGTTACTGAACCATTTATACATTGATGCTGCTACCGAGATATATATTGTTGCTACTGAACCAGTTGCATGAAGAATGCAAGAACACTAGAATCAACTAAGAGCATCTCCAACAGCTTCTCCAATGGAAATATCAAATTTAAATATTTACCAAACAATATTAAACAAACAGAAATTAAGTAAAAACTAATAGTTACTGAACCATTTATACATTGATGCTGCTACCGAGATATATATTGTTGCTATTGAACCAGTTGCATGAAGAATGCAAGAACACTAGAATCAACTAAGAGCATCTCCAACAGCTTCTCTATTTTAGAGAAAAGAAAGAATTTTGGGGAATATTGAGTTTTTTAGACCCCAACAGCTTCCCCATCTCATTCCCTATATTGGAGGAAGGGATGAGAGAGAAAGCTACATTCGCCAAATTTACAGCAAGCGGCAAAATTTTGCCGAATGCGCCACAATAAATTTTTCGCCCGCCATTATTAACTTTTTGCGAATCTCCAAGCTCCAAGGCCATTCAACTTCAAGATTCAAGATACGAGATTTAAAGATGAACCCAAAGAGTGCTGATCCTCAACAGAAAAAGAAGATAGAAGCACAAGGTGAGCCATCTCCTCCAACTCTATTGGCTTCAATCCAGGTTCAATTTTTCTAATTTTTTTCATCGATTCACTCCCGCAATCTATAAGACTCATGTGGGTTTTCGTTTTTGTTAAACTTAGAGACGCCTAGTGCGTCGTTATCGTCAAACCTGAGCTGGATATGTGGGTTTTGTGCTTGTATGAATTGGGTATTTTCCATTGATTAGGTATTGGGTATATTCCATGAATTGTATTTTTGTTCTTGATCTTGTATTGGGTTCAATCCAGGCAACCATATTTTTGTTCTTGATCTTGTTCTTGATCTTGCAGGTGTTTATTCTATAGTTGACATTTTGGGTTTTGTTATGGGTTTTGTCTCGTAGGTGTTTATTCTGGGTTTTGTTCTTATAACTATAGTATATGAGCATGCTATAGTTGACATTGTATATTTCGGCAATAAATCTCGTAGGTGTTTATTGACAGGACCCGAACCAGATTTCACCCCGAAACCTGGATCAGATCCTGCGGGATCACCTTAAAAGAGATTTTACCGAAAAATCGGCATGACCTCTCTTAAAATGGACAACCCTCACCTGAAAAAAACACAAAACTCTTTTATAAAAACCACCCTGACTCTAGGAGCCACCTGCTCCCCCAAGATTCCAACAACTTCTCCACGCAGAAGTAAAATCACTTTTAAAACATCTACAATTTATCAGAGCATTCTACAGAAAATAACTAAGGATACAAAATCAGAAGGATAAAGAATCAAAAGATCCTACCAAGCGGAAGCAATACTGACGCTGACTATGCCTCGACCTGAGTATCGTTGACCTCGACTACTAGTCTGCACACTGGGCATTTTAAAACGAAGGGCCCAGGGGAAAGTAATTTAAAAACGTTAGAGTGAGTGGATAAAAAATAAAATAATTTCAACTAAAACTTTTCGTTAAAGACATTATATCACTTTCCCACATTTTCATACTAATCGGAAAATCACAATGCATGCATATTTATATATAAACGTACCACATTTTATGAAAAACTCTATTAAAACAACTCAGCCTCGCTGACAACTCAAATAAACAAAACTCCTTTGTTTATATATATATATATAAAATCATAATCATTTGAAAATCAACTTATAATACATCTCGATCAATCTCTTTGGTCATATAAAAATCTTAGTTCCACTGGTTCGGGAATCTATAAAATACCGAAAGCCTCATAGAGGAAACATTCCCGAAACTAGATAATATAAAAATATAGAAATCTTAATCCACTGCTTCGGGAATCTATCAAAAGCTGAAAGTCTTATAAATGAAATATTCCCGAAGCCACATCATATAATCGTATAAAAATCTCAATCACGTCATATAATAATATAAAAATCTCAATCGACTGATGCGGGAATTTATTAAAAACTGAAAACTTCACCGAGGAAATATTCCCGCAATCACAGTGAAAACATCCTCATGACCAAATCCCATTGGCCATGCAACAGGGGAAAGTCTACCCACCATAAATAACTGGAACCTCGTCAGGCTCCGGGTCCGAGAGTCCTATTGACTCCCCCCGTGTCTAAGTCTACTACCTAGACACGTCACCGCCTCAATATATACCACCCTACGTCGACCACCGAGCGTGAATCTGACCTATATGGTCAAGTCGTCACCTCGCGTGGGATGAGGCCTCGCTAGCTAGCATCAATATAATAATACCGTGGACCCTCGTATGGTGAAAATCCGAAAACAAACTAAAAACACGTTTCCCCTTATATATAACACTCCGTACGATCCCCGACCGTACGTCCGAGGCTCATATATATATAATCACATAAACTTGTAGCCTCAAAAGAATATATAAACATCCGACATGTCTTACATGTCACAAAATAAATATAAAAATGATATATATAATTTCGACATCTCCCATGTCGAAAATCACAAATAATGAAATCATAAAATCCCCAGAAATCTCATTTTCGGTCTTTTTACTGTAAATATATTTAGAATGCTCAAATATGATTTTATCAATTCATACTATTTTCGAAAATCTCATTTTCTGAGTAAAATTTCGTACTATTTAAAATAGTAGTAAACATATATTCCAAATCCATATTTTCCTTTAAATAGTAAATGAAACAATGATCATAATCAAATCTCTATAACTCCTATCAACCTCAAAAAAATCTTTTAATTAATATCAACTTCATTTCAATAAAATATTTATGTATGCATTTATTTAAAATAAAAATCCACTCACAGTCTTTCCGAGCTGGTAGCCGTTTCGGCTCTCGTCCCGTCGAGTACCCTCTCGACCTGTCACATGGGCGAATTCGTAAATTTCTAAACCTCGGAAAACAAATATAAAACCCAAACCACGGACGTCCTCGCTCGTCCGAGAACCCCTAATTTTTCCTTTTTAGTTATCGGTATAGGAGTTACGCTTTAATATCGATAATCTACGTCCGAAATAGCTTAGGACACCCACCTCGTGTCCAAATAATTCTTTTCCCAGTTATTCCGTCGTAAAACCCTTTTAATCAGCTTTTACCCTTTTTACGGTAAGTCAACAGTAAAACTACTGGTCAAACAGTAATTATTCCAGGTTAAACAGTAATTCTGAAAGTCTAACAGTAAATGGTTAAAATCCAATTACTATTTACCATTTACTGTTTACTGTTTACTATTTACTTTTACTGTTTACCTTTTTACTTTTACTACTTACTGTTTACTGTTTACTGTTTTACCATTTACTTTTCACCTTTTACCGTTTTACCTTTTCACTTTTTACCACAACACTGTTCATCTTCTTCCTCAAGCCACCGGAACAGTGGCGCCGCCGCCACCGTCGCCGGAACAGCAGCGCCGCCGCCACAGGAGGCCGAAACACCTCCGATCAATGCCAAATTCATCCAACACCATCGCCACCACCTCGGGAACTCGTCCCCGCCGCCAAAAACCAGCGCAGCCACCGCATACGGCGGCCGGCACGGCGGCAGTACTGTTCAACCTCCAATTCTCTCCAAATTCGACCAATTCAACATCAAAATACACCCAATCAACTCCAATCATCGTTCTAAACCCAATTCTAGCCTCTAAACCTACCAAAAACATCCAAATCACAATCTCCAAATCGGAAACCAAAAAACCCTAAAAATTTCAATTTCTAATTCCTCCTTACCTGGTGCAATTCGGTTCGATTCCTTCCATGGAATGATTGCACACGTCGACGTCTTCATTTCCCCCCAATAATCGGGTGGAACCTTGGCCAGAGGAGGGAGGACGAGGTTCGACACCGTCGAACCTTGCTCGGCTTCGCACGGCCTCACGGCGGCGTTTCACGCCACGCCGCTGCCACAAAGAAGACGAGGAGGCCGAGCCGGTCCGAATGGGACCCGTGCGCCGGCCCAGTTCGGCCGGAGGCCGAGCCGGATCGGGGGAGAGGAGAGAGAAAGAGAAAGAGAAGAAAAAGAAGAAAAAGAAAAAAAATGAGAGATTTCCCTTTCGGGAAATTTTCTCCCGGCTATTTATACTCGTCCAAAATCGGCAAGTTTCGGTTCCACGTCACAACTTTTTCGTACCAACTCCAAATAAATCGTGCCGCGTGTCCACGAACTCGTTTCAACGTCCTCTACCTTATAAAAAAACAAAATCCTTGGTCTGGTCGACTTATTTAAAAGTCAACATTTCGGACTTTCGAATCGTAAGAACGATTCTCGGTACGTAAAAATAAAAGAAAACACTGTCCCGAGGTAGTTCGAAATTCGGGTCGTATCAATTCTCCCCTCCTTATAAAAATTTCGTCCTCGAAATTTGTGTACTCGTCAAAACTTAGGATGGGGTATCGACATCTCACTACTCCTCCAGTACTCAAGTAGTAGTTCGTTTACCTCTTACAATTTAGTCCCCCTGATCAACACTTTCAACTGACAGCTCTAGGACATTCAAATCTTTCTTCGGTTGATAGGTTAAATTCTCGAGATATGCGAAAGATCGGCAATTACTCATGGAGTCTAGATGCGTGGAAAAACGCCATGTCTCTTGGGCAATTTCAATAAGCTACCAGACCAATCTGCTCCGTCATCCCCTGAAAGTCGATAAATCTTGACACTCAGTGTCTCATCTCTACCATCCTCAGAACTCTGAGTTACTCATCTCACAAGACTCAAACTATTCTTTAGGATATGAATAGACATCTCTGTCTATTCACCCAATCCAAATGTGCAAGGCAATGTGAAAATATCATCGAACCCGTAAAGCTGCCTGCAACTCCTTTTAAGTCTATAAAATAAATCACGATTTCCAATCAGATTTCAGGGATTTAGACATCAAAGAGTCTCCCAATCTATATCACCCACATATCCACAAACCGACTTTGGGTGTGAGACACGCCATACATACAAATAACATAGGGATATGAAATCTCACACTAACACCCACAAACGCCGCTAAGAACTTTGGGGTTTTACCTCTCAACGTTTACATATGCCACCTCAATCAACAACGTCCCATCACTCGAACTGGTGCAAATGCACATGTGAGCTATATTATGTTTTATCACTCATAAGCTCTATGGACGAGTCCTCGATTTGTGCTCCTTGCACAACAATAATCAGGACTGGTTTCACATGAAACTCATTTATCAAAGTCCAATCTCGTCCATGGATAAAACGACTCTCGTAACTCACAACTCATAAAAGAGTGGGACCAGAATCATCGTCAAATGTGACCACCAACAGAGGTTTCCAACTAGATACATCAGCTACCATCAATAAACCAGATCTGATATGACATCAAGGAATCCTTCGGATGTCAAAATTAGTTTCCAAAACCGACTATTAACACCAGAACTGTTAAATCGATCATTATCAAAAACAACATTGCAACGAAAATCGAACTTCAGCATATAACCTTAAACTCGAGAGAAAACATCTCAAATACCCAAAAGACTCGCCGAATTTACAACATAAACCTTCCAACCTGAGTTGCTCGAGCCAACAAATATCCAATATCCTCTACTAACTCGCATCAAAGAAAAGAAACCCTCGAGAAATAAGATTCTCAAAACCTCAATTAAACTATAGAAGTTCTAGTCAATATATCGTCCCATGAAAGCTGACATGAGAAAAACTCAAACCAATGATCTATCCGACGAAAACACCAACACGTATTACAAAAAAAAATGACTTCTCAAGTCATCTCGGGATCCGTAAGTGGTCCCACCACATTACGATCCCAAAATAAATTCTCCCACTAACAAAACGTCGTTCAACTAATCAGAAATACACTACTCACGTCACAACATTTCCTTACACAAGCCTTGACTCGAAACGCTACGGCTATATTATAAGCGACCAATGAAACACCTCGAGCAATTCATCTGACATTGCCCTGTAAAACCAGTACAAAATAATTAATCGTGACTCGTGTTATCGTTCTCAAGATTCGCTTTTCTTAATGAAGTCACTTGAGTTATTAGTGTCCTCCGATTGAATCACACCATTCAATTCTTATCCCATGCTACATTCAATGACTTCAATATCGCTGACCCCTTGGCGTCGAAATCTTTATATCCACAATCGCCAAAATCCAGATTGCACTATCCACATGCCTCTCACACTTGTCGAAATAGGAACAAAGCCGATACCTTTACTTGACAAGTGTTCCGTGACTAACTAAATAGTCAACGTCAACATTTGCCATCAGCTTGAAAATGTTCGAGAATCAAAAGATATCGCTCCAATGCTAGCAGATAGAATCCCGACTTAACCATGAAAAATTGCCAAAATAACTCTTAGAGTTCGAAACATGCTTCCTGGAAATCACCGGTGGATTTCACCCCAACCACCATAAATAAGCATGTGACTTCAAGACAAACCAGAAGCCATTGACGGATCTCGAATCGGGATTACGGATCAAAAGTTATGATCCGCCGAAGCTTCGTCACAAATCCTCGAACAAGAAACACAGAAGAACAAAAGAAGCGACTGATCAAATACAACTCCAATCATTTATAAGATGACCAGTCGAAGAAAAGTCACTTGTCAACTTTGGTGCAACTACCAGAATCTTCTCATCCGAATTACCGAGCAAACCCTGCAATGGTCGAATGGATCCTCGATCTCGGTATTCCAGATATCGTCTCTAGCTGCTCGCGTGCTAAAGCAATGTCCATCGAGCCCAAGCCATACATCATCGCAACACGGTGATTCCGAAGCCACAACGACTATATCTCGAAATTTACGCCGCATGGAATCACTAAGCATCGCCAACTTCCAATCATCACTGACCTCCCAATGTTATCATGATCACATATTCAAATCTCTTTCCCCTCAAATACCACATATAACGAGGCAAACATCTCCAATATTGGTAGCTATTTCAATTTCTAATTCTTCCTTTATCAAATCTCCCGACCAAAGTCGCTAAGAATTAGAATTATTTATAGCTCCCACAATCTCTATATAACTCTCCATTTCTTCCGTCATAACCGATATGTCCAAAATCCAAATAAGACGATTATGAGATTCATAAAAACAACACATGTACACTGCCACTTAAATGTCCACATACTCACTTTCTCCACATACGCCAAATCCATTGTCAATCCACAAAATATCACTTATGACGAGGCCCAAAACAAGCACGTGACAATCCGCAACGACGTTCAGAAGTTACACGTTCGATTCTCCAATCTTTGTAACCAGGTCGCAACGACGTCAATAACCTCACGGGTATCTTGGCGACAAAAGTAGAAACGATCGGATTACCCGTTACACAAAATCCAAGGCCACTCCTAAAGCACCAGGAGAAAACCAGACCAGAATAATAACGCGTAGCCCAAATAAGAAAAATATGTGCTCCTCTCGAAGGGAATGAGGCCCAGCATCCGAGTTTCCGCCGCGTATTCTGACGCTATAACAGCAGATGCGCGTCAAACTCATAACCGAATAGGTATTACCACATACCTATTCCGCACGTAAGGATAACATCCTAGGAGGTCAATGTACTCGAGGCATAGTCTAAAAGATACAAGTCGATACCGGGAATGTATTTTACATAATTGATAATAACGTTAGCACCAAAGAACATACGATGGCTACCCGCTGCAGTCGGACCATCAGTCAGAGGTACGAAGCATTACCAAGCATATAAAATAACAGAATAGAATAGTACTCTACCGAGTACATGACAAGATATCTTAGAATCTGGCTCATGAACTTAATGTACACACTAGCATCAGAGAATGTGATGGAAATCCGCCGCGGTCGGATCCTCACTCAAAGATTGCTAGGCGTCATCAAGTAGAAAAGACAACATGACTCAAGGAAAAGACAGGACCTAATGCTCTGATACCAAATTGACAGGACCCGAACCAGATTTCACCCCGAAACCCGGATCAGATCCTGCGGGGACCACCTTAAGAGAGATTTTACCGAAAAATCGGCATGACCTCTCTTAAAATGGACAACCCTCACCTGAAAAAAACACAAAACTCTTTTATAAAAACCACCCTGACTCTAGGAGCCACCTGCTCCCCCAAGATTCCAACAACTTCTCCACGCAGAAGTAAAATCACTTTTAAAACATCTACAATTTATCAGAGCATTCTACAGAAAATAACTAAGGATACAAAATCAGAAGGATAAAGAATCAAAAGATCCTACCAAGCGGAAGCAATACTGACGCTGACTATGCCTCGACCTGAGTATCGTTGACCTCGACTACTAGTCTGCACACTGGGCATTTTAAAACGAAGGGCCCAGGGGAAAGTAATTTAAAAACGTTAGAGTGAGTGGATAAAAAATAAAATAATTTCAACTAAAACTTTTCGTTAAAGACATTATATCACTTTCCCACATTTTCATACTAATCGGAAAATCACAATGCATGCATATTTATATATAAACGTACCACATTTTATGAAAAACTCTATTAAAACAACTCAGCCTCGCTGACAACTCAAATAAACAAAACTCCTTTGTTTATATATATATATATATATATAAAATCATAATCATTTGAAAATCAACTTATAATACATCTCGATCAATCTCTTTGGTCATATAAAAATCTTAGTTCCACTGGTTCGGGAATCTATAAAATACCGAAAGCCTCATAGAGGAAACATTCCCGAAACTAGATAATATAAAAATATAGAAATCTTAATCCACTGCTTCGGGAATCTATCAAAAGCTGAAAGTCTTATAAATGAAATATTCCCGAAGCCACATCATATAATCGTATAAAAATCTCAATCACGTCATATAATAATATAAAAATCTCAATCGACTGATGCGGGAATTTATTAAAAACTGAAAACTTCACCGAGGAAATATTCCCGCAATCACAGTGAAAACATCCTCATGACCAAATCCCATTGGCCATGCAACAGGGGAAAGTCTACCCACCATAAATAACTGGAACCTCGTCAGGCTCCGGGTCCGAGAGTCCTATTGACTCCCCCCGTGTCTAAGTCTACTACCTAGACACGTCACCGCCTCAATATATACCACCCTACGTCGACCACCGAGCGTGAATCTGACCTATATGGTCAAGTCGTCACCTCGCGTGGGATGAGGCCTCGCTAGCTAGCATCAATATAATAATACCGTGGACCCTCGTATGGTGAAAATCCGAAAACAAACTAAAAACACGTTTCCCCTTATATATAACACTCCGTACGATCCCCGACCGTACGTCCGAGGCTCATATATATATAATCACATAAACTTGTAGCCTCAAAAGAATATATAAACATCCGACATGTCTTACATGTCACAAAATAAATATAAAAATGATATATATAATTTCGACATCTCCCATGTCGAAAATCACAAATAATGAAATCATAAAATCCCCAGAAATCTCATTTTCGGTCTTTTTACTGTAAATATATTTAGAATGCTCAAATATGATTTTATCAATTCATACTATTTTCGAAAATCTCATTTTCTGAGTAAAATTTCGTACTATTTAAAATAGTAGTAAACATATATTCCAAATCCATATTTTCCTTTAAATAGTAAATGAAACAATGATCATAATCAAATCTCTATAACTCCTATCAACCTCAAAAAAATCTTTTAATTAATATCAACTTCATTTCAATAAAATATTTATGCATGCATTTATTTAAAATAAAAATCCACTCACAGTCTTTCCGAGCTGGTAGCCGTTTCGGCTCTCGCCCCGTCGAGTACCCTCTCGACCTGTCACATGGGCGAATTCGTAAATTTCTAAACCTCGGAAAACAAATATAAAACCCAAACCACGGACGTCCTCGCTCGTCCGAGAACCCCTAATTTTTCCTTTTTAGTTATCGGTATAGGAGTTACGCTTTAATACCGATAATCTACGTCCGAAATAGCTTAGGACACCCACCTCGTGTCCAAATAATTCTTTTCCCAGTTATTCCGTCGTAAAACCCTTTTAATCAGCTTTTACCCTTTTTACGGTAAGTCAACAGTAAAACTACTGGTCAAACAGTAATTATTCCAGGTTAAACAGTAATTCTGAAAGTCTAACAGTAAATGGTTAAAATCCAATTACTATTTACCATTTACTGTTTACTGTTTACTATTTACTTTTACTGTTTACATTTTTATTTTTACTGTTTACTGTTTACTGTTTTACCATTTACTTTTCACCTTTTACCGTTTTACCTTTTCACTTTTTACCACAACACTGTTCATCTTCTTCCTCAAGCCACCGGAACAGTGGCGCCGCCGCCACCGTCGCCGGAACAGCAGCGCCGCCGCCACAGGAGGCCGAAACACCTCCGATCAATGCCAAATTCATCCAACACCATCGCCACCACCTCGGGAACTCGTCCCCGCCGCCAAAAACCAGCGCAGCCACCGCATACGGCGGCCGGCACGGCGGCAGTACTGTTCAACCTCCAATTCTCTCCAAATTCGACCAATTCAACATCAAAATACACCCAATCAACTCCAATCATCGTCCTAAACCCAATTCTAGCCTCTAAATCTACCAAAAACATCCAAATCACAATCTCCAAATCGGAAACCAAAAAACCCTAAAAATTTCAATTTCTAATTCCTCCTTACCTGGTGCAATTCGGTTTGATTCCTTCCATGGAATGATTGCACACGCCGACGTCTTCATTTCCCCCCAATAATCGGGTGGAACCTTGGCCGGAGGAGGGAGGACGAGGTTCGACACCGTCGAACCTTGCTCTGCTTCGCACGGCCTCACGGCGGCGTTTCACGCCACGCCGCTGCCACAAAGAAGACGAGGAGGCCGAGCCGGTCCGAATGGGACCCGTGCGCCGGCCCAGTTCGGCCGGAGGCCGAGCCGGATCGGGGGAGAGGAGAGAGAAAGAGAAAGAGAAGAAAAAGAAGAAAAAGAAAAAAGAAAAAAAATGAGAGATTTCCCTTTCGGGAAATTTTCTCCCGGCTATTTATACTCGTCCAAAATCGGCAAGTTTCGGTTCCCACGTCACAACTTTTTCGTACCAACTCCAAATAAATCGTGCCGCGTGTCAACGAACTCGTTTCAACGTCCTCTACCTTATAAAAAAACAAAATCCTCGGTCTGGTCGACTTATTTAAAAGTTAACATTTCGGACTTTCGAATCGTAAGTACGATTCTCGGTACGTAAAAATAAAATAAAACACTGTCCCGAGGTAGTTCGAAATTCGGGTCGTATCATTTATTCTGGGTTTTGTTCAGGTGCCACTTGTTGTGTAAAAGTTCTAGTCTTTAGTGACATTGGCATTGCCAATCTAATAGTCTTTTAGCCAGTAGTTCAAAGTAAAACTCTGACTAGTTGATGGGTTTTGTCAAGTTGAAACAGGATAAAAAATCGATTTAGGTTGATGAGATTGATCACCACATGAATCAGATTTCCGTGTTTCTTTAGGCTTTGTTATTTACCTGGGGATCTCTTGCAGTTCAGCATATTGACACTTGTTCAAAGTTGCATCGTTTCTTCAAGTTCTTAGAAGTTTTTTGATATACTGTTCTAAATTATGAGCTTATGATTCAAATTCACTGTATACCTTTCCTTCTTCCATTCCTATTCAAATAATGCATCTGTTAAATGACTTGTATGGACATTATTCTTCTTCAGATCTTATGAATGGGTAGTTTTGCAAATTAAATAGGGTTAACATAGGTTTTGTATAATCTTGGATGCAAGGAGTATATCATACATGTAGTTAGTTACATTTGGATTTTTAGGTGGTATTTAAATAGAAGATGTCACAACTCACGGGTAATCTTCTAATACAGATTATAAGAGACACTTGGTTCATTTTTAGATATCTATTTAAATACTGCTCCATCAATTTTAAGGTGGTATTTAAATACTGCTCCATTGATGGGCCACTTTTAAAAACATTATTGTTTCTAAATAGAAGAAGTTTTAGGAGATGACCTGTGTGTTGTGACATCTGCTCCGGTTTTGTATTGTTTTAGGTGAAAAGAGCAGTATTTATGTATCATAACTTGAAATTGAGTAACAACAGTACTGTTTTAGGAAGCTTCTAAGTTCTATCTGTACTTTTTTAGAAAGGGATTGGTATCTATTAGTCTGTCGTCATATTATGCAGCTGTTTATTCGACCTCAGCGGATAATAAGTTAATAACGCAGTAAGTAGTGATGGGATTCTCGTCAACCCCAGATCTTTGCATTATAATGTCCATGTTATTACCTTGAGAAATTCATATTTTAGTCTTTTACAGTGAAAAGTTTATGACTTTTGGATAAAGGAGCTCAAATGGTTTTATCTTTTGCTCTTATAACTATAGTATATGAGCATGCTATAGTTGACATTGTATATTTCGGCATTATGAGCATGCTATTTCGGCATTGTGTATTTGGGCATATATTAGCTATATGAGCATGCTATATTTCGGCATTGTAACTATAGTTGACATTGCCTTTTTTTGTAGATGAATTTTGCTGATCTCTTCAATAGCGGAGCATCCTTCAATGACCTCAATGAGCCTCCTCCTGTATATGATTTATCACTGAGTCAGTACCATTCCGGTGGTTCTACTTATGATGAGACATATAATACTGAAGTTCAAATTGATGAAGCGATGCGTAGTGCGCCTAGCAGCAATAAATCCAAGAGACAATCACAAAGATCTACCAACTTCACAATGGAAGAAGACAAACTTCTTGTATCCGCATGGCTGAATGTTGGCATAGACCCGGTTAAAGGATCTGACCAAAAGAGGAGCCAATTTTGGGGAAGAATTACTCAATACTTTGAAGATAACAAGAAATGGGAAGGTGAACAGACTGAAAAATCACTTACAAACCGTTGGTCAGTAATCAGCAGCTCTGTGAGTAAGTTTTGTGGACACTATGCTGCTGTTGAACACTTGAGAAGAAGTGGCTGCACAGAGCAAGATAAGGTACGATGTTATTAACTTTTTAGCTTGAATCTGGTGTTAATGGATGCAATAGGTACTGTTAATGGATGCATGAGAATGTTTGTGTTTTGTTTTTACTTGCTTAAACTAATCTACATGCCTAAACTCTCATTTGATGTTTAGACTTTAGACTCATGTAGTATACAAGGTAGCCAATACAGAACTAAAATTCCTATACATGCCAATACTTGCTTAAACTAAAATTCCTATACAGCCATGCAGACATAAAATCAAGATTATATAATCAATGAATATGAAAATTCAAGGAATGAAGGATAAAAAAAACTAACAGAACCACAGGAATTATACGATTTGGAAACATGAGGAGATTCAGCAAAACAGATGTAAATTGTCTGACCATCTTTAGTATACTCCTAAAACCTAAAAACCAACAGAACCAATAGAATACTACAAATATAAAACAGGAGGCAGATCAGACTACTAGATGTTAAGTAGTTTTACCAGCTCTTTCATACTCCCCCAGATCAGAAATACATCTGGCAGCAGAATCTACCTGGCCTATAGCAGTAAATATTTCAGCAGCTTCCCTGAGAATAGATTTAGCCTTTTCAGGATTTGATGTTCGCATATGGTCAGCAAGTGCTTTAAGGCTAGCAGCTTTAGACCTTCTGTCCCAATAAGAGTCACCTGCTCTTTCAAAACACATAATGGCCATTTCGTAGTTGTGTTCATGATAGAAGCTTGCTAATTAATAGAAGCTTTACCTTACAGTATATACGCACGTATGTTAGTACTTGAGATGATAAACTTTATTCATTAGCTTTGATGACTTCATATGGCTAAGTTTTCTTTTTTCTTTCTGTTTTGGCACCCTTATTTGATCATTTGGGAATATGTAGTGGAGGCAAAAGAACACTACAAGAAAGAGGAAGGTCATGCATTTGGACTTGACCATTGTTGGGTTATTTTGAGGTTTCAATAAAAATGGATGGATGAACATCAAAAGATTGGATCCAAGAGAAAGTGCAGGGCTTCTAGTAAGAATACAGATTCTATCAATTTAGAAGATGATGATGATGATGCAGAAGGTCCTCAACCTGCAAGCCTGAAGAGAGCAATTAGGAGAAAAGCTGCTAAACAAGCCATAAAAAAAGCAAAATGCGCACAAAAAGATGGTGAGAATGACAATGAAGCTTCTAAAACCCATACTAAGTTGGAAGAGCTGAGGGCAAGAAGATTAGAAAGTGATCGGATGAAGGCAGAACATTTCAAGCTGCTACTTGATAATGAGCAAAAACAAGTAGCTCTTAGAGAAAAGGAAATTGAACTTCAAGTTCGAAGTGAGGATGCTAAAATAATGTCTATGGATACTAGTAAAATGCCTCCATTTCAAGCTGAATACTTTATCAGTCTTCAGAAGGAAATCTTGGCAAAAAGATCTAGAAGGAGTGGAAGTGATTAGTCACTTGTGTTGGGTTTATTTTGATGGCAAAACTGTATTATGCTCTTTAAAATTATGAGGCTTGATTATGATTTTGTTGTAATGTTATAGCAGTTGCTTTTGGGTTTATAGACATGTGCCTTCAGGAATGCCAATTCGCATCTTCAAAACTTAAATAGAAAATAACATAACAATGAACTAGATTATAACACCAAACACTAATTTTAGAACCAAATCACTACTGGCCTCCATATATTTTCCACAAGTGTTCGATAAGATCTTCCAGGAGTTGAGTATGTATTTGTTTATCTCTAATCCGATGGCGATTTGCAATGAACTCCATTACTGTTGGCGTACGCTCAAGTGAAAGTGATATGCTTGAAATGCCATCCACGTGATCATATAATTTTTCAATGTCATGCATATGTTTTGGTCTACGATACCGTTGTAGTCGGTAAACTAGCCGTTATTTTAAATTTGTATTAGATATAGAGTATTTATTGCATGTTTGAAAATAAATAAATAAAAGAATATTATATTGTTGAAATAAATATGAATGTAGTTGTAATAAATGTGAAAATCTCCAAAATGGGGAAGCTCTTGGAGTTGGAGCATAATTTTTTTAGAGATTCTGACTTTTGCTTCCCTATTTTACAAAAAAAATAGGGAAGCTGTTGGAGATGCCCTAAGTACCAAAATCTCACAAACTGAATCAACTACCTTCTGCATCTTGATTAAGGGTACTAGCTATTCATTACAAAGAAATTAAAGCAATAAATAACAACTTAGCCCTGGTAAAACTGTGGTACACTAAACTATGAATGATTCAAACACTATCTACTTAGCCCTGATAACTAGGACTTACTTATTGACAATTATAAAATAACAAATAGACCTTGAGCATAACATGGAAACAAGCGCATAGGCTAATAGCTTACAACAATAACTTGAAAGAGAAATTAAAGCAACAGAACAAAACTTTCATATGTCAACAACATTACACAGAAGCCAAGGATAACACCAGCTACAACGAAAAATAGGCCAACCGCAATACACATTGGATAACCTTCATGTGTCATTTTGTAAAAGTTTCATTTGCAATTTGGAATAGTATGTCATTTCCTCATCATTCATAACAGAAGTATCTATAGACAGAACTTTTATCTCTGCTTCAAGTTTCTTAACTCTCAACTTTTTATTTTATTTTTTATCAACCTAAACTTTCTCCCTTACTTCCCCATGTTCTAGGTTGGAAAGTGTACGAGCATGTGCACCCATAAGCTAGATAGTTGATTCCTCATTATTGCTGAAATAATTAATACGTCTGTCTAATATCAGTCAACCAATTAGATGACCAATTCTCGGTCGCTTTATAGGTTGGACAATTAATAGACCCAATGATTCACTATAGACCTAATGATTCACTGTTCTAATAAGAATAGGGAAATTTACTTTGATTATTAAAATATGCTCTTTGAGCTGAGATTCGCACTCCTTACCCATCAATCAAGATTTCAATATATTTTTTTTTTCAATAAGTTCTTAGAGTATTTGGATCCTCGAGTCTTTTTTCTTTTAAAAACTTGGACCTTCTTACGGGAGCAGATCAGCTATCTCGAATAAACCAGTGCCAAAGCTGTCACTTCCTTATTAGCGCGACATGTGTCAATCCCTGTTAACACCTCTAACACTGTTAGCGGCTATTAATTTTATTAAAAATTTGAACAATATTACTGAAGAATAGGATTTCGTCAAATTAAAAGAGGTGTCTACCGAGTTCCCATCAGTCTTCCTCTTCTTCTTCCATCTTCTTTCCTTTCTCCTCCTTAGAAACCCCTGCAAAACTCATTCAACTTTTTCTTTGTCATTCCAATCTTACAGGAACATAAATTTTCCTTGTTCTCTTTATGCATCAAATCTACATGTTATAATCAATGTCAACACAGCCATTGTTTGACGTCTCCTTCTGCCTCGTTATACTTTTGTGAAGAAAAACACAGGTAGAAATTTCCATGTGAATGATAACTCTTTATTTCATGCTTATTCCCATATTTTTCATCTATTGATATATTTAACAAAACAAAATTTCTCATAGACTAACACCAAATGGCTTAAAGAATAAAGACCCCAAACATACACCAATATGGCTATAAAGAAAGCAGCTCGGCAATTTCTCAAAAACCATGTTTCATACAAACACCAAATGGCTTAAAGAATAAAGACCCCAAACATACACCAATATGGCTATAAAGAAAGCAGCTCGGCAATTTCTCAAAAACCATGTTTCATACAAATTCATACAGGAACATAAGCAGCATTAGCCATAATGCCAAACTACTGAATGTCAAAATAAGAGATAGCATAGGAGCATAAACTGATCGTTGCCCAAACAACACACACACTAACACCCAAATGGCTTGCAATTCCATGGAATTAATTTATAACAATTCTCAATGATCTTGAGCGACTCATACTCATAACTGTAGCTATCCTTTCCTTCTGACCGTTCGGAGCGAAACCAAGCCTCAGAATTGTTATTGGTGAGTGAAACGTGGGTTTTGAGAGTGAGGTAAAAAGAGATGAGGAACAACAAATTGGTTATGCAATCGAATTAAGAAAATAAAATCTTGAGATTAATGAAGTGATGGAGAGAAAATTGGACTGATTTTTACAGAAGTTTAGCCTAAAGAGGAGAGAGGAAGAAGAGGAAGACGTAGAGTCCTCTTTGATTTTGACGATAGCCTTTTATAATTCTTCAGTAATATTGTTCAAATTTTTAATAAAATTAATAGCAGCTAACAGTGTTAGAGGTGTTAACAGGGATGGACACATGTCGCGCTAACAACGAAGGGACAGGTTTGGCACTAGTTTATTCGGGACAGCTGATCTGCTCCCCCTTCTTACTTAATGAGCCTTTAATTTACTTTTTCAAGAACCTAAAATACTATTTAGACCTCTTTAATTTTCTCAAAATGTCCACAGCCCAAAAAATTAATAAAAACATATTTGTAAAAGATTATAAAGAAAAGCATATATTACTAAAAAGGGTCATCTCATTTTCAAAATGATAAAAATCTTCCCCTGTTTTTCACTTGTTAAAAAGGAACCTCTTATTAATGTGTAAATTATGAAATGGTTAATTAATTTTTTAAATAATAAAAAAAGGACTGTTTTGATTTTAAACTATGATCATTATACCATTTCTCTAACGTAACTAACATGATTCTCTCTCTCTCTCGCTAAGTGCCGCCAATCACAACAATACCTGAAGTCCTGAAACTCCATCTGCAATTCCTCAATTCTCTATCTCCTCAATTTAATTCCTCAGTCGGCGATTTTGATTCCCAAAACTCCATCAACAATTTCTTAGTCGGTGATTTCGATTCCCGAAACTCCATCATGAATTCCTCAATTGTCCATCTCTTCAGTTCAATTCTTCAGTCGGCGATTCTGATTGCCGTCGGCAGCTTTGCATATGCAATTCCTCAATTCAATTCTTCTCTAAGATCTTCTATATCAGATTTGATTCTTTGAAATAAGGTATTTTAAGGTTTTGCAGGTTTGTTCATATCTCATTTTAGGTTTGAATCAATTTGTATTGTTTTTTATGTTATAGGGCTTCAGTATTGTTAGATCTTAATGGGTAAAACTTATGATTGCCTATTCCACCTCCCGATTTTCATTCTTGCTAGAGTTATCATCTTTGATTGCGCCCTCGTGATTTTAATTCCTTGCTTTCTATCCGGCATGTTCGGAATTTTCAGAGTTACTTTGATAGTTTCTTTGCTAACTACTTTGCTAGTTACTTGAGCTACTTACTTGTCTGTAGCTGATTGTTATTTTTGGTTGTTAAATTTTATAGTTACACTCATAGTTACTTGATAGATATTGTACAGTTACTAATGTAGTCACATAGATATGCTCATTGATGTTAGGATGATTTTCTTTGTAAGTGCAGTGGATAGTTGCTATACTGCTAAAATTGTGTACTCTGGTGAATGAGCAGCACTTTCTTTTGGTCATAATTGTACTTTTATTGTTTTTGTCGTCAGACACGAGATTATTTTCCAAAGTTGGAAAGAGTGGTTTTCAAACTCAAGTATATTGTTTTTCCGGACCTTACTGTTTTACTATCTTGAAAATGAGGTTGATATGAGGATGATGTTTAGTGTTTTAGGACAGTATAAATATGATTTTGTTGATGTGGATGTTTATTGTTTGGACGTCGGTGTTTCTAGTTCAGAAAGTGTAGTTAGCAATAATGTCAGCGAGGAGACTAGTGTACTACTTGAAGAGAATGAATTTTTGGGTTGCAATAGGTGTGAGGATCCGAAAATGTATCTTTCTAAAGGATGGAAATCTCTTATTAACTCCAAGGGTCAAACAAATGAGTTGATAGAGTTAATACCACAAACAAAGCATGAACAATCTCTGCAAATAAAACTTCTTGAAACTTCTTTCTATACAATTTCCTAAAGTTCTTTCTCAATCTAAGAATCTCTCCAACTATGTCGATTGTCCACAAACCTCTTCAGAATGTGTGCCCTAAATTTGTCAGTGTCTCTCTTTGCAAACTTTTTTCCAAAATCCCCTTGTGACATAATTACGCTCTTGTAGTACATGACATATATCCCACAATTCAATTTGTTTTGTCACAATAACTAGATTTAGTGGATCGATTCATGTTAAATAGTAGTTACACTGCTAGTTAAATATTCTTTAAATAGTAGTTACAAGACGAGTTACGGAACCAGTTACTAAAATAGTTATATAACTCGGCCAGTTTAAATGAAAAGTAACATGTCAAATGGGTTTAGCACTTACGAATCAGCAGCTTGTTGAGGCAATTTTTCAACGAACGAATTGATAGGTATCTTCCACCTATAGTTCTCATTTATCCACTTGATAGTTTGTATTTCATCTTCTGTGAGAGGCTCTTCTATCATTTTCAACTCTGTACTAGTGCTCTTGTTTGTGTTTGTTTTAAACCTGCATCCTTGCTCCAGCATGTAGTCTGCTTGGGCCAAAACAGCTTTGATCCATATGAAAGAACAATAAGAATGAGTAGTTTTATACCATTTTCGAAGTAGCATAAAAAATTTGCCCGCTATCTTTTCTTCTGCCTTTCATTGAATCGTAGTGAACAAATCTGTATTCTTCTTTCTCAAAAACAAGCAGAGTATGGTGATAATTTCTCTTATATGTCATTGGGAATATTATGAAGTCTGCTTTTCCAATTTTCTCATATAATGGTTCACATAGGAATTGATGCATTGGTTTGGCTTACAGATCTTTCGCGGACATCTGTTTCGTACAAAACATATGATTAGTTATCTTCACGGTTTTTTTACAAAAATGTATTTTTTTTTCATTTTAATTTTTTTTCCTGATAATTAGTATTTACCCAAGAGTGGGACAAAATAATTTCCACTCTAGGTGAATTTTGATAGGCCTTGTCAATCATTTCACCTTGCAAAAGCTGCAAATACATCTATTATGTTGTTAGCCACTTCTTTACCATACACTATATGTTGAATTTCATGCTTCGATATTTCCGTTCCGACATCCTTACCCTCCCGAAAAACACCCTGCACAAATAGTTACTTACCAAGTCACCCAGACAGATACCTTCACAGATAGTAGGACAAAAAGTTACTAGGTCAGTTAGTCAACGAGATATCTTCGTCATCTACTCACTGGATTGCGTTATTCCAAGCCACATCTGATATTGCTAGGGTAGAAGAGATTGTGTCCACTCTCTTCTGTCGAGTAGCAACACAGGTTCGGAAGTAATTCATGAAGATGGGGAACACTTTTGTTCAGCTTGATCATGCATTCGGGGTCAACCAACACCATTCGGTAGTGTTAATGAATGGACATCAAGGTCCTCTAGGAAATTTTGAAGAAAACATCAATCAGTTGACAACAATATGCAAAAGGCTGATTCGGTTGTTGAACCGCGTGTTGGGGTACCTTCGTTATAACTCAAAAATCCAAGCTTTGAGGAGATATCTTGTCTTCATGTGGAGAGACTACGAGACATGGAGAACTAACCATGACTTGTACCTGCAAGACCCATACAGGGTTAGGGAACTCATTCAGATTATTGCATTATACCACCAAACTTGCCTCAAGCCAAACAGGGTTCTTAGACTGTTCACCAACCCTGGCAAGTTGAGTGATGGTCGTAGAAACTCTGCTAATTGCCTCTGTGGAAATGTTGCATTTCATGGAACCATTGCCAATCTCGAAAACTGGAAATATGATATCTATGGATATGTTGATCTCCGAGCCACTTTCACGCATCCTATACGGAGAAAGTGGAACAGTTATGGTTACCAATACTTCGAGCTTCCTAACTTTGTTGAGAATTCTATTAAGTATTATTGGGGGCGCACTATAACAATTAACTCACCAAACCAGAAGTTTGTCAATTACTTTGCGAGACAGTTCCTGGGTTGGACCAGTATCTGTTAATCGGGTACACATGAGTTGTGGTGGATGGTGGATACGCGCATACCAAACATTCTCCATCTGATGTTTTTTTCCAGATATATTTAGAGTTTTGAGCGTGATCTTTGAAGAGGACTACTTGAAAAAGTGATTTTTAACTTGGAAGTTTGTCAATTTGAAGTTCGCAACTTTGCATGCAGGCATTTTACGGGTAGTCTCCTCTTGATTGTGGTGACGGCCTTGGTTACTATTTGTTCTTCCTCGTTTGTGACTTGTAGCAGCTGTTTGTCTCACAGTGAAATTTATCAGTCATATTAACAAAACAAACAATCAAAAAGTTGAAATACAAAAACTCTTCCTGCTCCCATAACTTGAAGCTTAAGATAGAAGAACTAATGAAAAATTAGTGTAAATCATCGAGGAGTTTCGCAAAAAAATTCTAATGTGTATCAGTGACAGGACCTGCCCTGGATTTCACCATGAAACCCAGATTAGACCTTGCGGGGACCACCTTAAGACTAACTCTATCGATAAATCGATAAGTCAATATTAAGATGGAAGACCCTAAAACCTGCAACGAATAAAAACACTTCTAATTCAATTTCCAACCTCAACACCTGGAGCCATCTGCTCCCCGAATCACAACTATCGCCACAGATAAACACAAAGTCAAACTCAATTGACTCACAGGTAATCAGAGCAATCTAATAATGAACTGAGAACACAAAAATAGAAAGGTAAAAGGATCAATAGATCCTACCAAGCAGAAGCAAGGACGAAGATGATTATTCCTCGACTCTGAGTACTCTTGACCTAAAAAACTAGTCTGCAAACTGGGCGAATTAAAACGAAGGACACAGGGGAAAGTAAATTAAAAACGTTAGAGTGAGTGGATAAAAATAAAATAATTTAATATAATACTTTAAATGAAAGTATTATATTACTTTCCCAATATTTTAGAAATAAAAACCACAATGCATGCATTATAATAAAACGTCCCACGTTTAAGAAAAACATATTTAAAAATCAACCCCGCTGATATGTCAAATAAACAAATAATATTTTTGTTTATATATATATTCAAAACGAAATACTTTTGAAAATCAATAATAACATTTCACGACCAATCTCATTGGTCATATAAAAACCCAACCCCGCTGGTTCGGGAATTTAATAAATAACAAAAAGTCTCATAAAGAAAATATTCCCGAAAACTAAATAATATAAAATCATGACCAATTTCATTGGTCATATAATAGGGGAAGATTAACACCATTTAACAGTAAGCCTCCAAGACTCTATAGCGTACCACGCAAAACCTCTACACATCTACGTCGACCACCGAGCGTAAATCTGACCTATATGGTCAAGTTGTCACCTCGCATGGGATGAGTTAATAAGCTAGTTAACATCAATATATATACGGACCCTGATATGGTGAAAATCCGAAAACAAAACTGAAAACACACTTCCCCTTATGTATCATGATCAGTACGGTTTCCGACCGCACATCTGAGGCTTATAATAATCATAAATAATATAATAGCCTAAAAAAATATACATATATATATATATATATATGCATATCCAACATGCCGTAAAATAATATCGAAAAATTTATATATATAACATCGACATGTCTCACATGTCGTAAAATCACAAATAGCGAAAACAAAAAATCCCTGGAAATCTCATTTCCGGTCTTTACATTTAAATACATATAAAACTGATTCAGCATGATCAATTATGAATGATTAAAACATACTATTTCCGGAAATCTCATTTCCGAGTAAAATTACATACTACTTAAAATAGCAATAAATATATCACCAAAATCCATAATTTACTTAAGTATCAATATCATAAAATTATATGAATTATCATGATTCAGAAATCATTTATTTAAAATAAACTGCATTTTATTACAACATTTATGCATCCATTTATTTAAAATAAAATCCACTCACAGTACGGCCGAGCGTGCCGCTATTCCGAGCTCTCGTCACGTCGAGTAACCTCTCGACCTGTAATAGAGACGTATTTAAAAGATATTTCAGAACTCGGAATTAAATTATAAAAATTAAATCAACAGATGTCCTCACTCGCCCGAATAACCCATGCCAATTTCAATTCTTGTTATTGGTATTGGAATTACGTCTCAAATACCGAAACAATTTACGTCCAAAATTACTCAAGACACCCATCCCGAGTCCGATCTATTATTTTACTAATTATTTCGTCATAAAACCCTTTTAATCATCTTTTACCTTTTTTACATAAAGTCCACAGTAACAATTATTGGTCAAACAGTAATTATTCAAGTCAGACAGTAAATGGTCAAAGTCCAATTAATATTTATCGTTTACATTTACTGAATTAATGTTTACTGTTTACTATTTACTTTTCACTTTTTACCATTTATTCATCCTCCGACCGCCGGCAGCTCCGCCACAGAGGCTAAAACGCCTCCAATTCATCCCAAATCAACCCAAAACGATCGCCACCACCTCAGGAACTCATCCCCACTGCTTCTGCCGGCAAAAACCCACGTAGCTGCCGCCTACGGCGGTCTAAACTGCAAAACCCCCAAATTTCACAAAATCAACCAATTAAACATCAAACTACCATTAATCGACTCTTTTCAATGCTCTGAATTCAATTCCAACCTCCAATTACAAAAAAAACACTAATTACACAACCTCCACCGAATTCATAAAAACTCTATAATTTCAAATTTCAAATTCTCCTTACCTCAATCAAATTAGATCAATTCCTCCTATGGAATTGTTGCACGGATCAAAACTTTTGATTCAAGGCCGGAATCGGGTCGATTGATGGCCGGAGGAGAGAGTTCCCGGTTCGACTGTCTCAATCCTTCTCGGCATCAATCGGCCAAACGGCATCGAATCTCCCTGTGCCACCACCACCGAATTGAAGAGGAGGAGGAGACGAGTCTAACGTCACCAGTGGCGCGCCGTTTGGTGGCCGGACGGCGGAGGAAGGTGGAGGGCGGTGCTGGGTCGGTGGGCTCGGGCTGAGTCGCGAGGAGGGAGAGAGAAAAAGAAGAAAAGGAAAGGAAAAGAAAAGAAAGAAGAAAAAGGAAAGTTTTCATTTTTGGGAAATTTCATTCCCCGCTATTTATACTCGTCTAAAAACGGAAATTTCCAATTTTTACACGAACTCCAAATTAAACGTGCCACATGTCCACGAACTCGTTTCAACGTCTTCTATCTCGTCGAGAAATAAAATTCTCCGTCGGAAACTTATTTAAAAGTCAACTTTTATAATTTTCGAATCGTAAAAACAATTTCCGTAACGTAAAATAAAAGATAAAACTGTCAGGAGGTAACTCGAAGTTCGGGTCGTATCAATCAGAGTAACTGAACCAAATGACCTTTTTACCTTGATTGGACTATCAGCATTAAAAATCACCAAAATTATGTTACATTTGATGGAACACAATGAAAGAAAAGAAACATTAAGAAAATACGATACCAAACACATTAAACACACCTGGTGTTTAGGTTTTCTCCAATGGCCTAGCTTTTTTGCTATAATTAAACCATCCAAAACAACATCCATTAGCTTGAATCTTTACACAAATTTAAACAAATTAAGAATACCCAAAACCGTAACCTTATTAAAATCTCTCACATATTGAAGATACCAAAAAAAAAAAAAACTCAAATCACAGGAAAATGAACTCTCAAAATTACGACAATTGTAACAAAAAATTAGGTGAATCTACAATCTTGATATGAGCCTATTTTGATATAGAAATTGTGCACTTGGGAGAGTTATTAAATTAGTTTAATGTAAAAGGAAAACGGGAGAGCATAGAGCAATGATTATTGTTACCAATTTCAGTAAATGTACCTGCAAAGTTAGAGAAACACTATGAACAAAACTTAATCCCAATGTTCCACTTCCTGCATCAATTCCAGCATCGTCGCTGCTTGACAGAAAACCATTAACCCCAAAAAACCAATACACCACAAATTTATACACAAACCCAAAAAGTGCATCCGGGAATTGGGAAAAAATTGATAATGATCTACCCTCATCTAGTCCTCTCTAACGTACGACTTGATAATTGTCTGCCAAATTGACTTTCGTATCCACATGAAAGGATGGTGAACAACGATAGACGTACTTAACCATACCTTTTTAGTTAGATTTTCTATTGGTGAACTTCTGCACGCTTGAGGAAATTGTCTTCTTCTTCCGAATAACTGGTTTTTGCACGGAGTAGAAGAGGGAGAAACCGTATTTGCTAATCAGATGTTGGTAAACGTGGGTGAAGGAGAAGATTAGACGTGGGAGAACAAAACTTCTCCTAGGTTTTCTATTGCTTTAGTTACTGTACCCTTCTTTTATTTAGTTAATATGTTGTGAATTTAATATTAAGAGGGGCAATTTCATAAGCTAAATTGGCTTAAGTAATAGATATTAGAACTTGGTATCAATGTTAGTGTGGTTCGTGAGAGGAGATGTACACTTGGAAAGAACACCCTTCGAAGTGTACGATTTGTCTATTCTTTACAATTAGATGAGAGTGCTTAAAAACTGATAGGCTGGAAATTGATAAAAAAAAAAAACATTAAGAGGCTGTTGTCTTTGCCACAACAAGTTGTTTTGAACTTGTAATCAGTTTTAGTAGAAAAAGTTGTTTCGTTTTGTACTAGGCTTGTCTCATTCGAGCTAATTTGATGTGATGAACTTTACACCTTAACTGGGAGATTGGTTGTTTATTACCCGCTAATTCTTCTAGCTTCGGGTATGTGGTTCTAGGTCAATTCGGCTGTTGATAAACTCTTTTCGAAAAAAAGAAGAAAAAAAAGAAGAAGGAAACAACAACACAACAACCTGCTCTGAACGACCTCCTTCAAATTGATCATGATATATAAGGCTAGCTAAGGGAGCAGGGTGAAAAAACTAGTAGTTGTTGAAAGTTTACTTCCAATATTAGAAGGCGATATATATGCAAGAACCTTGAAGAATTAATCATGTGAATTACAAATTATATCTTGCTTTCCATCTCTCTCTAATCAATTTTAGTGCCATCAATGTCCTCATGGTTTCTTGATCTGCAATAATTTGTCAGTGCTATATCAAAGCATAAATGCAATAAGATTAGGGATTATCGCTATGCATAAGAACTCATATACACACACATATATAGTTCTTGCATCATCTTTACAATATTCTGCACTAGTCATTAGGGTATATGTAATTCTAACTTGCAAGCACTTCACCATAATTTTTTATTGGTTACTGCTTCTCATCTAGTCAGAGTACTCTATTTTTACCTTGTTAACATTATCTCTATTTTTGTTATAAACGGACTCATCTTCAGCAACATCTCTAATCACTTCACAAAAATAGTTCTAACCGTTATGGTATGATACCAGATGTTACCCGTTAAATCTACTGACGTTAGTCTCATGGATTATTTTTTATTTTTTTTCCAGGAGGCTGGTCTTTGAGAAATATAAATTGCAAATAATCTATATATGGTTGAGCGCCAATTGCAAATCGTGAAGGGACATTTTCAGGACAAAAGAATTCAAGTGATATGAAGGCACATAGACCTGCTTTAGATGATGTGTCAGTGTCCTGCAATAGTGCATTAGACCTCTCAGAGATATGTGACAATTGAAATGTGGCACCTACAACCTACTATTTGTCAACCCCAGATCTTCGATTTTCAGAGGATCATCAGTGGTTTGTGTTGTAATGATTCCACTGCAGATATTAGTTCAAGTGTTTAAGGTAAAGTAGCCAAATCAGTAGTGTAACTTAAAAATATAGCTACTTGTGTTTGTCTAAAAAGCATAATTCTCTTCATGACTGACACATATCAGTAGGTATTACCAAACAATTTCCACACAGAGAAGCTCAAAACAGATCAAGATTCATTATTCAATTTGTCTGCCCAACATGGAAGCTATGCCCCTCCTAAATCCTAATTGCGCGCGCGCGCACATATATATATATATATATATATATATATATATATATTATGTTAGAATAGTAGTAAGAGTTTCTAGATTCAGGATTTAGTCTCTCGATGCCGGTGAAATGCTCTAACTATACATTGTAACACAATGTCGGGCTACTTTGATAGGTTTGTGAATCCAACTTGAGTTCAGGAATTTTTAACTAAACACTCAACCACTAGACCATTTGCGGTGATTAACATATATGAATTTGAAAACACAAACAAAATGTTATAATACTGTGCCAAGAAAACTATTTGTGTTCTTTGGATTACTCACTAACTCACCCCGAGCTTCAAGACAGGAAGATAGCAAGAGTGAAATCGGAAATGAAAATTTTAAAACAACATGATATATGGCGAAAAGTGTTGCAGGAGCTGAAATAGTCTTAATTAAAAACTGGTAAACGATTACGACTCGAATACCGAGTTCCCTATTTAGAAAGAAAACTCTTATGACAATGCTAGTAGACCAAATGGTTGGAATGTTTGGTTGTCCCAATTTATGGCATGATGACGAAATGATATAACATATATGGTAGTGCCCTAAATAACAAGCAACTTCCTGCATGTCATGTCATGGAGATTTTTAATTATGCAAGTGACATTTGACAGGTTCGGACCACATGGTGATGAGCATGAATTAATTTTAAGGTTTTTTTGAAGTATAATACAATTAAGTTAGAGGTAACAGAGATTCAAAAAGAAATGGCCACAGACATTTTAGTATCTGATTTTTCAGAGTTCCTTTTTTCAATCCTTTAAGACATCAAGCATTTAAGTGAGAGCTTGAATTGACCAAAAAAGAAGGGAGAGCTTGAAAACATACCTCAATTTTCCAGCATTGTTTGCTGAGGCAGTCGGTAGTTGATGGAGACTTCCTTTGGCATAACCTCCAATACTAGTGTCTGGTTGGCGGTAACATAATTTTCCTATACATAGCTAGTGGATCTTGTATTATTAGTGTCATAAATCATAACAAAAGAATGAACTCTTATACTCCAATCAGTCCAACGTAGAGACAAGAAATGTTGCTTATAATTTTGAGAGGCAAACAAATCAGGTAATGATTTCTGGTTTAATTAATCAAGTAGTGATTAAGCTCATTATGCTCCAAGTTGTGAAATTAAAAACTAATCCAGAATTCCAGATTCTTGAGTCCCATGACCATAAAATAAGACCACAATCATGTCCATACCTAAACCATCAAAAGTTTGAAAAGGCCATGTCAATCTCTCTCTCTGTGAAACCTGATCCCTGCATTTCACATGAGGTAAAAACCATCCACAAGACTAAACAATACCAAAACAAAGAAAAAGCCAAAGCTAAAGAACTGAAAACTGAAAAGCACCAAACCACAGCCAAAGAGTCCCAACCATTTCAAGCTTCACAAGTCACTCTTTCCCCCCCTGGTAATTTTACTGTCAAACAACACACAATACCAATCATACTCCATATAAATACACACACAGTGAGCAGCAGTGTACTAAGTCTTACTCTGCCATGGCTTTTAATGCGGTCCTCCACTTCCCTCACCAGCTTCTCTTTGTTTCTCTCTGTTCCTCACCTTGTCTCTTTCTTTGACAAGTTCAAACTCCACATTGGTCTCAAAGATTCCTCCTTTTTCCACCACTCTTCGATCCAAATTTCAAAAACCCACAAACTCTTCTGCTCTTCTCTCTGTAATCTCATCTGGGTTTACTGGGTTTTGGTGAAAACCCCATCAAGGTTGAAGCTTTACAGCAATGGAGGGTAGGATGAAAAAGTACAGACAAGTGAGTCCTGAGAGGGCTAAAGTGTGGACTGAGAAGTCGCCGAAGTATCACCAGAATCGGAAAGTTCCGGTGGTTTATTACCTCTGCCGGAATCGACAGCTTGAGCACCCTCATTTCATGGAGGTTCCTGTGAGCTCTTCTCAGGGTCTCTACCTCAGAGGTAGTCTAGTAATTTAAATGAGGATTTCTGGGTTTTTAGTTTTATGAACTGGGTACTTTGTTGTACTTAATTTGGTGAGTTTATTTTGTTTTGGTGTTTGTTGGTGCAGATGTGATTAATAAGCTTAATGCTCTGAGGGGTAGAGGGATTGCATCCATGTATTCATGGTCTTCTAAGAGGTGAGCTACTATCATTTATGCCCAATTTTCGTAATGGTGAATTTGGGAGTGTAATTTGAGTGTGGGAATTGTTGCTCAAGTAGCTTTTGGTTGATTGAAATGAATGCAGAAGCTATAAAAATGGGTATGTTTGGCATGATCTCAGTGAAGATGATGTGATTCTTCCGGCCCATGGAGATGAGTATGTCCTCAAAGGTTCTGAGATTTTTGATGAATCCAATTCAGGTAAATGTGTACATTGTTAATTTTGTCATTACTTGTTTGATTTCAAACTCGCCATTTGCCCATTTCTCTCTGCACCTAAGAACTTAAAAGAGAAAAATAGAGGACTTTAACCCAAAGTTTCCATTTTGTGGATAGGGAGTTGAATAATTACAGCTAAATAATATTGTACTTTTTGTCCAGATCGATTCAGTCCGATAGCAAATGTCAAAATCCAGACCTTGAAACAATTACCAGAGCCGATATCGTCTAGAAGCCAAGATGATTCTTCATCATCTTCGAGTTTGAATGGAAAGGACACAAAGCATTCACAAGAAGATGAGCTCTCTCCTCCAATTGAACGACCCGGAGGCTCTTCCAGTGTGTCTCCAGAGTCTGGAAAGAATTCTTCTTGGGGTGGTTCTCTGAGCATGACAGAATACAAGGTTTACAAGAGTGATGGTTTAGCTGATGCTTCTACACAGACCGAAGAAAATGTGAACAAAGCAAGAGCTCTAGAAACATGTACAAGGGGTGTTTCCACAGATGAAGGGTCTTTGGAGCCTGATTGCAGTTATTACCAAGACCGAATTCCATGTTTGAAAGAGAATTCTGAAATTTGCAGTGAATCTGTTTCCCCTCCTGCATCTTCTTCAAGTGCATCATCATCGGGTGGGAAGACTGAAACGTTAGAATCACTTATTAGGGCTGACGTTAGTAAAATTAACAGTTTTAGAATTCTTGAAGAGGAAGAGCTTCGAATGCCAAACCATGCAAGGCTCAAGGCTAGCAATGTACTTATGCAACTCATTTCATGTGGATCAATATCAGTGAAGGATCATAGTTTTGGTCTTATTCCCACCTACAAGCCCAGGTTTTCCCATTCTAAGTTCCCCTCGCCATTATTTTCTAGTTCAGTAATGCTGGGTGAGCTAGACAGCCTATCAGAGAATCCAAGGCTAAAGGGTTTGAGATCGGAAGATAAAGAATATTTCAGTGGGAGCTTGATAGAGAGTAAAGTGCTTAAGGAGGAAGATGGACCTACAGCTCTAAAACGATCGTCTTCATACAATGCCGACAGGTCAGCCTACTTTCTGGTTATCTTTCTATTCTTTGCCACACATTTTACTGTATCAGTGTATCTCTATATTTCTAGTACTCTGTTATACTAGAATGTTACTCAGCTTTGGTTTATGTGTTTGCGTCACTCAGCTTGAAAGAATGTTATTCTAAGTCAATGAAGGAATGTAGTTGGGGACTTGGGCGACTTTATAAAAATGGTTAACTAACAATAAAGGTTTTGAGAGGGTTGCTCAACTGTGTAGACACACAGTAAGGGAGAGTTGAGAAACATTTATACGACACCAAAGAGTATTGTGACTTAAAACCAGGGTGACTTCAGAGCTTAGGGGCTATGGGTCATGGGTTTGGTGTAGAAATCGTTTACTTCGTAAATATTTTCTTCCTTGTCTGTACTTATTGGAACCATTGCACAGAGTGGCAATTAACACTTTTTACTCTTGTATGTTATGCTTAATTTGCGTATGTTCTTGATGGTTGTCAAAAAATAACAAATTGGAAAATTTGAATAATGTAAATCTCTTTTTAGCATCCCAGATCTACTCAGAAATAGAATTATTATGACAAATCATGATCTTGAGTAGGTCTAGAGCAGGTTCAGTTCTTCTATTTTGTTCAGAAGATCATATTAGTTTCTTTCCTGCTAAAACAAATTGAAAGGGATATATGTCGTAGGATAAAATTCATCTTTGAAGTTTCTCAGTTCCAGACAACTTTGTCGTGAAGGATTTGTTATGTGGGTGATTTTAGCAAAGGATCATTGTTTGGTTTAACTTGTTTTTTTTTTTTTTTTTTTTTTTTTGACAAAGTTTGGTTTACTTGTTGATTGAGATTTATTAGCATCTGGTTTGAACAAATTGGCCATGATGTACATGCTCACTATCCCATGTTTCTGAGCACTGGCAATTATGTAACTCCAGAAAGTATACTTATCAACATGCAGGAGTTGTAATAAGAAGCCAGATCCAATTGAGGAGAAAGAGGAGTCTACCTCAGGACGTTCAAAATGCATCTTAAGATCAATCAAGGCTTCACTAAACAAGCAACCACGGAGTGAATCTATGAGATCTCCTATTTCTGATAAACCAAGGAACTCCTCAGATGGAGTTGATGGTGTAAAAATCAATAGCCCTGCTGTATCCAATGGATGTAGCAAAAGAATCACTGATCCATCTCTTAAAAAGCCATCAAAAAGAGTAGATGCTTCCAGAGGAGAGAAGGAAAAGGTTATCAAAATTGAAGAAAGTTGAGTTTTGCCCTCCCATCTTCACATTGCTACAATTCCATATGCATATTCATGTTTCTTTGTGAATGTTGGTTGACATTTTATTTCTTTTCTTCTCAACAGGCTTGCTTCAGGAGCTCGGGTTGTAATCCAATCAAGAGCACCTCGTGATGCTGCTGCCGTCGGCAGCTCATGGTTGTAGATCCCATTGGGCTTTCAGGTTTAAATTTCAAAATCATGTTAACCTTTTGGCGGAGATGGTGAAAAGAATTTTTTTTGTACATCTGAAAGTGAAAGGAGCAAATCACTTATTTGCAAAGGGTTAACAACTGTGGTCCTGGCGGACCTACTCCCGAGACATGGAGTTGGTTTTTTCTTTACCTTTTATAAAACTGGAGTTGCATTGTCCTCCTTTCATTGTCATTCATTTTTGTTTCAAAACACTTCCTCTAGGGCTCTTCCTGCCACTGTGGTGTAGCCATTTTTTTTTTTGGGAAAACCCTTTTGGTTTTGGTGTTGGGAAAATTCATAGGATTCCCATGTTGTAAAGTGGTTGACTCTCAAATCCAAAAGGTACTTTTGACTCATTTATCAAAGCAAAAGGTCAAAGCAGCTTACTTTGGTGTAGGTAATAATATTTAGTATAGAGAAGAGCTTCACTTTTCTATTACTTGTGTCTGTCATATAGAATAATGCCATTGTCCCTTTTGTTGCTTTGGATGCAATAATAGAGTGATTTACTAGGACTAGATTTCTAAATTGTTATTTCTTGGTTGTCAGGTAGATTTTATGTGCTCCAGAAAGGCAGAAACTTGATCTCTTTTTTCATAAGTTGTCTTAGTGTAGAAGTTGTAATCACATGTCACAGGACTTTAATGGTGATTCTCAAAATCTTAGACATGAAGCTGTGAGAATTCATGGGCTGTATTCTTTTGAAATGGTGCTTCTGGTTTATTATTCTCCTGCTTTTGACAGGGGTGGATTCTTGAAGTTGAAGACTACACTTGTTTATACCCCAAATCCAGGCTTTGTTCAAAGCAAAAGGAAAAGTAGCGATAGAATGCATTTTTGAGGTAGTAATGAGTGCCTGAGTGGTGTGACTTGGTCGTTCTGTCTAGTGTTTGGTTTCCAGAAATGGTTTTGGTAATGAGAGCACCACCTTAAGCATTGCATCTTTCCCTTTAACTACATCTAATCTAGGACGACGAGGAGTCTACTGGCTACCACATACAGTTTTAGTCTTTTACCAACTATGGACTAAAGGTGCAAAGTATACATAATATGACATGACATATGAATAAAACTTACCAACTCATGGTGCCACTGGCATACGATGTGGATAAATATACCATTTCCAGAGTTGTTAATTGCTTAAAGTTCTGGATGAAGAGAAGATGCTTAGGTACCCAGATTATTGTATTAGTGTAGTATATAGTGAACTGGGAATCATCGGGAATTAGTTCTCACTTTTTAAGGTGATGGGATCATGGGATTGATTTCAAGCTGGTGCAAACTTGATAACCAATATCTATGGCAGTTCAAAATACTAGAGCGACTCATTTGTTTCTGGTAGTCTGAAATTCTTAAGCATTATGTAAAGTTCCAGAACAAAATTATAGTGTAATATGTTGGGAAATAACTCGATATCAACATTTTTTTTTCATATAAAAAAAAAAGAGAAAGCATTAGATTATAGATTTGTACGAGAAAAATTAATCGATTTAAGATGAGCAAGCATAGAATCAGACTACTTAGGATTGAAACAAGCTATAGCAATTCTGAAAAACATACAAGCAATGCTAGGGACAAACAGCCCTGTCTGAGTCATCGAACCAGACTGCATAAATGCTGCACTCCTCTCACAAGCCTGCCAATGGTCCTTATGCTACAACACACAAGAGGGATAAAGCTCTAGTGCTTAATATTTGCGCAGTAGGCCAAGACACAAGGAGCCAATAAATCAAGGCAAAAGCCCCAAGTACTGCTGCATATCAAGCCAGTCATCTCTTGATTCCCCATACACATACATGTCACAATAACTACGCAGTAAAATTTCAAACTCAGAAGTTCATGATTCCAGTACTTATAATCATACCTCAATTCCCCATACCCATACATGTCACAGAAGGCGATACATGCTCACAGATGACTTGCAACATCAAGTCTGTACTGATCCAAGCCGGTGCGGAGTCCAAACAAAGAAGAGGGTCATTTAACAGTAAGGCTTCTTTGGCAAGACGATGAGCAGCAAAATTATGCTCTTGTGTGACAAAAGACCAACTACAAAACTGAAAGGACTGAAAAAGAGTCTTAATTTCATCCAACAGATGACCGTCTAAACTCAGATCAAGAGTACTATCATGTAAGGAATTGATGATGGTAAGACCATCACCTTCGATCCCAATTTGTTGGAACCCAGCAAGCGTAGCAAAACGGAGTGCATGGAGCAGAGCCAAAGCTTTCACCAGACGTGGGAGAGAGGTGATGAGGTACTGCCATGGCACCTTGCAACCAGCCTTGTTCATTTTGAAAGATTACTCCCAACCCACATATACCATTCACCGAATCAGTCACCCCATCAAAATTATGTTCCAAGCACCCAGGATGAGGAGGCCTCCAAGTTACACTGCTCGTAACTGAACGAGGGCTTGCACTTATTACAGTTTGACGACAACCTGCAAACTGAGTGTGCCAGTCCCCAGCCACTTTAACTCGTGCAGCTGGACTCAAAAGGGTTCCCCATGCCACTGGAAATTTTTATTTCTGCACAACCACCAAAGGATGAGAGTGAAGGAATCAAATTCAAAACCAACTGAGATGGAACTAAAATGATCCAGAATATCAAATTCAGTTGGTTCTCGCCAATTTTTAAAGATACCCCTGACTAAAGATCTTTTCCACGCCTTCTTGGCTTGCGGACAGACCCAAAATACAGGATAGCAAATACATTTGGAGCCCCACACTGAAAACATAAAGCAATGGTGCTGATTTTCTTTTTTACTAAGATTTGGCCACAAGGAAGGAAGTCATGCAAAGCTCTCCAGCAGAAAACCTTAACTTTATGGGGTACCTGCCAGTTCCACAACTTTCTCCAGATTGGACACCATGTTAGTCCTGGAACCCATCCTAGGTTCTCACTTTCTGCATTGTATATCTCGAGCAACCCAATAGCCAGATTTAGCATCCTTTTTACGTAAAATACCACACCAATTTGTCTGATGTGGTTCTGAGTCTTATTGGCAAAGCAAGGATCATGTCAGCTTCATGAGGAACAAAATGGACTTGATGAATGATACATTCCACGCTCCAGACGCAGTAACCAGAGCTTCCACTTTCTAATCTGTCGGTATGGTTAGAGGAGAAATGATTTGAAATGAAGATGGGCATGGCAACTAACGACCGCCACAGATGTAAACACTCTTCCCATTTCCAATACACCAACGTGTTCTAGATTTAATAACTTCTTTTCACAACATAAGACCTCTCCATATTGCAGAAGGTGACAGCCCCATCGAAGCATTAAGAAAACATGTACTAGGAAAATACTTTGCCTGAAGCAAATCATGAACCAATGTATTCCTTCCCCAGAAAAGCCTCTATACCGTTTAAGCTAGCATGGATTAAGCCTCATCAAACGGACCTGTCACATCAGCATGGTGCAGAAGACCAGATAAGCCTTCAGAGACAAAAAGATATAGATATGGTGAAAGGGGATCACCTTGGCGGATACCTCAAGTCAGCTTGAAGTGTCCAATAGGGTGCCTTTTCCAAGGAACCAGGAGTGACACCGTTGAACACAATTCATTATCAACTCAACCCAAGTCTCTGCAAAACCCAGCTTTGTCATTACCTCCCTAGGGAATAACCACTCAACCCCCTCATAAGCTTTGCTAATTTCAAGCTTCAGACCAATATGGGTCCGGATGTCGTTTTCAGTTGTTGGATCGTATGAACTGTCTCAAAGGGTGCAATGATGTTGTCTTGAATGCTTCTTCCGGGACAAAGGCACTTTGTGTACTGCAGATGATATCTCGTAAATTCTTCAACCGATTCACTAGTGATTTGGATATTACTCATATTAGTGTGTACACCACAGAGAATAAGTTTATCGGTATGAACTCTGTCACTGGTGCAAGAGCTGGAACTTTCAGAATCAGGGAGATGAGAGTATGACTGAAGTCCTCAAGATCCTTTCCATCATTTAAGAACTGCCAGGCAGAAGTCACAAACTGCATCTCGCACCACATGCCAATATTTTGTTGTTGACATAGCTGAAACACATCAGGCACTGGCGATTTTGTACCATCCATATGCTTCAAGGCCAGCCCAAATTTCCCATTTTTCAAACTTTAGCAGAAACTTCATATTTACTTCATTACTAACCTTTCTTGGGATAGTATTAAGCACAAGATCCAGATTACTAACCACCAATTGCCGCTGAGGTATAAAGGAAAAAGATACAAAAGCATATGAATTTCACTAACCTCCTCACACCAATTGCTGCTGTCACTGTAAACTCCGATGAATTTGTTCTGATGTCCTCGACTGTTGGCAAAGGCATTCAAAAATTTGGTGTCACTATTTCCTACTTGTAACCACAGAATCCAGGATCTTTGGTGCCAAATGGTTCCCTCATACCCAAAGTGATTGCCAAGCTGTGCTTTAAGAGTCATTCTTAAGCTCTTGTATTCTGCCAAGATGTCTTAATAACCTCCCCACACTGATCACTCTTCACCCAAAAGATGTTAAACAAAAAATTTCTATGACCATGCCTTTTATTTGGTGAGCTCATCAACTTAATTTTTTCAACAAAAGGATCCACGACCAAAGTTAATAAAAAAAAAAATTAATAAAAAATAAAAACCTTAACTAAACAAAACAACAAAACAAATTGACACGACCAAAAAGTACTCCAGTTAGTTTGACATTTTTAAGAACACCATCTTAAGATTTAGAAGATAAAGATGGGTGATTTCAATGTTGTGACAAAGATCTACAATGTCATTAGGAGGCAGTGGATTCTGAACAAGATAACAAGCTCTCAGCCTACCCTAAATTTGTAAACTTATGTGAGTTCTATCAATAAATTTTTCTATCTTTTCAGGCCAAATTTATATGTGTAAGCTGCTTTCAATTGAAACAACAAGAGAGCATTGAACTTTTGGAGGGACATGAATCTCGAGTATCAAAATGGGTACTATAAGGCATCTTACTGGGAATAAAGGAGAAGCAAGAGTATAAACAAAATAATGCAAGGAACAAACATCCAACACATTCTGCCATATCAGTCACCAGACAGAATTACAGAAATACTGCACTTCACTCACAAACATGCCAAAGCGGCAATGTCTATCCTTGTGCAGTTATGATGCAAGCCACAAGAGGGATAAAGCTGCACTGCATAATGATTGTGCAGTGGAGCCAATACCTAACACAAAGGCCCCCAGTAGCCATATCAAGCAACTCATCTTTCCTGTACTTCAAAGTTCTAGTCACAGCGGATTCACCATACGAGTACATTTCACAACAATTCAGTAAGAAAGTAAGCACCAAATACAATAATATGCATTTCACTCTTGATTCGATAATAGACTCACTCAAATTATCACTCTAAGTCTCTAACATGCAAGTTTACTATATGAATGAGAAACCCTTTTCTTCTTTTAAACCCTCTATTTAAATCTCATCAACTTATATAATTGTTTTAAGGCACACTGCATTACAGAGCTGAGCAAGATGAAAAAAAAAAAGTTAACTTTGATGTCATAGTACACATGAAAGTCAGGTCGATCAATCTAGCAAAGCGGAGATTTAAATATGGGAAAAGGCATTGAGTTGTGTCACTTGAAATATTCTTACTTTCAATACACATATGGAGGATACAGTGAATGTCATTAGAAAGTTCAGTCATCCAAAAATTGTTTTAGTCAGCTAAAGCCGGATCAAAAGAGCTATTAACTGCAACAATTAACCTATGTCACATAGAACAAAACAAGACAACAATAAGTTCAACATGATTGTCCAGGAACCATCTTCCACACTATCAAACTCTTTTGGGCATCCCACATTCCCACCAGTAGAGCTGTTTGGTCATTAGGTTTAATTCAATCCGACAAAAGGATCCTGACTCAAGTTCAAACCCAAGTTAACTAAACAAAAGTAGACCACCCTCCAAATTGGTCGTCTCAAGCTCAAAATGTGAGGGCAGCCAGGCACCAAAAGCAGAAGCGAAAACAAATCCAGTTTAGTTTGCCATTTTTTAGGAGACGCTCTGAAAAATTAAAAATCAGATCAAAATGGCTAACTATTCACATCTTCTAACAAATAATCAACAATCTGAAATCGATTCCAAGTCCTCTTCCTAGTATCCTACTCTAAATGTTATAAGGTTTCAGTCGTAAAGTTATATCAAGAGGCATGAATTCATTCATGAACACTATCAAATCCTCAATCTTACTAATGACTTTAATAAACTTCTCCATCTTTTCAACCCAAATCAGTACATTTATATGTGTAACAACCCAGATCAAGTTGAATCACAACAACCCACAACTTTTATAGATCTGAGTCAATAATTTTCCTTATAAATTTTTAGGATTTGCTTAATGAAAATATGAATATATGAATAATTTACGAGTTAGGCAAACAAGGGCGAAACTAGCAAACCCTTTTTTCAGGTCATCGAGATCTGAGAAGACAGGATCTGGGAGAGAATCGTGGACCGTTGGATTCGGGGGTCGATCGATTAAGGTGGCGAACGTGTAGTTTCTGAGAGTGTATTCGCCCTGAAGCCAAAGAAGAGCTTCTTCTCAGAGTTCAGAGGCGAAGACACTCGCAGAGCCTTCACGTGGCCAAATACTACCATCCGCCATTTGCTTTCAGATCTACAATCTGAGATGGGAAGGCCGCTCTATTTATAGAGCTAGACCACCAAACGTTAAGACACTAATATAGATTATATTGAGCGAGCTCTGCTCTTAATACGGTACAGTGCAGTTGGTAAGACAGGTAACTTTTAACTTGTTCAGTTGCCGAGTTCGATGTTCTACGTTACCCATTTATCCTAGTTCTTTTTTTTTGGTAGGATTATGAGTTACGCTTGAGCTAGCTACAATGTGGATGGATTTTTGGTTTTTGGTTAATATGATTGTGCAACTCTAGTTCAGCTTATCTAATATGAACTGCAAGTTTCCGATACATGTCAGATTAATCATGTTTACAGGGAAAGTAATATGGTAGCTGATAGCCTTGCAGAAAAGATTGGAATACGTGCTTGGAGAAAAGAACATAGTGGCTGATATATATCCCAGCAAAGAAACAGCATAACTAGTTACTGTAGGTGTCTAATTTGTACCTAGTGTGATCTTTCTGGACAGGTTTGATGGATCCAATATTAAGAGACCAGTTACTTGCCAACATATATTTACAGCTAGTAATCAAGTCAAAATGGATAGTGTAGTGCTGCTGACATGTTGAACAATACGTGATGTGCTTCTGTCTGCCTGTTAACAAAATTGATAAAAGTTATCCCCAGCGCAATCTTTTATCTTGACAGTATGATGGCCTAGCTATGATTTGAGGCCAATTGGCCAAAACATTTGGACACGCATAGATTTATCCACTGTTAAATTTAGCTTGTTTTCTCTCATGTTTGGTCTCTAAGCAGCATAGTTATCATCACACACACACATATAGACAAAATACTTGTTACCCCTAAACTATTTACTTAAAAACAATTTTGTCCCTTTTCAAATTAAACTAGTAGATCCTTAATCTTCCATACTTCAACAATTTAGTCCATTCCATTAAGGATCTACTAGTTTAAATTGTTGAAATATGAGAGATTAAGGATCTACTAGTTTAATTTGAAAGCAGAGGGACAAAACTGTTTTTAGGTAAATAGTTTAGGAGGTAACTAATATTTTATCATATAAAGGGATCGGTCATTATTTGTCCATATTAAGGGATCGGTCATTAGACCAACTTTTTTTTATCACATTTTAACATCTCTACCGTTCAATTACTAGGTTTTGTACGTGTAGATCATTCTTGTAAATTTTTATACAAAATAGTGATCGTTAAGGCATCTAACTAGATGAAATCAATGGACGTATGAAATCTGTCAAAGCTGAACCGTTCATGTTTTTATTTGTAAATTTCAATTTTAAATGTTCTAATGATTATCAAGTTGAATGAAAATTTCCAGATATGATCTACTCATATAAACATGAAAGTTGAACGGTGGAGATGTTAATATGTGATCGAAAAGTATGTTAAATGATCGATCCCTTAAAATGGGTAAAATAAGGAATCCTTAGTGGAAGGGGCATATATATCGAAAAACATAAAATAATGAATTAAAGAATATATCTTGCTTATGTTCCTGAGGCAGTACTGTATTTTCATGATATATTGCTGATTCTGTTTTTGAATTATAAACTTCAACTATTTTGGTTTTTGAACTACTTCTGATGCTGAACTAACACAAAATTTGGAGTGACATAAAAGAAAGCACAATGTAGACAAGAATACGTTTGACTCTAGGCCTGTCCACACGAGATATTTATTCAGGCGCAGGGAGACCAATCTTTCATGATCAGGAGTTGCCAAGACTAGCACTCAGATTCGCAAGTTGAGAGCTTCTGCAACGCGATTGCCGTTAATTTGAAGACTGCGGAGTTGTAAATTTGGAAACTTACGTGATTGATGTAACGATGTTTATGTCTTTCACTCTAATGGAACTTGAACCTAGCTACTAATGTGATCAATTGCTACTGAAGTTCTACAAGAACAAGTTCTATAAAAAGTTAAGATTAAGAGCCAACCTACAACAAAGAAATAATTAATTTATTATTGACATAATATAGGTAATGGAACAATCAAAATTCATCTAAAGTACTGCATTTTAATGATTTTTTCTGTGGTTGCCCTACCTGAAAAGCTCTATATACAAAGAATGAAAGAATAACTAGTTAGTCTGAAAATCTCAACCACATTTGACGTCACCGGCTCATCTCACTATCTCACTATCTCAGCCACATCATGATCTGATGAGCATGAAACACCATGGCTTCCTTGTGTCTGTTTAGTATTGTAAGAATTGCAGCTGAGACATTTGTGCGCCACAATCATTGCAGAGGATCCACACCTGATTATATGCATATAAAACGAGTCGAATTAGACAACAGCATGACTCAGAACTACCTCTTATTGCTTTAAGTTACGTTTAACCTGAGAGCCTACCAGTTTGTTTCTGTACACACGAGGCATTGGAGTTGAGGCAACCTGCATTACAATTTAGTAAATCAAAGTTAGAATATGACCAAGTTTTCGGGTTCATCCTCTCAATCATTTCGTGAAAGAAATAAGAGATTATCAAGTCTGTACCAGTTCATCTAGCTTTTTCCACAAGTTAGACATATCATAGATCGACTTTGAGCAGATAGGGCATGAATACCTACAAATTGGAGGAATAATTAGATACACAGTACGTACGTGCTTGGCATAAGGCTAGTTAGTTACTGAAAGAGGGAAAGATATATACAAATGGAGGCTTTTCGGTTCATTAGTTTTGGTAATATTATTTCACGACTTTATGCGTGCATATATACTACACCTGATATGTAAAATGTACAAATGAAACAGTATATGGAGCTCACTGTGAGTGCAGCTTCATCTCTTTCAGCCATTCACAATGTATCGTGTGTCCACAGCGTAATATGGTAATATCTCTCCTTGAATCAAATAAAAACTGCAATTCATATTGGAATAGGAATTTATTTCTGAGAATCATAGTTTAAATAAGTTCGTTATTTCAAATTAATACTACTAATTTGACTACCTCAAAACAAACAGGACAGTTGTGGTGCATTGCCCTCTCTACACAACGATGATCTTTCATTAACTTAGAGTAGCAACATCCTCAAAAAGAAAAAGAAAAAAAAATACCATATGGTTAATTAGGATATGTTGAAATGAACAGAAAAAAAGCAGTGGAGAAATCTATAAGAAGGGATTAGCTTATTTCACCCTTACCACAATTCTCACAATGGAAGAAATTTTCTCCCCCTCCAGTTCTGCATTGGCAGATTACAAAAGATTAGCAATACAAAGAGGATGAAGAGTTTTCAAATACCTCTTATGCACAAATACATGAAATGAATTTGAAACTTGTACCTGCATATTCCACATTTAACACAGTGGTATATTTCTTTTGAAACCTGCAAGATGGCACAAATTTATTATGTAAATAGCGTTCTTAATGCATAAAGCAGGTCAGTGAATGGTAAATGATAAAGGTGTACATGGATTGAACTTCTTCAAACACTTACATCATCATCATAGAACTTGCATATCATGCAAAAGTACTTTCCCATGCAAATCCCGCAGCTAACGCAATGCTGCTGAACCTGATAGTGTAAACATGACAGTTAGATCAACTCAGTTAAAAGTGTGTGGTTTTTGGAATTAGATATCGAACTCACATCTTGTTCTGTCCCACATAGAGAGCAGATGACCTGAAAAGTCAGACAAAAGATGGAGCACATTTAAAGACAGAAACGGAAAGGACTGCATCAGTTAGAAACTGATGCAGTAAATCACAGATTCCATGCATTGGCGTATGCATATCAAAGCTTATCCAGAAAGAAGGATCTGATTAAAGCCGAGTGCAAGGAACAGAGAAACTACTAAACACAATCCAGTTTTCTTCTAGAATAATGGGAAGTAATACCAGTACATGAGACTACCAATCACCGGAGTATCATACTTGAAAACAAAAATTCTGGCTAATTATTTTGCAAGCACATGTAGTACGAATGAGAAAACACTGAGTGTCACACCCACATAGCCCTATTCCTATTGTGCTTTTGGATAGAGTAACTACAAGAGGCAGAAACTAAGTTGAGCAATGCTAATACTGGAATTCATTACTCTTAAAAGAGACCACAAACACCTTATTATTCTCTTTTACGGTTTCATAAGATTACGAATTCAAACAGGGTAAAATAATCACCCTTACAATTTGAGAAATAAAATGCAACTAAGGATGTTACTAGAATGCCAACCTTTTTAACCTCATGACGAGAAATGACATGTTGATCAAGGGGATCAGTATCTAGGGAGTCCTGTTTTGAAAAATTCAAACACAAATAGAATAAGTTATGAATAACAAAATCCTTCCACATAAAAAACATATATACTTCAAAGAATGTAATGACATTAACCTTTGCTTCATCATGGCAATGCCGGCAATCATTACAACAAGGAGCTCTGATTTTGCATCTTCTTCTATAATGCGAGCACCTACGACCCACAAAAATAAAAATAAAAAGGTTAGATCGAATTTAAACCAGAACAAGCAAAAGTGACCAATTTCATCTAGAGGTCTTCAAAACAACTCACAACGTAAAAGAATAAAGAAGAAGAAGATGGAGGGAAGGAAAAAATGGCAGACCCGAAATTCCCAGCTCCAAGCTCCAGTACAGTCAAATGTTCATCACCGAACTCCTTTCGTTCTGAACCATGGCAACAACGCATCATTTCCATTTTGTATCTGATTCTTCTGCAACAGACACACATGAAACATAAGAAGAAAAAAAAATGAAATATCCAGATGAAAATCAAAGTCAGATGGAGAGAAGGAAACCAACATTGAGTTTTAAAGCTGCTTGTGTTTCGATTTTGGTCAATAGTAAGGCAAGCGATTCACTCACCTTCAGCCACTACAAGTAGTAGTGCTCTTTCATCCTTTATATACATGTTGCCCTATTTGAATTCCTTAGTGAGGATGGGGAGATTTAGAAGAATTATTACTGTGTGTTGTCAAATTTCTGGAATTCATGGGTGTGGCTGAGTAGGTCACAGGTCATAGCCAACCTTGCAGATAGCGTTGATTGCTCAGATGAAACGAGATAGATGGCGTTTTACTGCTCAGATATGGAAAGTCGATTTGTCTTTTCTTGTGAAACAAGATTCGTTCATTATATGCTTAATGCTTTAGACATGTACCAATAAATTTTGACCAGCTGTAAGATTCATATTTATTTTACAAACTAAGTGAATTATTGCTCATAATACCTTCTTATCAAAACAAAATCATAAACAGAGGAGCATCGAGGTGGAGCCGGAAAAAATTAGTTAATTTCTTTCCAAAGTTTTCAACTTTAATGTTGTACATAATACTCACCCAAAATCTCTATTCACACACTCTATCAAGTGCTCTATTCTTTGGGGGTATGTGTGAAACCTAAAATTCTCTTTTAAAAAAAATGTATTTGTTGTAGGAGAAATAGATTGATAAATCTCTCTCTGTGTTTATTCATTGATAAGGAGGCCTTTATATAGGCATTACATCAAGTATCCCTGGCGAACAGGGATTCCCTATCTAATAGAGTATCTAGACTACAAGTCTTATTAGGACAAGACACACCACGGAAGTTACGGAGTTAACCTTCCTTGAACACTCCCCCTTGTGTCGCGTCCTCAATGGTGCATGAACCGTTGCCTCGTTAAAACCTTTGCCAGCAAACAAAAACCTCTTGGGCAAAAATAAAAGCATGGTCTAAGGAAAAAGAGTACAACGCACCAACTACAAGTATGTGAGACATGCATAACTAGGCTCCCCCTGAAGTCTAGATGAGAACTCCCCCTGATAGTCATTCAGTCTTTGAGTTCGGATAAGCGACACATTCCAATGCGCTTTACATGCTTCATAAATGTAGATTTGGGTAGAGACTTGGTGAACAGATCCGCTGCATTTTCTTCTGAGCTGACTTGCTTCACCTGGATATTCAAAGTCTCTTGCTGCTGCTGATTGTAGAAGAACTTAGGCGAAATGTGTTTAGTATTGTCACCCTTAATGTATCCCAACTTCATCTGCTCAATGCATGCTGCATTATCTTCAAATATGCAAGTTGGTCCCATCGTAGTAGACTCAAGTCCACTAGACTCTCGAATGTGAGATATAACTGAGCGAAGCCAAATACATTCTTTGACTGCTTCATGTAGTGCAATAATCTCAGCATGGTTCGAGGAGGTAGCAACAAGGGTTTGCTTGGTTGATCTCCAAGATATCGCCGTATTCCCAATGGTAAAAACATAACCTGTTTGGGAACGTCCTTTGTGTGGATCTGATAAATATCCAGCATCAGCAAATCCTACCATTACATCATTTGGTGTATCTGAGTAGGAGGGGGTATCGCCAAAGCCGTATCGGGACCACGACTTAGCATCCGCGGGTCCGGATAAGTTGGCGGATATGTCTGCAGGATGGCGGATGGATGAACCAAAGCCAGTCCTGGCGGATATGGCTGGCGGATGGCAATCCGAGCCATGGTTTGTGCTGTTAGATGCAAGAGATCGACTATGTGTCGAATCCTGATGAGTGTATCGATAGTACAAGCCCATGTCAAGGGTTCCTTTAAGGTATCGGAAGATGTTCTTGATTCCAACCCAATGACGTTGTGTTGGCGCAGAGCTAAATCTAGCTAACAAGTTCACAGAGAAAGCGATGTCTGGTCTAGTACACTGAGCTAAGTATAACAAAGCTCCAATCGCACTAAGATATGGATATTCAGCTCCCAAGATCTCTTCGTCATCTTCTTTCGGACGAAAGGGATCTTTGTTGATATCCAGACTTCTAACGACCATGGGAGTGCCTGTAGGATGCATAACTTTGTCCATGTTAAATCGCCTGAGCATCTTTCGGACATATGCAGACTGGTGTATAAAAATTCCACCACTTCGGTGCTCTAGTTCTAAGCCTAGGCAAAACCGAGTCCTTCCCAGATCTTTCATCTCGAATTCGGATTTCAAATAGCTAGCGGTCTCATTGATCTCATTCAGAGTTCCAATGATGTTCATATCATCGACATAGACGGCTATAATGGCAAATCCTGAACTTGTTCTCTTTATAAACACACAGGGGCACAACTCATCATTCTTGTATCCTTTCCCAATCAAGTAATCACTTAACCGTGTGTACCACATCCTACCAGATTGTCGGAGTCCATATAGAGATCGTCTCAACCTGATAGCAAATGAACTTCGTGGTTTTTGCTCACTTGACTTGGGTAACGAAAGTCCTTCTGGCACTTTCATGTACATCTCCGTATCTAGGTCCCCATAAAGATACGCAGTTACAACATCCATAAGCTGCATATTGAGTCTCTCTGAGACTACCAAACTTATTAAGTATCGGAAGGTAATAGTATCCATGACAGGAGAATACGTCTCCTCATAATCAATTCCAGGGCGTTGAGAAAAACCTTGCGCCACGAGTCGAGCTTTATATCGCTGGACTTCGCCATTCTCATTGCGCTTTCCGACAAAGACCCATTTATGTCCAACAGGCTTCACGTTCGGCGGTATAGGCACAACCGGTCCGAATACTTGCCTTTTCTTTAGAGAGTCTAGTTCAGCCTGGATTGCTTCTTCCCACTTCGGCCAATCCGCCCTACGTTGACATTCATCAACAGTGCGGGGTTCCATATCGTCGTCGTCAATGATTTCTTGAGCAACGGCGTAGGCGAATGCATCATCGATATACATGGAATTTCTTTCCATCAGATTGTGCATGCATAAGTAGTTTAGTGAGATTTCCTTGTTCTCCAACATCAACAGTGAGTCTGAGGCGTCCCCCAGATGATTCAGAGTTGATTCTTGGACATAGGTATAGTCGGAGACAATCTCGTGTGACGGCGTCACAGTATCGATGATGAACGGATCGCTTTGTGCCTGGACACATGCCCTCTTTCTAGGTACATTGTCTTTGGAACCGATTGGTCTCCCCCTCTTTCTAGGAGGATCCGAAGTCGACGCCGGCTCTCCACTTGGAGGTGCCGAGCCTAGGCTGCCGATGGCACCTAGGGCTGCGGGTCCGAGACCGGCGGCGCGTGCTCGCGCATGGCGAGGAATGTTAAGCCTTGCAGGTACATTCGCAGCAGGTATGGTTGATCTTGTCACTTTCGCAATATCAGTAAAGGAGTCGGGCATCGTATCCGCCACCTTTTGTAGTTCTAATATGCGTTGTATTTCAGTCTCACACTGAGACGTACGGGGATCATAATGAGACATAGTGGGAGAGAACCACGTCAATTCCTGACGTTCATTTGGGACGGATGCGGCCCCATCTCCCCCTAACGGCGGGAAGGATGTCTCATCAAAGTGACAATCTGCAAATCTTGCAGTAAACAGATCACCTGTCATAGGCTCTATATAGCGGACAATAGTTGGTGCTTCATATCCAACATAAATAGCTGATCGTCGTTGTGGACCCATCTTGGTACGCAGTGGAGGCGTGATAGGCACATATACGGCACAACCAAAAGTACGCAGATGCGAAATATCAGGCTCGTAACCAGTTACCAACTGGTACGCACTAAATGGTTGGCTATCTGTGGGTCGTAGACGAATAAGCATAGCTGCATGTAATATTGCATATCCCCATGCCGAAACTGGCAAGTTTGTGGCCATGACAAGAGACCTAGCTACAAGCTGTAGTCTCTTGATAGCGGCTTCTGCAAGACCGTTCTGAGAATGAACGTGGGGTACGGGATGTTCAACTTCAATCCCCACTGACATGCAATAGTCATCAAAACACTTTGAGGTAAACTCTCCAGCATTATCCAGTCTGATGGACTTAATCGGATTGTCCGGGTGGTGAGCCCGAAGCTTAATAATCTGAGCTAGGAGTTTAGCGAATGCAGCATTCCTCGTGGACAACAACGCTACGTGTGACCAACGCGTTGATGCATCAACCAGAACCATGAAATATCGAAATGGTCCGCATTCTGGTGTTATAGGTCCACAAATATCACCTTGTATTCGTTGTAGAAACGGAATATTCTGTTTATTATCAATAGCAAAAGATGGTCTTGCTTGAAGTTTTGCTAGTGAACAAGCTTTACAAAACGAACGATGAGCATTAGACATCGCTACAGAAGCATGAGAAGCAGGAGGGGGCCGAACCTCTCCTTGGAACCGAGAGGCGGCTATCGACGGCACGGCCGAACCGAGGCCGAGGCGCCCTCTGTGCTTTTGTGATCGGAAAAATGGATGACCGTGGGAGCATTTCAAAATACGGATCATCAGATCACGACCCGGATGACCGAGTCTATCATGCCAAAGCTTATAAGCATCAGAATCACATAATATAACAACATGAGATTCGTTGGCTCGAATGGTTGTGAAATACATGCCATTGCGAACTCGCTTACACTTCTCCACAATGCGAGTGCGCATAGATTGAGTGGAGGTGATCAACAGATATTCAGTTCCATCTTCAACATAAGTGCTGAGGTGATAGTCATTGTCACGCACATCCTTGAAAGCTAGCAAGGTTCTTGGCGCCTTAGGCGCATATAGGGCGTCCTCTACCCGAATCTCAGTGCCATTTGGCAGTAAGAATTGAGCAGTGCCACGACCCTTAATTACGGGTCCAGTTCCTGTCATCGTAGATAATGACGATTCTCTTGGCGTAAAATCCGAAAACAATTGCCGATTCCTCAGAATCGTGTGAGTTGTTGCACAATCCAACAAACACTCAATCTCGCCTTGATACATCTACAAAAACAATGTAAATTGAATCAATAGTCTACTTTAGACTTTGGCGAACACTTTAAAGTAAGTGTACTGAAACAATATATCATCACAAAATGAAGTGCATTAAGGCCAATAACATAGCCATGGCAACGACAAAACTTGAGAGAAAGATATAAGCCGCATTTTAATCACCGAGTATCACCATTGATAATCATAGCCTAGTTCAGAGATTGAGACCGGACACCGTCGTAGGTGGCGTGGCCGAGCCAAGACCGAGGCCAAGGCAAAGGCCGGAGCCTAGCCAAAGCCGAAGCTGTGGTAAGGCCAAAGCGACCCAGAGGCCGAGCCGAAGCAAGGCGAGTGGTGAGAGTCGGTCAGGCATTGAGGCAATGCGATGCGACGGTTGAGCTAAATCCGAAGCATGGCGAGTCCGAAGACACTTCGTTGCCGAGCCATTGATGCAAAAGTTGCATTTGTTCGATAGGCTATCGATTGTTGGTTTCAAAAACCGGATTCGGTGCTGAGCCAAGCTGGCGATTGGCCATGGCGAGTGAGGCCTAGCGAGTCGCGGCAAAGCGCTTATGGGCTTTGGCGAGCGAGGCATGGCGGATCGCAGCCAAGTTGGCGGATCGCTGATCGCGGATCGCGGATTAGTTGGCGAATAGCCATGGCGAGCGAGTCCTGGCGGATCGCGACCAAGTTGGCGGATAGCGGATCGCGGATCTCGGATCGCGGATCGTGTATCGCGGCTCGCGGATGGCGTATCGCGGCTCGCGGATCTCTCCTTTTGTCTTTGTGATTTTTCGGATATGAGTTAACATCACCAGAATTTTGGTGAACTCAAAATGATTATGCCATTGAGAATTGGACGCATTGAACCAATTTTGCTTTCAGGGATGTAAAAATCTCAAATCATTCGTAGAATAAGATAGATTTTATTGATGACAACTCAAAAATACATCAAGGTTGTTCTAAATAGAACGACTTATCGAACAAAGTCGTGATTTATTGACTATTCTGTCAAAATAACAATCAAAATCAAACTTGAACACGTATCTCATGACCTAAGTCAAATACTTATTCATAGTCTGGAGTATCATACTCCTGAGTCCTACGTTTCTTGGTAGGTTGGAAGTCATCGATGGCAAAGTTCGTATCTTCCTCATCGTATACTTCTTCCTTAAAGTCTCCTACATAGTGTGCTTCTTGTTCTATGTATTGTTTGTGTTTCTTGTAAGCGGCTTGAATATCTCTGCTTGCTATGCAATCGCGTTGGAGATGATTCGTAGAACCACATTTGAAGCAAGGAGCCGAAGCATTGTTCGGCGGATGGCCACCACGCCTGGGACCGGAACCAAAACTGTTCCTCCCTCTGGGAGCGGCGGCTCTGCCATCATCCCTTGTCCAAGAAAGCGGTCGGCCACGGCCGACGCCTCTTCTCCCTCCTCGTCCGCCACGTATTGCTCTTGGCGTACGTGGTGGCGGTGCTTGACGTTCATGAGGTTGATGCTTCTGCTTAAAAGCTTTACCACGGGCTTGATGAGATTCCGCAATGAATTTCGGTCCTCGAGGCCTCTTATTGGTGGTAAGAATCAACTCATGGTACCTCTCCTTTCTTTGAAGCACATTCATCAAATCGCTGAAGGTTTTGATAGTGCCTTTCTCGCGGAGATCGCGGTACTGATGCGACAACATGGACGCAGATTCTGGGAACGTCGTGAAAGTCTTCTCCATCATATCATCATCGGTCTTTTCGACCCCACAAAAGCTCAAATCAGATTGCAAGTTTAGCATAGTCTGATGATATTCCTGGACGGAATCAAAATCCAGTAAGCGGATTTGCTCCCAATCAGACATGAGGTCTGGGAGTTGTGCGTCATGCACATTGTCGAAGCGGTCCTTGAGGATATCCCATAGCTCTTTGGGATCAGTTTTCCTCAGGTATTGCTTCTTGAGCGTTGGATGGATATGGCGCCTGAGAAACATCAGGGCTTGTGCTTTCTGTTCAGGAGAAGCGTGTAAGCTTTCATCCTCAGGAGGGTTGATGGTGGCAGTAAATCTTTTACCAATGAAAGTGTTCTCAACATCTGAGACCCACCTCTTGTATTCCTTGCCTTGGACATCCAAGATGTCAAATTCTGGACGCTGAGTGTCAGCCATCTACAGAACACAAACAGGGAGACGTTAGTATGTTTGAATACTAATCAAGTTTGATTGTTCTTTTAGAACAGTGCCAAGATATATCATGGTCACATAAATCGATGCTTAACGTGACTTCAAGTCACAATCGATATCTTCCCTTTGTTTTCTTTCCAAAAAAGAATAATACGTTATGGTTCACAGTGACATCACAGTCACAAGCATAACGGTGGCCGGTAACATCACAGTTACCCCAATAAACGTTGGCACCGGGGTGACTAAATCCCCGTATGCCGTCCCGAGAAGCGATAGAATCGGGATGAAGAAGCAGGGACACGGAAAGGTCCCGGAAGAGAAAACAAAACCCAACTATTGAAATTTTCATAAGCGGGAACGTTTATAAAAATATTTACCTCTTCAAGAGAAGCTTGATCAAACGAAACTTGACTCTTGGGGAAGCTTGTTTTCTTCGATTTTTCTTGATTTCTTCTTAACCACGAATAAGGGTTCGCGGATCGCTTGCTTGGCTTGCGAGCAATTTTGATCGTCTGGCGGATGCGTGCAAAAAGTAGCACGCAAGGGAGAGCTGCTGGCGAGTGGGTTGTCTACCTAAAGGCAGAGGAGGAGTAGTACTCGAAGGTACAAAGCGGCAGGCGAGCAGCGCAGATGCTGCTGAGAAGAGGCCGACGGTGCCGAAGGGAAGAATCGGCGGCCGACGGTAGGTTAGGGTTTCGAAAAAAAATCGGAATTAGGGTTTCTAGGGCTTATTAGACGGGAGGCTAGAGCAATGTGCTGATAACGTGTTGTAGGAGAAATAGATTGATAAATCTCTCTCTGTGTTTATTCATTGATAAGGAGGCCTTTATATAGGCATTACATCAAGTATCCCTGGCGAACAGGGATTCCCTATCTAATAGAGTATCTAGACTACAAGTCTTATTAGGACAAGACACACCACGGAAGTTACGGAGTTAACCTTCCTTGAACAGTATTCTATTTTTTGAAATTGGGTGCGTGATGAGTGGAGAAAAAAGATGTGTTAATAACATTATCTTTATAAAATAAATATGACAAAACTACTCCCTAAACTCTTTACTTTAAAACAGTTTTGTCTCTCTGTTTTCAAATTAAACTTGTAGATCCTTAATCTCCCATATTTCAATAATTTAGTCCATTCCGTCAATAAATCCATTATTGGCAAACTTTAGGTACTAAAATGACCAAAATACCCCGGCTGAAAATCTCCTTTTTTAATTATTGTTATATATATAAATAAAAAATATAACAATAATATCAAACAAAAAAAAGAGTTGATGAACAAAAACAAAAGAGTAAACACTAAAAATTGATTTTGAACGGGGTATTTTTGTCATTTTAAAAATTTAACGGAATGTTTTGACGGTCATGTAATGAAATGGACTAAATTGTTGAAATATGAGAGATTAATGATCTACTAGTTTAATTTGAAAGCATAAGGACAAACCTGTTTTTAGGTAAAGAGTTTAGGAGGGTAACAAGTATTTACTCCAAAAAAATACATGGGGTGTGAGAATAGAGAATTTGAGTGTATTAATAGCACCACCCTTATTTTATTGGGTTTTTACCCATAACTACACAATTCTAACCAAATTACTTATAACAGGCTCCAATCAACTATTTCCCATGAGCAAACGTCTCGAACTCACGCCGTCTCCATTTGAAAAAAAAAAAAACACATGCCATCAAGCAACGTCGTCTTCTTCCATGGTCAAACCCTAGTTTTTCTAAGCTTTTATCAATCCGTTTCAGAGAGAAAATCAAGATTGAAATACTAGATCTCGGCCCTGATGAACCAGAGAGCGGTCGACTTCGAAGACCTCATTTCGAGGAATCAAATTAATAATTGAAGTCGAGGATCAGATAGGAGGATTTGGGGGGGGGGGGGGGGGGGGAGATGAAATCAATCGTGGTATTGAAGAGTTGAATTGTGGTTTTGATAAATTGAGTGAGGAAAAAGAATTTGTTTTGATAAATTGAGTGAGGAAGAAGAATTGAATTCTACTTCTATTGGTTTGAATAGTGAAGGTGAAGCCAAATTAAATTTGTCGATTTGGGTAGTTAGGGGTGAGGGAGGCCTTTGAAGCTAAGAAAGTTTTGGATATTGAATTCGTGGGTTGGGATTCGGCAGATGGAAGAATTTGACCTTTTGTCTTCATTGAAATGTGTTATTGATGTAGATTGCTTTTTTTTTTTTTTTTTTTCAAAAGTAATATTGGCAATTTCTATGTGAACAAAAACTTATGATAGCATGAATAAAAAGAATATGTGAATGTATATTACCTTCTTGAGGGTCAGTAGCTTTATGTCTACCTGAGGACTCTGTTGATAGTTGATCTTACTATTGCTATCGATCTTTGTTTTATGCTTTAAATTAAGGAAATTAATTTGCTGAAACTGTGATGATCTTTTGATTAGGTTATATTTGTATTTATAATGTTATTGACCTTCAGATTTGGTGTAATGTTACTGACCCTCAATAATGGCGTAATACTACCAACACTCAATAATGTGTGCGTAATGCTACTGACACTCAATAATGAGTAATTTTATAATTTATTAGTTAGTAGATTCTATTAGATGGATGGATTAAAATTTACTAATGGTAAATTTAGAAAGCAGGCTTGCATCAAAATTGTATCTATTGGTAATTTTATATATTTTATTTTAAATAGAGGGCTTGTGCAGCTACTCTCAAACCTTAGTTAATATTTTATTTTATAAGGGAACAAACTTTAATTTTATAAATCTTACACACATAGACCCAAATATTATTGCACATAACACAATGGAAAGTACAAACAACCTATGTAAATAACAATAATCTAAATCGAAAGCAAATCTAGTGGAAGATGATCTCGATTGTGCCGTCACTACCAGCAATTGAGCCACCTTGTGATACAGAGACATCACAACCGCGTGACACAAGATTGTTACCGGAGCTACTCCTAAGATCTGAGAAATCCACCAAATTATATATGCGCATAAACACCAGACCAATCCCCATTAACAATACTCCTGAATCATACCCCAAAACCATACAAAACATCTACAGAACCCAGCAACAAAGAATCAAGAAAGAGATTGAAAAGCCGCTAGGTAACCAAAAGAAAGAGAAAAAGAGAGGGGATTGTGATAAGTGAGGGAGACATGGAAATCACCAACACACCTGTTTTTGACATACGATACGATGCTGATCTCTATAAATCGAGTCGGCGGCATTTCGTAAGAACCACTTATGGTTATGTAGGATTTGCACCTTCAATGTGAAGCATTTGAGATTTTATAATCAAAATGGATTGTGTTATCTACGATCAAAAGAGACAGTTGATTAGGGTGGAGGATTTGGGTGAAGGGAAGGGGAAAACAGAAAATCCAAGAAAGGAAAGGAACATAAATATGCCACTATCGAGCAAAGAAACTATCAAGACGGTAAAGCGATTCACAACAAGCATGTCTTCTCCCCACGCTCAATCCAAAAATCGGTTAAGAGAATAGAGAATTATGACAAGAGATGAAGGGGAGGAAGAGGAGGCTAGATCTGGATCTTTCTGGAGAGAGAAAGGAGAAAAAAAACGCATGAGATGTTCCTGCTATAGAGGGTTAAATAAAGTTAGCTCTTAGAAGAGTTGGTCATTATATGTAACCAGAGACCTTATAAGCTAAATTACAACTGAGACAATAACAAAAACATGTTCATACTCAACCTTCATCATGTAAATAACAATCATCTAATTTTTGTTTGTCAGCTTTTTCTCTACTGGGTTTCTCTCTCTCACGAGAAAAATGATCGAGTATGGTGGGTGGGGACAATCGTGCATCTGATTGAGGGAGATGAGGCAATCTAAGATCCTTTCTTCTATATTTGTGGCCAATTTCTTTCCAAAAAGCAGTTGTTGCTACCCTCTTTTTCGTAGACGATTTCCTACATCTAGGGTTGAAACGAACGTGTTTTGCTACATGAGGACATAGAAGAGATCTAGGCATTCCCAAGAGACTCCGCTGAATTCCATGGCAGTTTAGGTAGTCCTGACCCTACTTGGCATACCTTGGGGTTGTTTGTGAGGTATGATCAAAAGCGTTGTAGAGAAAAGATCTTGTGCAACGAATTTGGATTATGCACAATGTACACCACTGTATATGGGCTCAACGTACATGATGGGTAGTTCCTTCCGATGATATGCCGATGGCAGCTATGACTTCAAGGAAGAGTTCCAATATTGGAGAGAGCTGATATTTTTTTTGAAACAAAAAAAACTCACACGCAATATATATTTTTTTTGTATTGATATTAACACACCCAAAATCTCTGTTCTCACACCTCATGTATTTTTCTAATAAAAGATAATGTTAGTAATACACCATTTTTCTCTAGTCACACACCTAATTTAAAGAGTGAAATATTTGATAGGGTGTGTGAATAAAGATTTATGGTGTATTAATAACATCACCTTTTTTTAGACGATATGCATTCATAACTCATTTCCAATTAAGTCTATCTTAATCACATGTATCCAAACAACTCTTATACAAAAATACAAACAAAAGTAAGACCATCCATTTCATTGATTTCAATATCGAACACCATTATCAAACACTTTCAAAAGTTAAAAGAGCACCATCATCTTGACTGCAATACTGACAAAAAGCTCATAACATAAGAATCTGACCAAAGTAGTACAAGCAAATGTACTTGAGCATTTTTGAGCACCTCACCAGCCTCCATCTTCCACCTTCCAATCAAAACCTAACCAGCGATAAAATGAGCAACTTTATTAGCACCAAAATCAACCCTTGACCATATAATATTTTCAAGCCTCAATCGATCAGACAACAAGTTTGAGGGAAGACTCTATCAAATTGTTATCCAAAACATATTTCATAAGCCTACGGCTGGTTATTTCTATGGTATACTCTTCAAGATCGAGACTTTTAGCTATGTCCATGACACTTAAAGCTGCCTTAACCTCAACAACTAGGGAAGATAATGCATATATTATACAAAAATCAATGCCTTCCATTTGGCCATAAATGTTTCTCGCAATAGCAGCTATCACTAGTTTACTCATCTTTCTTCCAAGTCACCACAATATTTATCTTTATTCCATCCAAAGGGGCAAACCACTCATCTCCCTTCTTGTGCCACTCCACAACTTTTTCTTTTCTCGATATAGCAATATGATAACTCACAGAAACATCAATTGTAACTTCTGTCACCAAAATCTTGGCCAGAAACCCTTCTTCAAGACTTTTATACTCACGAGTATCGTTTCAGCTTCAATATCACTTAGTACATCAGTGATTTCAAACTCATCACCCTCTTTCTTCCCCCATTTAACAATGTTACCTTGAATCATTATAGGAGACAATGCAGTTGAATACTGCTTCACACCTGTCGAACACTTTGAACCAACATGCACATCCTTTGAACCATTAGATAGCATGGACAAAGTTACAGACCTAATAATATAATTTATTACTTAATCAAAGTTAACGAAAATGGTACGTGAAGAAATAAATGGCGGAAATATGGTAAAACGTACTTATACCTGCCCCATTTTTAAATTATGGCTTTGCATTGATATAAGGGTTGGGCGTTTGGGCCCAAAGGACCAAAAGCCCGGTTTGAAAACCCGAAAAATCTCGGCCCGAGCCGAGTTTAATTTTTTTTAAAAACCGACTCGATTGAGGACCGAACCAAAAAGATGAACCTCGGTCCGAGCTCAGTCCCTATTTTTTTTTGGGACCCGAACTCAACCCCAGGCACTTATCCTCTCTCTCTCGCCCCCCCCCCCCCCACACCCGCACAGTCGCTCTTTCCCCTCCGGCACGGTCGCGGCGCCCACCCTCGGTGCGGTTGCTCCCCCCGCGGGGCAATCGCACACCCCCCTCTACCCAGAGCAGTCGCGCGGCACCCCCAGCCGCTCCAGGTCCCCTCCTCTCTCCTCCTCGCCGATCTCTCCCTCGCTAGTGACTCCTCTATTTTTGGGCCTGAAAAAACCCGAAAACCCAGCTCGGGCCGGTCCTCAACTTTGAAAAAACGCCGACTCAGATCGAACTAAAGGGATCAGGTTTTGAGAATTTTGGGCTCAACCCGGCCCGCGCCCAGCCCTAATTGATATAATGGGTGATCTTCGATCAGATTCCATGCATTGATCTGGTATGGTTGTTATGATCATAGAATTAAATTCTCTGCAAAGAAAAAATAAAAATGAACAGGTTTGTCCACGTATGACATGTACAAATATTTCTTTCCCAATCTAAGTGGGTTCTATATGTATGAGACGACCCTGTCCGTCGAGTTATATATATAGACATATAGTGATGCTCAAATGAGTATATCAGATTTTTGTTCACACGTAAATGACAAACATTTCCGTTGGATAATATTACAAATTATGATAGTGGTTGGTCCATCTCCATCGAGTCTCAGATTCGAGTTCAATCAAATCTTTATATTCAATAAAAAGTGAAGAGAATTAGCGTGGATTGCTACAAGAACACTAGAGCGCTAATGAAGTTCCTTTCAGCCTTGTGTTGCACGACACATGCATAACTCCGATCCATCCCATTATTCCTTCCAATTTTGATTAGATTATAATCATATTAATAATAAACTGCATTAAGCTTTGGTTTTATGATCATTATTATCTCGATCATTAGTTCTTGTCAAATAGAAGTTTGTTGCAGTCATGACTCATGCCTTGAAAAAAATTAAGGGACAAAGTGACATATATACTGATGCTGGAAAGCTCTAGAAGTCAAGAAGCATCTATATCTCCCAGTATAGTTGTAAGTTTTCAACCATTTGATTAATATATAGGTTGTCTCGCTTCGCAAGGGGCTCTATCTGGAGAAGGGTCTGGAAGCATTTTCAGAATAATTGAGTCATGTTTGAAGGAAAAGGAAATTGAAAGAGATGGCCGGCTTATTAAATACTTGCAATACTGTTTTTATCATTTGGCTTTTCATTGTTCTGCCATGAAGTTTACTCGAGAAGATCCGGTTATCATGGCCCTCCCCACTGTTCGTTCTGCCATAGTTTTACTCGAGGGGATTTAGGTTATCATGTCTCTCCCCAATCTTGAACTTCTTATTTCTGCAATCTTTTAAGTTCTAAGTGGGGGAAGAGAAACGCTAGCTTGAAACCAGTTCTTGTTCGAGTAATCGTGTTGTTGCAAGTCACTTTTGTCTACGAGCCACGATCTAAACGCATGAAATTAACGAGACTAAAGATGATTTTTTTTTTACACGAGGCAATAAGAGACTATATAGAGCCACGTACTGACGTACATTGTGTATATTCTTCATCATTAATTATCAAGTTGAATGAAATTTCACAGAGACGATTTATACATTAGGTTATAACATCTAAACGGTAGAGATGTTAAAATATGACCGAAAAGTGTGTCAAAAAAAGAACTTCGCACGTTAATTTCATAGCGAAGGTTCGTTCTAGATAGGAACTATATATATACATAGTTCCTATCCAGAGCGAACATTCGCTATGAAATTAACATGTAAAGTTTCTTTTTTGACACACTTTTCGGTGATATTTTCACATCTCCACCGTTCAGATGTTAGAACCTAATATATGGATAATCTCAGTAAAATTTCATCCAATTTCATAATCATTTGACCTTTTATTATGGTGATTTATACGAACAGTTCATGTTGAACATATTCAGTTTGTTCACTGATTTAATATAGTTTTGATACATTAACGGTAACTAAATCAGATGAAATTTTGTAAAAATGATCTATACATTAATTAGATTCAAATATATGAACCATAGAGATGTGAAAATATGACTGAAAAATATGTAAAAAAAAAAAAACTTCACACGTAAATTTCTGAGCGAATGTTCTCTCATATATATATATATATATATATATATATATATATATATATATATATATATATATTGCAGTTGCATAAGCTGAAGAACTTAAAGATTAGTATGGACGCTGGGGGTTGAATTTAAAAGGAGCTAGATAAAATGGATTAGTAACAAGGAAAAAAAAAAGTTTAAAAGGAAAAAAAAAAAGAACTTTAATATTAAGAAAAATTCAAATATAAGAGAATAAGAAATTGAATTTTGATAACAAGGCTTTGCCACACCTGTCACCTCACGTGGATTCTATATGGGTTCTCAAAATATGGGCTACATATTACTCTTTATTCAATTAGTTCTAAGAAAAATGAAATCTTTAATTTTGTAATTAAAAAGGCTAAAGGGAGATATCACAACAGGAGCAAAATTCAAATTCTGACTTCGTGCATTTGCTGATAAACCACTAACACTGCCCTAATCCATGGGCTAGCTAGCTCACTGTCGACTTTGAAAATTCATCAAAGAATAGGGTTATCTCCTATGGTTGTGTGATGTTAATCATACTCCTGTGGTTTCATATTCTTCATTTGAAATAAAACGTCCCAACCCCATTCGAGAGTTTGTTTATTATCTGGAAACTCTTAATTTACACAGCTTGCAAACCATATTCGTGCTGGCTCCATAAAAGTGTTTTACTTTTCAACTACACACGAATTCTCATCAAACAAACACTCAAATATATAGGATGAACTATATAATATAAGAATACAATAAAATCAGCTGGCAATAAACTCTGATTATAACCTGCGTTTTTTTTTTATTTGGAGGCTCAGTTAAGTAATTCGTTGTTGTTCTCTTATGAAACATCAATCTTTATCTGTTAGTTAACGCCTATTTGTATCATGCCAAATGCTCTTTGTCCTTATCAAGAATTTTGTACTGTTTTGTAGCAGCTAGCTTCGTCAACTCCTTCCTCATAAGCTTATATATAATAAGAGTTCCAACTCCAGAATCCCCCCATCCGATTCCTTTCACATTTAAGATAATAGTGAATTCAGTCCCACCAGTACTATATATAAGTTAATAGAATTATAACACACATGTAGTAAGCTAAACACTTCACTATCAATCAAACATGGACGGGATGGGGGAATCTGGAAACCACATTGTAGGAGGTTACAGCATGATTAATGACTTTGAGTTACAAGACTTAATAGATGATGCAAAATTCGACCATTTCATCGATCTTATTCGCGGGGAAAATGAGGAGGATCCAGCAGCAGCTCATTTGGATTGCGATCTTCTCAGTGGCTCGTGCTTTGTTGGCAACCAATTTTGTCCAATAACTCCGGGTACTGGTTTCTTTGGTTTAGATCATAATACTAATGCCGTATCCGATCCAGCTCCTTTTGTTACTACATTACCACATTTCGATGGAGAAATGAACGTCGTCAGGGAAGAAGACAATGACGCAGACTCGTGTGGAACAACGACAACGACCACCACAAATACCACAGCCACCACGACAAAGAAGCCAAAGGTTGATCGGTCGAGAACCTTGGTTTCCGAGAGGAAGAGGAGGGGAAGGATGAAGGAAAAACTCTATGCATTGCGGTCTTTGGTTCCTAACATCACCAAGGTGAATGAAGGTTCAGTCTCTTCTAGTGAGTGTAAAAACAAGAAATACTATTACATTTTACTTCAAACTGAAATCCTCGTTACTTCGTTAGCATTTGTATATAGAAATTGTTACATGCATGCAGATATGCAGTGAAATATATATTATGATTTTTTGTTTGGCAATAATGCACAGATGGATAAGGCCTCCATTGTTGGAGATGCTGTACTGTATGTGCAAGATCTGCAAAAACACGCTAAGAAGCTAGAAGCTGAGATTTCAGGCCTTGAAGCATCCATAAAAGGATCAGGGGGAAAGCAAGCAGGATCAACTCAAACTCCAACCAACAATAAATTTGTCGCAGACAATTACCATTTAACTCCCAAGGGAATCATTCAGGTTTTATTAATCACTACCCTCTGTACGTGCATCTATAGTGAAAACAAAAACTAACTTGAATATCATTCTAATTCCATGTTATTTGGTGCCACTTCTTTTGGAGTCTCATGCTGCAGAGTAGGTACCATATATATTATAGGTCGCCTTACTAACTAATTCCCTTTCTATTTATTTGAAACAAATCAGTATACGAAAATTTTGTTCGCCACACAATCCCTATAGACGTATGCATGTGTATTAAAAAAAAATTATTCGTTTCATTAAACCATGCTTGATAAGTACGTACTGAAAACTATCGCTTTGTTAATCTGATGAGCAGATAGATGTGTCACAAGTAGAGGAGAAAGGCTTTTATGTGAAAGTGGGATGCAACAAAGGACTAGGCGTGCCCACAGCACTTTACAAGGTTATCGAATCCCTTACAAGCTTCTTTAATGTTCTGAGTTCAAACTTGAACACGGTTAATTCTGGAAAATTCGAAATAACACTCACTTTGAACGTAAGCTTTTCGTTGCTTCTTTATCATCGATCGACTTTGATTAAGTGCACGAATTTATCTATCTTGTTAAACAAGTTGTTACTGGTTAAATTCACAGGTAAAAGAAAGCCAGCAGGAGATTATAAACTTACCAAACTTGAAACTATGGCTGTCTGGAGCTTTTCTGAACCAGGGTTTTGAAATTGCTTCAAGCTTTTGATGCAAGGTTTCTATAAGGATCTAAGCAGAGTTGGAGAGTTTCATAATAAAAGTGAAAATAAAATATATTTTACATGTTTGACCAGTCGAAGGAAGGGCGATTACAAAAGTAAACATGCATATATCCATGCATGCAAAAGCTAGCCTCGTAAGTAGGATCAGTATATTGACTATGTATGTTCTTATATATAGGATCTTGTTGGTTTTAAGAAACTGATCGATATCTGTAGATTAGCAGTATGCTATTGTAATTTTGTGGAGAGAAGTACCAAGTTCTAATAGAACTTAATCCAAATTAACTGGTATCTATGACCTAGTGCTACTAAGTGCGCACGTACCTATATTTCCAACGAGTACAAACTGAGGGTCATATCTTATCTGCTTTTCATTTCTTCTTTAGGTTGCCGAAGTGTGCATCGCCCTTGAATAATGTAAAATTAACTGCGTAATGGTGTATATGTGATTCTTAGACTCTCTCCACTACAAAAAAATTGGGCAAAAGCCACAATAAAGAAGTCACAAAAGACAAACAAATGTGAGATTTTTATTATATAATAATGTAAATACTATTTGTTTACTTTTTGTGGTTTATTTTTATAATTGCCACATGAACAAATGTCACGTTTCTTTTGTGTCCATTACTCAAAATTTTTGTGGTGTCGTGGCTTATCGTTTGAACAACATGCACGAAACAGAATCTTGCGCGGGATAACTAATTCGTTAGTCGTAACTAATACAAGCATTAGTGATCAAGCTCATTGTTGGTATACTATAAGCAGTCGTACGTCTTGGCCTAGGGATCGATAGGTAACATCATACTAAACTGACACGGCTGTACGTGCACAGTTCATCCATGTTGATCATCTACTGCCAGTCTACAGCGCCACGGCAGCTTTGATCCCTGGCCTGTTGTAAGATTTCTAGCTACACTCGGCAATCGGCATGACAACCTACGGTAGTGAAGATCGAAGGTCAGCAAAATTCCAGACCACCCCAGCATCCGTGGCTTCTTCAGAAACTTTAAATGAAGAGTCGATCTGCTGAAATTGTAGTTGGCTAGGGTTTAGACTTTAAGACTTCGACTGTCTTTGACACTCTTATACTCCTTAATTACAGATTTAACTGTCACATTTATATGTATCAGATAAAATATATTTTGTACGTATATATGCTAGCTTGAGGGAAGTTTTCAGCTAGCCACTACCAGAAAAAAGGCTTTTTCCGACGAAATAAAAAAAAACGGCCGACGAATTAAAATTTTCGTCGGTAATTCCAACGAATAGCCGACGATTTTATTTTTCGTCGGTGGAAAAACAAAATCGTCGGCCATAGTTTAACCATAGCCTACGATACTGTTTTTTCGTTGGTATAAACAAAAAACGTCGGCTATATTCATATTTCAGTCGACGATTTGGATTTTCGTCGGCCTTTCTCTGAAACATTAGCCGACGAAAACTTTTGAAATTTTGGCCGACGAAATTGACATTTTCTCGTCGGCCATAACTATATTGAAAAATACATATTTTATTTTAGATAGAAAACGACAAAAGAATAGCAGACGAGTATGTCTCTCGTCGGCTATGATTTAAAAAAAAAAAAAAAAATGAGCAGATTCCATTTTCTATCACTAACGATAAACCATTGCTTCATCCTTCAAACAAAAAAAAGTCGTGAAATAAGATATGACCAAAATGATAAAATACGTTTACGGTTGAAAAATGACAAGATTCCGATAAAATATGAGTGTCGAAAGATGCGGTCAAAGGTTTTATTCATTCGTTTCCCTAATGGTAGCGTTACCTTCAGTAAATATTTTGAGGAAATTTTTTATACGATTAGTTGCATCTCATCAATTTGAAACTATTATCTGTTGAAGGTCAGGCAAAAAACCGTCATTTAGACAGTCCAATTACCATTTCTAAGCGTTTAGAGGTTTGACTTACCCAGTTGACCGTTCCGATCGAGCATTTAACGTTGTCAGCTGAAGTTAGATTTTTTTTCATACATGTATTTAATCTTAACGGTGATATCTAACGGTTAGAATAGATTTTCTAAACTTTTAGATTCAAAATCAGAACATATGCACTAATGTTCCTTAACTTGTTTACTAAGTGTTTAAGTGAATGTATAGTTTCAAATAGTTACTATACGTAGACTCTTCAAATGCAAAAATTTTGTGAAATAAGATATGACCGAAATAATGAAATACGTCTACGATTGAAAAATGACAAGGTTCTGATAAAATCTGTGTGCCGAATGTTGCGGTTAACTGTTTTTTACTTTCGTTTTCCTATGAGTAGCCTGACGTTCGTTAAATCAATTTTGTAAAATTTTTATACGATTAGTTGCATCTCATCGATTTGAAACTATTATCTGTTGAAGGTCAGGCCAAAAAACGTCATTTAGACAGTCCAATTACCATTTCTAAGCGTTTAGAGGTTTGACTTACCCGGTTGACCGTTCCGATCGAGCCTTTAACGTTGTCAGCTGAAGTTGGATTTTTTTTCATACATGTATTTAATCTTAACGGTGATATCTGACGGTTGGAATAGATTTTCTAAACTTTTAGATTCAAAATCAGAACAAATGCACTAATGTTCCTTAACTTGTTTACTAAGTGTATAAGTGAATGTATAGTTTCAAATAGTTACTATATGTAGACTCTTCAAATGCAAAAATGTTGTGAAATAAGATATGACCGAAATAATGAAATACGTCTACGGTTGAAAAATGACAAGGTTCTGATAAAATCTGTGTGCCGAATGTTGCGGTTAACTGTTTTTTACTTTCGTTTTCCTATGGGTAGCCTGACGTTCGTTAAATCAATTTTGTAAAATTTTTATATGATTAGTTGTGTCTCATTGATTTGAAACTATTATCTGTTGAAGGTGAGGCCAGAAACCGTCGTTTAACTAGACTAATTTCCGTTTTTAAGCGTTTAGAAGTTTGACTTAGTGGTTTGACCTATAGTTTAGCTGACGAAAATTATATTTCGTCGGCTAAACTCTCTACTATCCGCGCCTTTTTATTGTTCGCCGTTGGATGACTCAGATCCGACGGCTGTTGATCTTCCAAAGTATAGCCGACGACATTCAAAGAATAGCCGACGAAATCTTGTAAATCGTCGGCTAAACTCTCTGCTATCCGCGCCTTTTTATTGTCCGCCGTTGGATGGCTCAGATCCGACAGCTGTTGATCTTCCAAAGTATAGCCGACGACATTCAAAGAATAGCAGACGAAATCTTTTAAATCGTCGGCTATTCTCTCTGCTATAAAAGCTGAAAGTCGCAGTCAACCTGAGTTTTTCTCTCCTCCTGCGCCGTCTGCTCCTTCCCCTCCTCCTCCTTCTCCTCCTCCTCCTTCCCCTCCTCCGGCCTCCTCCTCCTTCCCCTCCTCCTCCGGCCTCCTCTTCCTCCTTCTCCTCCAATCTTAACGGTAATTTTTTTTTTTTTTTACAATTTATTTTAATTGTATAATTTAGGTATATAATTTAGATATTTAAGTGTGTGTTAAATTGTTATATATATTGGTTATATATATAAATTGTTAGATTAATTATATATATAAATTTGTAGATCAATTATATAAATTGTTATATATTTGTTAAAATATAAATGGTTATTTGTATGTATATTAGTATATATATGTTAATGATGAAATATAGTTATATTTGTATATAAATGGTTATATTTATGTTAATGGTTAGTATTATTTAAAGGGAAAAAGACCATTTGCACAAAAAATTTGAAAAACTTGCCCATTTCAATGTTACCTACCCATTCCAATGAATCTTGATAAAAATACCTAATTACCCTATACTAAAACCATATATAAATCTCTCTCTCTCTAATTAGGGTTTCACTTCACCCTCCTCCTCCTCTCCTGTACCACCACCTCACCACCGGAAACCACAACCTATGCCTTCATTTGCTCCACCAACTCGGCCTCCACCGCCGCCCACTTCCTCAGACGAGGCTGATCTGCCTCATGTTCCTCCTCCGTCGGATTGGGGAAGAGCAGCGAAGGGTGTCCATATCTGGACTGCAGCGAGCTTCAGACGATGGGCTTCTTCGTCGAGGTCGAGGTCGAGGTCGAGGGGCGGCGATCCGGGTCCAGAGGCTTCAGATATGTTGTATTGTGGGAGGGAGATGTGTTCTTATAGGCTTTTTCTGGTTATAGGAGGAGGAGGGTGGTGTTGCTTTTCGTTGCAGTGATGAGAGTAGAGCTGATCGAGGTTTGGGATTTGGGTGTGGAGTGAAGATGTGGGGCTGAGATTGATGGAGATGAAGAAGAAGAAGAAGAAGAAGAAGAAGAAGAAGAAGAGGAGAAGGGGAGATAAAACCCTAACCCTAGAAAATGGTCTCCATCACTATATGGCAGCAAAGCAATGAAGGAGCGAGGCTAGCGGCAACGGCGACGGAAAGAAAAAAAACTAGGGTTTTTTTTTTTTTTTTTTTTTTTTCTCTTGGTTAGGGTCAGTAATCGATTACTGACCCTCAGTAATCGATTACCGGGGGTCAGTAATCGATTACCGGGGGTCAGTAATCGATTACTAGGGGTCAGTAACCTGATTACTTCATGAAATCTGTAGAGTTTCATTGTATTGTATGTGCAAGTTCTTTATGTTATTGTCAAGTTATCAATAAAATCTTAGTACCAGTATAGTGTGGATGTTTTGTGATCAAAGTTTTACAACTTCATGAACTCTGGTTATGGATTACTGGGGGTCAGTAATCGATTATTGGGGGTCAGTAACATGGTTACTGGAAAATATGGAATCTGTAACCTGATTACTGGGAGTCAGTAATTGATTACTGGGGGTCAGTAATTGATTACTGGGGGTTAGTAACCTGATTACTGACCGATTACTGACTCCCAGTAATCGATTACCGGGGGTCAATAATCGATTATTTACTGTAATCTGTAAATTATTTACTGAGGGTTAGTAACCATCGTCAATAACCTGATTATAAAAAAAAAAAAAAAAAATTAAAAATCTGGCGAAAAAAAAAAATCCGGCGAAAAAAAAAAATTGGTGCCCGGAATCCGGCGACCAGGCTCCGGCGACCGGCCATGGGAGGCCGGAGGAGTTGGGTGATATTTCGGCAAAGTTTGTTTTTTTATCTTCCACTTTCTCAACACATTATAATTCAAAAATATGTTAGATAAGACAAAAGGACAAAAAAGGAAGAAAAAAAATTAAATTTGTACTAGAATTGAAAAAGATTTGTTCAAATGGGCAATAGAGTTGTTACCTTATGTTGAATAGGGGAAAAAAATAAGTTTGTCATTTGAATGGGCAGTCAGGGGGTCAAATTAGCACCAAATAGACATTTTCCCTAGTGCAATTGATTAATGTGATTAATTAATCAGAAATGAAAAGAATAATTGGATTGAGGTTTGCATGAGTTGCACAACACAAGGCTTCAGTAGGCCACGTGAATACTTGCAGCACTCCACACTCTTAATTTCTATTTCCTTCAAACATCAAATTGCAAAGCCATGCCATGAACAGTCGCGGCCTTCCTTCTTTTCAGCTAGTGAAGAACACTTCTGTTTCTACAATTCTAATTTAGTTTGTTTTATTTATTTATTTATTTATTTATTCTAGAATGAGATCGAGATACACACCCATAATGAGACTTGAGAAATTGTCTTAACCCCACCCCACCCCCCCCCCCCCCCCCCCCCCCCCCCCCCCCAACACCAAACACACACATCCCACAATTCTAATTTAGTTGAAACCAAAATACCAATTAAGTCTCGCCCGAATGGAATCTAGACTGGATCGATCGGTTGGAACCCTGGAATTGTTTCATTAGGGTAAAAAACGACCTCGATCTGTATTTATCCAATGAATTAATGCCTCTGATACTCATTTCCGCATCAACTATATAACTATAACAGGGTCTCAGCAGGTACGTGTCTATACAATACACATCCATCTGTTTCTGCAAATATTTACCTTACATCGACAAACGTATTTGGACGCCAGTGTAATTGGACCTATCTCTTTAATAAATGGTACATTAATAAGTAATTCCTTTTGGCAAGGTAATATATATTAATTCTTTGCTACATCATTCCAAAGATTTAAATAATATCATCCCTTTTTCCTGAAAAGAGATAGAAATATATATATATTTCGATCGGAGAGTTTAGTAGTAATTTGTCATTTTTACTTCTTGGTCTGTCTGCGTCGCTATCTAGCAAGACTGCTACCAGGTATATATTGTATTCGAACATCTAGATTGTAGAGCCACTACCAGATCGGACAGAATAGCTGACGAAAAAAATTTCGTCTACTATTCAAAATTTTCGTCAGGTATTCCTTCTACCGACGAAACTTTCGTCGGCTATTATTCGTCGATAAAACGGCGTCGGTAATAAAGAAACCCGACGACAATAACGAAATCGTCGGCCATTTTCACATATGTCCGACTGATAGGAGCACAATGTGCGACGATATTATATGTTTTTACCCTCATTTATGCTTTGTTTAACCCTTATTTGTCTAAGATAGAGTCATAATATAGTTTAGTATTAATTTGGTAGAGTTTGGCGAAAAGTTGGTTAAGAATCCGAAAAATGACTAAGTTTGAGGAATCTGGAAAATAATGCAAGTTGTCTTTTTCGTGATTCTGAGATGAGTAAAAATGCGATCTATCCTTGTCCGAATTTAATGAAATTTGGTGTGCTTATTATTCATATACTGAGGAATGTTGTGTTAAAATTTCAGATCAATCGGAGTTCGGAAAGTCACCCAAAAGATGGCTGCAACTTGGCAGTCCGAGCAAACCAATCCAGGGACTTCCAGGATTTTCCTGAGACTGTGTCCCAACTTCGAAAAATCATTCCCGACGACTCATAAGGAATTTGATCAAACTGTTTTATATAGAGGTAGCTATGTGTGTCTAGTTTCTCTGGGACTTGGAATCGCATCAATCGGAGCTATGAGGAGGAAGTTATGCCGGATTTACTAGAGTAAGGTCATTCTGCCGGGAAAACAACAACTATCCCGGTTGCACAAGGAAAGCTTTCCTTTGGACTTTTGAAGCATGGATCGGATATTATGGACCTAAAGATATGTCCATACTAACTTAATGAGAAGATTCAAGTCCAAGATAAGGCCAAGAAGAGTCTAGAAGAAAAGAATTCAGATAATAAGAGAAAGAAAAAGAATCCTGATTAATTTCGGGAAAATTCCTGTGCACGTCTCTCAACTTCCACGGACTCTCCCGGACAGCTAACAATGAATCAGAATTCGAGCCTTATATGGATAGAAAGCTACGGGAGTCTAGTTTCCAACCCAACTGGAATAACCTCAATATCTATTTTCTAGAGAAAGATATTCCATAATCTTCACTCGAAGGTCAAATCTGCCAGCAGGATAAGTTTGAGAAAAACTAGGTTTTGTAAACCCTAGCTGCCGCCTCTATAAATACCACAACATAATTTCAGAATAATTATCTTCTCTTCCTCACTTAAACTTACCGAAACTCTGCCGAATTCTCTCCAAAAATCCTCACCAAGAACATAGCCGAACCATCTTTCACCACCTTTCATAAAATCATTCCAATCATCAACACCAATCCACTTGCCGAATTCTTCAACAAGGTTGTCACTTGGATTGTAATTTTCGATGGCTTTAGTTTCTTTGTATTTATACATTAATTTGTCTATGAATTATGTATGGATTCTTGGTTCCGATTTTGGTTTTGTTAATTATTCATGGGATTTCCGAATTCTTGTTATATTGTTTGGTTTTCTTGTGTTTAATTACCGAATTGTGCTTGTGATTTAATTGAATATGGTATGATGGGCAGTAGGTTTTTTCATTTTTTCTTGATTTAATTAGGTTTATTTCCTTAATTCGTGTGCAACCGAAGGAGATGTCTAGATGCATTCGAAAGGCCATGAGTGTTGTCTAGATGTTGAATTCACTTGCCGATTTAATACATGTTGGATCATACGCGAAGTTGGTTTTAATGTGTATTTATCTAAGGGCTAGAGTAATTCTGGAAATTTACATGTCGAAGTGGGATGAGTGACGCCATACCTGCTAACATGTTCCAATTCGACATATTGTGCTTATGTGCTATTTGTGTTTAATTTCTACGCGAAGTGTTGTTAAACCGATTAGTACCACGTTTAGGATTATACGCGAAGTTAATTCTAAATACTTGTGATGTTTTGAATAATTAGATATACCGCGAATGCTCTAATTAAATTGGAACTTAGTTGATCTTGAATTCGATATTTGCTTGCTGCCCCTATTACTTGTTTTAATTTCGTTGCATGTGTAATGAGTTTTGTGTTTTGTGATTGTGTGGAAGATGTTGATCAATTGTATATGATAATTTAGGATTTAAATTTGTAAAAATCAGTAGGTAATTAGATTAAAATTCGACAAACCCCCTTATGTGCAACACTTTGTGTGATTGAAAGCCCTTGATTTCCCCGGATAGAACGATCCCTACTTGTCCTAACTACAATTGACAAAAGAAGGGTATTATGTGTATGAAGTTGTTTTGCAGGTACTTTGTGCTTGGATTATGTCTCCATCACCGACGAAATAACGAAATCGTCGGCCATTATCACCGACGAAAATACATTTCGTCGACCAAACCTTGGCATAATGCCCGACGAAATTCGTCGGATATTTTCACATATGGCCGACGATATCGTAAAATATAGCCGACGATCTCTTCTATTTCGTCGGTTATTTGTTCTGAAATATAGCCGACGACATGAAGATTTCGTCGGAATATATTAATATTTTAAGAGACATTAATTAGTTATAGCCGACGAAACCGTCACTATTTAACATAGACCACCGACGAAATAATGTCATTTTCGTCGGTTATAACAGTTATAGCCGACGAAATTTGGTAAAAATCGTCGGCTATAGCAGTGATAGCCGACGAAATAATGTCAATATCGTCGGCTGTTCTTACATTTTGGGGGGAAAAAAATTAAATTAATTTCTAAATTACCATTCCAAGCAACCTGCAATTCACAATGACAATCCAACAAGAAACACGTTTTTCATTAATTATTTAATTTGTTCCATCCCTAAACCCTAAACCCTAATCCTGGCCACTATCCTGCTGTCCATCATGCTCGTCATCCTGCTGAATGAACTCGGGAGCTCTCGGCATTCGAGGTTCATCTAACGGCTCACACGAACGGGGGGGGGGGGGGGGGGGGGGGGGGGGGGGGGGTTCAAGGCCTTGTTGTTGTGCCGCGAACATAGCATACCACCAGTTTTGTTGGCCGGCGTAGTTCTGTCGCCGAATTCTCTCGCATTCAGCATGCCAACGCTCCATTTCCATCTGATACTACTGTGTTCTGCGTTGTTGCTCCTGTGATCTCTGGAACTGGGCAGCCAATCTTGCATTTTCTTCTGCCAATCTCTGCATTTCTCCCTTCATCTGTTGGGTGTCCCCGCCTCCCCTCTTTTGAGCTCCCTTAGTGGTCTTCAGGACCCCTATTCCAGAACTTCCTAAACCCCTGCAGTAGTAGTCGTTTGACCATTTTGGGAAGGCTGCGTCGAATATCCTCGCTGCAGTTTGGACATTCGATCAGTCGACCTGGCTCAGGGCTTCTTGCAGATCTTCCTCTGAAATGTTCGGTTGTGTCTCCCGAACTACTGTCTGCAACACTTCTTCTTCGGCCCGGTTCACCCTCTCCTAATTGAACCGGAAAAAAAAAATTAATATTCTAACAAATATATAATTAAGTAAAATTAATAATTAAAATTTTAAAATCGTAATCAACGACTTACAAGCTCTTCTGTCGCTAATGGATAAGCCTTCTTGAACTTCTCTACGTACGGGTTGCTTAAAAGATGATCTCTAAGCGCCTCCTCTTGATATTGTGAAAATGGCCTAGAACCACCTTGATGGGGGGTTGTGTTACGGCGGCGGTTCGCAAAGTTCTGCAGAGACCGTTCCTTCAAACAAATAATAAAATATTAGAAAAATGCATCAAAAAATATTAGTGTAATAATTATAAAATAATTAAACTAATAATTAAAATATTAACAAAATAAATATTTATAGTTAAGTTTAGTATTTACCTGCATAACTGGGTTGTTGAAGTCTACTGTCTTCAACCAACGCCACTCGTACTCCCTGAACATGAACTCTCTTGGAGTACCCATACGATCATATTTGTCGTTTTCGGTAAAGTGGGTACGGAGCTCGTTCTTCCACTCTTTGAACCTACGGAAAAAACAAAAGTGCATTAGAAATATTATTAATATCATAAAATATTTCAAATTATAAGATGAGGAATTCCCAACGTACCTCGAGTTCTGCATCACGTACGCCCAAGCCTGCTTGTGTTCGACAATCTCGAAGTATGCCTGAAAGATAATATTTTATTAGTTTTAAAATTATAACAATACCGAAAATTATTAAATATTACGATAAATAAATTATGTTTTTTAAATTACTCATCGACGCCGCGTTGTTGACCTCCCTCTTGATCTCTTCCGGCACATCAGCCCACCGTGTCCACAACATAGAGACTCTATCCCTAATTAGTGCTCCCACGCAACCCGCGTAATCGCGGCGTTTTTTCCCCTTAACATCCTAATTAGGGGGTTCGTTGATCTGGATCCTCCCACTGGTCTCAACACTTTTCCTGAGCGTATCAAAACATATGACACCTCTCGTATTCCTGCTTGAACTGCTAGCGGCGGTCCCTATCACATAAATGACTATTGGTTAATAAAATTAAATATTAGTGCGTTAATTTTAATAAAATATTTAATTAATAAAATCAAATGTTACCTGAACTCGATGACCCTTCTGTCGACTTTCCTTTTAATCTCGCCGAAATCAGGAGCTCAGGTCTCTCAAATGGCTCATAATGGTATGCCTCTGCAACACTCACGTACTGAGGCCTAGCAGGCCATATGGGCACACCACGCTCGTCGACCTCGGGTATGGCAGGAATGTTGTATGGCAGGTATAGCTGATTAGGGAGAGTATGCCCCTCAGTAGAGTCAGCAGCAGACGGCGCAGGACTCATCATCGGCTCCCGATGAACCTCAGGCATACGGACCTGATGAACGTCTGGAGCTATGTCCTCTTCAAATAGCTGCGTACTACATCTCGGAGGATCTGGCCGGAGAGGGGGACATGAACTGCTCGACGGCCGCCCCGCCGATAAAAGGGTCTGGTGCCGATTGCTCACACTCCTCTGCGGCTGGGATGAATCGATCCTCTGAGGCTGGCTGGTGGTCCTCTCAGGCTGGCTAGGGGTCCTCTCAGAGTCTCCAGATCAGCCAGAACTTCCAGAACCCCTAAATCTGGAACGACGGCCTCCGAATAGCTGTCTAAATGCATCGGCCATTTGGAAACAAATAAATTAATACATTAATTAATATTACATTATATTACATTAAATAACAAATTCTAATTAATATAATAACCAATAATACTAACATATTTTAAAACATACTAACAAATTAATATTTATAATTTTTTGTGCAAATGGTCTTTTTCCCTAAATAAGGGAAAATGTCTATTTGGTGCTAATTTGACCCCCTGACTGCCCATTCAAATGACAAACTTATTTTTTTCCCCTATTCAACATAAGGTAACAACTCTATTGCCCATTTAAACAAATCTTTTTCAATTCTAGTACAAATTTAATTTTTTTTCTTCCTTTTTTGTCCTTTTGTCTTATCTAACATATTTTTGAATTATAATGTGTTGAGAAAGTGGAAGATAAAAAAACAAACTTTGCCGAAATATCACCCAACTCCTCCGGCCTCCCATGGCCGGTCGCCGGAGCCTGGTCGCCGGATTCCGGGCACCAATTTTTTTTTTTCGCCGGATTTTTTTTTTTCGCCAGATTTTTAATTTTTTTTTTTTTTTTTTATAATCAGGTTATTGACGATGGTTACTAACCCTCAGTAAATAATTTACAGATTACAGTAAATAATCGATTATTGACCCCCGGTAATCGATTACTGGGAGTCAGTAATCGGTCAGTAATCAGGTTACTAACCCCCAGTAATCAATTACTGACCCCCAGTAATCAATTACTGACTCCCAGTAATCAGGTTACAGATTCCATATTTTCCAGTAACCATGTTACTGACCCCCAATAATCGATTACTGACCCCCAGTAATCCATAACCAGAGTTCATGAAGTTGTAAAACTTTGATCACAAAACATCCACACTATACTGGTACTAAGATTTTATTGATAACTTGACAATAACATAAAGAACTTGCACATACAATACAATGAAACTCTACAGATTTCATGAAGTAATCAGGTTACTGACCCCTAGTAATCGATTACTGACCCCCGGTAATCGATTACTGACCCCCGGTAATCGATTACTGAGGGTCAGTAATCGATTACTGACCCTAACCAAGAGAAAAAAAAAAAAAAAAAAAAAAACCCTAGTTTTTTTTCTTTCCGTCGCCGTTGCCGCTAGCCTCGCTCCTTCATTGCTTTGCTGCCATATAGTGATGGAGACCATTTTCTAGGGTTAGGGTTTTATCTCCCCTTCTCCTCTTCTTCTTCTTCTTCTTCTTCTTCTTCTTCTTCATCTCCATCAATCTCAGCCCCACATCTTCACTCCACACCCAAATCCCAAACCTCGATCAGCTCTACTCTCATCACTGCAACGAAAAGCAACACCACCCTCCTCCTCCTATAACCAGAAAAAGCCTATAAGAACACATCTCCCTCCCACAATACAACATATCTGAAGCCTCTGGACCCGGATCGCCGCCCCTCGACCTCGACCTCGACCTCGACGAAGAAGCCCATCGTCTGAAGCTCGCTGCAGTCCAGATATGGACACCCTTCGCTGCTCTTCCCCAATCCAACGGAGGAGGAACATGAGGCAGATCAGCCTCGTCTGAGGAAGTGGGCGGCGGTGGAGGCCGAGTTGGTGGAGCAAATGAAGGCATAGGTTGTGGTTTCCGGTGGTGAGGTGGTGGTACAGGAGAGGAGGAGGAGGGTGAAGTGAAACCCTAATTAGAGAGAGAGAGAGATTTATATATGGTTTTAGTATAGGGTAATTAGGTATTTTTATCAAGATTCATTGGAATGGGTAGGTAACATTGAAATGGGCAAGTTTTTCAAATTTTTTGTGCAAATGGTCTTTTTCCCATAAAAATAACATTGAAAACTATTTTTCCTATAAACTCTTCTAATTTTAACTGAATATAAGAAGATAGGACATATATGCCAGTTACACGTTAATTAAAGAACAAAATGACGTACTAAATGATGCAAGAAAGCTCTAGAAGTCAAGAAGCATCGTTGTCAAGAGTATCTTCACGAGGTTTACGATCAATACTCATGGTTATTTTTTTTTATACTCATTTGGTTATGTTAATTAATCTATTTCACTGTTTGTAAGTGAATGATTCGAGTTGCGACAAAAAATCACCTACGACTATCTAATATAAACACTCAAGTCATATACCGACTGTATAAAAGTTGTGGAGTGATGATATGTATAAATTTCTATAAAAATTTAAAGACATTGCAATATAATCATAGGGGTTTCTTCTGTTTTTTTCATCAAGACATAGTAATTAACTTGGACAGTGTTCATAAAATGCATGAAATGGGTGGGATGAGGGTAGAGAGATATTAATAAGTTAAGAGGAACGAAAACTTAAGAGTTCGATCGTCTAAGTGGAATCTTCTACGTACTTGGGGAAAGAAATCCAGAAAATGAGCCACCAGCCACGCCAAAAGTGGCATAGAGGCTGGAATGATATATATGAAGCTTAATTGTATGAGGCATTAGAGGCCTAAGAATTATACAAATTTGATGTTTAATTGAGGGATTTAAGCCAAAAAAAGGAAAGTTGATCGAGGAGATATTGATAAGCTTTGTATTATGAAATGGCCATACATCAATGTTCAATGACCATAGAAAAAGACTAGTGAGAGTTGACAAGAAGTGGCACGCATGGGCGTGCTGGCATAGAAATTTCTAATTCCCCAGTTTCTAAAATGCATGGTGGGATTATACTGGAATAACCATTTTGTTTACTGTATATGTTAATCCCAATCCAAGCTCTGCATGTCTTGGTTTATCTGGGATCGCACCATACTGTCAAATTATCAAATATAAATATTCGAGACATGCATACAATGGCTGTTTGCGACTCCGTTGGAGCAGATTTGATCGTGTCCTTCAAGTTTAGTCTGGGGTAACCATATTGCAGCGGATACTCTAGCCAGTTGTTTGCCCGAGTCATTATCAGAAAATTGGGGTTGTCTCGATCCAGATGCTTTATCTACTATAATTTTGATTCATGTAGCTCAGACCGGTCTTATATCCTATCCTTATAGACTTGTAATCGACATAGAATCAGCACAAGCAAACCAAAATTGTACTTAGCTGCAAAACCAATACGAGAAAACCCTAGCTGTAACATTTGCATCCAGTTGTTTAATCTGTGAAATGTACGTTATCACTTTGTGACTGTACATGCTTCTTCTAGCATGTTCCTCTTCCCAATATCGAATCTCTATTACATAACATGACAGACACAGAGATATATATGTTTAGAGTGATACATTCTAGCAGGACCTTATATATGTTTAGAGTATTTTTTTTATAAAAAAAAAAATTGATTCCCTATTCACTAATTCGGTTGTAGTTAATTTGATCATCTTCATCTTCATCTCTTTGTTAATTAATTAACTCCCATATGTATCATGACAGCTTCTCCGTCCTTGTCAAGAAATGTGCTGTTTTTGTAGTAGCTAGGTTTGTCAACTCCTGCCTCAGAGGTCTGTATAATAAGAGTTCCAACGTCAGGATACTCCCATTTGATTCCATTCACACTTCAAGAAAACATTTAGTCACTCCCACCAGCTCCTATATATAAATGCAAATATGTTTTGACAGAGTCGGGTGAACACTTCACTATCAATGGAGGGGATGGGTGCTTTCGGGAACCATGATCTTGGAGGTCACAACATCATTAACGATTTCGAGTTGCAAGACTTCATAGATGATGCAAACTTCGACCAGTTCCTCGATCTTATTCGTGGCGAAAATGAAGATCCAGCAGCTCACTTTGATGTCGACCTTATCACGGGGTCGTGCTTTGATAACCAGCTTGGTCCAACTTCTGATGCTTTGTTTGGTTTTCATCCTAATACTACAGTTCTATGCGATTCGACTCCTTTTCTTACTACATTACCGAGTTTTGGCGGAGAGATGAACGACATTGGGGAAGAAGATAATGATGGGAACGATTCTAGTGGGACAACGACAACAACGACCACCGCAAACACCACCGCCACAACGACCAAGAAGCCAAAGGTTGATCGGTCGAGAACCTTGGTTTCAGAGAGGAGAAGGAGGGGAAGGATGAAGGATAAACTCTATGCATTGCGGTCCTTGGTTCCTAACATCACTAAGGTAAGGCTCCTTCTCTTCAAATGTAAAACAAAGAGTACGTAATGCGTTTATTTGAAACTGGGATCCTGGTTAGAGTTGCTCTTTGTGACTAGAAATTGATACATGAGATGAAATATTTTGTGTTAATGCACAGATGGATAAAGCGTCCATTATTGGAGATGCTGTATTGTACGTGCAAGACCTGCAAAAACAAGCTAAGAAGCTGAAGGGTGAAATTTTTGGATTTGAAGGATCCTTTCAAGGATCAGAGGAAAACAAAGGATCAACCAAGAATAAATTAGTTGCAGACAACCATTTAATTCCCAAGGGAATCGTTCAGGTTCGAACATTGTCTAATCAGTTAAACCCTTCGTTTCTTGATCACCATGCATGCTTGAGAAACACCTCAAAATGCTTCGTTTGGATGGCTTTGCAGATAGATGTGTCTCAAGTAGAGGAGAAAGGCTTTTATGTGAAAGTGGGATGCACCAGAGGAATCGGGGTGGCCACAGCTCTTTACAAGGCTATAGAATCCCTTACGAGCTTCAATGTCCAGAGTTCAAATTTGAACATGGTTGATTCGACGAGATTCGAAATAACACTCACTTTGAACGTAAGCTTCCGGCTTCTTCTTTCTCATCGACATTAATGTTCATATTTCTTTTCCTAATCAAACTGGTCCATGTTTGTTAATATCAACAGGTAAAAGAGCGCGAGCAGGAGATCATAAACTTACCAAATTTGAAACTTTGGGTGACGGGGGCTTTTCTGAACCAGGGGTTTGAACTAGCTACAGGCTTTTGATGCCATGCATGCATACTTCTTCCAAAGAACTATTTCCTATTGTAATAGCAAATCTTCCTATAGATCCCCAAGAACAATGAAATCAAGAGTGCATGCATGCATGCAATAGACCATATATGCTTGTAACGTTGTACTCTTTTGGACGAATTGTAGCGTCGTAATTTCCAATTTTGATTATTTACCTTTTGAATCTTATTCCAAATGTATAACCATGATATTATACGTACCTTTGGACACTAAAATTGGAAAGCCGGTGCCATGGTACCAAAGACCCTCAGAACTTCTGGGTTTTTGAATTCCGATCAATAAAGGTCGTTTGCCGTTTGAAAGTTAGCCAGGTCATGTCCGCAATTGACTCATCATCGCCATAAACAATAAACCGTTTGGTTTACCGCAGGTGACAATTTGGTAGTTTCGTGAATTGAAACTGACGAGTTGTGTCATTTGTTCGTGGCGGATTTAGCATCCGGCGAACAGTCAGCACTTGGGGGTGGCGGAAGTAACTTCCTTCGTGTGTCTTCTGTGTGCTTAGGCGTGCCAGCACCTTTTGGAGTGGTGCAACTCGACTGCAGCGACCCCTGGCGAGTCCTCTCTTCTGCTCCCAATAGACTCTGACTTCTTGATCAAGCAACTGTTACGCGGGCGCTGACTAAGCCGGCGTACAGGGCTCGAACAAGACCTGAATAGAACTAGCTAACAGGATTTTCTTCTCAACCCCCTACGGATTGAGGATCTTACTTTGATCCAGAGAAGTAAAGCAGAGCTAAACCAAGATCACGGGTGTTTGTTACCGGGGTAACGACTCGATTGCTACCGGAGTAGCGGACTGACTCGATAGGCTCAGCAACCGCTCGACACGAATGCGAGATATGATCGATCGCAGGTGAAAGCAAATTGCGTGAGTTGCTCCGGAGAGGCTTTGCAAGTTAGCGGTGCGCTAGAACTTGTGTTTGTTTGTAGATGGTTGTGAAACCTTTCTCAGTTACAAAAGAGTTATATTTATATGACTCACGAAACCCTAATGCTTGAAGATCCAGCCTGGCGGATTCCGAGATTGACTAGGACTATCCTTCCTTAAACCACCTCTAATCAGATCGGTTAAGAATAAATTGAGATCAGAATTTCCCTTAACTTAGGGAACTCATTAAGAACCGTATATTGTCCAGATTAACATTCAATTAACCCCAAGATAAGCCAAACTGGTTCCAAAGAAGATCATTTCCTAATTTGGCTAAGATATCTTTACAAATGGATTGCTATATGTAACAACCCCTAATTACCTCCATCAGCATTTATGCATTATTATCCCTCAAGGTAATTTATGTACTGCACAATTGGATTATCACGAAATAACCCCCAACTGATCAAGTAACAAATCAACTCTCTCTCTTTTCAAGCATTCTTTCCTCAAAAGAATTAGGAAGTGTGCATACTGGATTTTGTTTAAACTAAAACCCCTCTGGGCCTCGGGGTAAAAGCCCAATTGAAGGAAACTCCAATTGTGGCCCAAACATTGCCCCCCAGTCTCCGAGATTGAGAGTCCAACGAAATTGAAGAGAGACTGAGCCCCAAAAGTCAGCCCATCCGCAGCATTTAAAATATGTGGACTGTTGCGACGTTCCCTCAGCAATCACAACTTCCCCAAATCGAAACGGTGTCACTGTTCACCATAAACCCTTGATTGCCGCAAAAACCTACCGTTTCAAAATCTTCAGAACCCCTTTCAGATTCTCTATAAATCCAGTTGAGACCCTTCGGTTTTTTATTCAGACCACTCTCTTTCCTTCCTCAAATCAATCCAGAAAAACCCAAGCTCTAGTCCAATGGCCTCAACAATGAATTTCGCTGTCCGCTGCACCACGGCGAACGACGCTAAAAATCAACTCCTCTCCCTCATCACCTGCTCCGGAGCTGACGACCAGACCTGCATTGGGCTTCTCCATGAGCAACAGGCCTCTTTGGGTCCTTACTTGAAGGGCTATAACGCTGACGACGACGACGGAGCACACCAAATTCTCGACGGCCCCGCTCGCCCGCTGCCGGTAATTTTCCGCTCTGAAGACCCAGTAGAATGCCCCAACTTCCAATCAAATCACCACCAAGCCGCCGTTAATCACGCCGCCTGGCCTCTGGTTAAGCCTTGGATGAAGGAATGGTACTTGGCAAGGCTCCCTTTTGACGAGGAAATCTGGAAAAAAGCTGGAGTTGCTGACGTGATCAAGCTCTGCCTCAGCCTCAGCCCAAAAGGGAGAAACAGATGTGCCCTCGTCCCGCTTATCAGCCTCTGGAACCCCTCAGTCAATGCCTTCGAGTTTAGATTTGGTCACGCTACCGTCACGTTGCTGGACCTCTATGCCGGAATTGGGTTTCCTCTCGGCACCAAGCCCTATGACGAGAGCGATTATTCTGAGAAGGCGTTCCGCCGTTGAAGAGTGTGAACCTTTTTTCGACGTGGCGGAACAGCAAAGAATTTCCTTCAGTGTCCGCTGTCAACCATGCATCACGCCTGCAACCCCTCAACATTCCAGGCTGGGAGAAATACACAGATCTGCAGGCCTCCAAGGATGCTACTGGCCCCTACCAGTGTTGGTGGGCGCATCTGAGAGGCTCCCTCTTTGATCAGCCTTCTGTCTACTACTTCCGGAGACTCTTCAGAACCCAAGGCAAGCATCTCCCTCAACCTGACCAGAAGGTGCTAGGGGGCGATCCGTTGTACCTCAACCTGCCCCCAGGAAAGGTAACACCCATCTGCATTTGACTGCTGTTTTGGTTTGCCAAAATTCCCTGTATGCCCCCTAATTGTTTGATGGAAACAGGCATCTGGCCAAACCCCAGCGGATAAAGGGAAACGGAAGGCTGATTGTGAGCTTTATCCGCACCCAAAGAGGGGTAAAACCGTCATTGAGGCGGACGAAGGTCCTGACGAGGTAGAGGAGGACACACCCGTAAGTAATTTCATCTTTCCTTCGTCTCCGTGTGGTTTTTAAATACCGGCTTATAAGTGCATATGTGATGTAGATATCCAAACTCTATCCATCCTTGCAGAGCCTCATACTCCGAAGGAGGAGCTCTTCATCTGCTGCAGCCGCCAGCCGAGGCCCTGAAGTAATTGAACTTTCCTCAGGTGAGTGCTCTGACCTTTTTGGAGATTCCACGAGTTCTGCTAGTCTCGAACGGGACTATCTGGGTCTCTTCGAGATAATTCAAGAGAATTTGGCGACTGCTTCCCTCAACCTGTTCCCCTGCGCTATCTGCAGGTACATCCTCCAGCCTTCCTCTAGCAGTTGGTCAGAGTTCAATTAAGCCAACACTGACACCTTCTGCCGTTGCAGAAACTGGGCCGGAGATGAGGGAAGACCCTGAATTCAATTTGGCTGAGGCCACAGCAGATGACCCTCTACCACTGTCCAGTGGTGGGCATTGCAGCTTTTCAACTCGCAATCTGCTGGCTTCTAGCTCATCTCCTGGATTGGAGCTAGAAGAAGTAGAGCCTACCATTGGCGCTGAATTCCCAGCTGCCAACAAGCCTTCCTCCTCTCAAACTGATCAAGCACTGGCGGAGGCGGCATATATAATTGGTGGAGCACCCTTGGCGGATGCTGCCCCCCGGGTTGAACAAACTCCAACCCCTGCGGATGACCAGCCTGGACCTGATCAGGAAGAGTGGCAAAGGCTTCCTCTGGACAAACCAGAAGTACTCCCCCAGCCAGAGACTGTTGAGGTGTGTTGTATATCCGCTTGAATTACCACCTTCCTTGGTCACCACTGTTCCTAACCCCTCTTTCTCATGAACAGGTGGATGATGATGTTGTGGCAACTATCAGTGCCACCCCATTGGTGGCAGACCCTGGACCAGTGGAGTCAGCCATTGTGCCGATTTCCTTGCCACATAATCAAACCCCCACGGGCTTGGTCGTCGCTTCTCCATCCGCCCAGTCCTCTGCAACCCCTGGCGGATCTGGCTCTGAAGTCCGGGACAGGCCTGTACTTTCCTCGAACTCGGTCGAAGACCTCTTTCCCCCTTCATTCAGCCTTGAAGAGGAACCCGTGGAAGTACAGGAAGCATGGAGCTTCCTGGAATGCCTGGGAGAAAAGGATCCAGCTGACGCCCAAGTAGTGGATGAACTCTTCTCCGCCCTACAAGTTCTTAAGGACCAGTTCCAGCAGCTGCCTCCCGAACTCCAGTCTGAAGCCAATTCCTTCTTCCTTCACCTCCCAACAAAGCTAAAGAGTCTGCAGAAAGATCTGAATGCACGGTTCCCACAGGATGCCAGACTCCAAGAAGCCGAAATGGCCTTTGCCAACGCTGCCAGTGCATATTCAGACTTGGTCGTTGTGGCCAATAACGATACGGAGGCGGCTGAAATAGCCAAGCTTGAGGATATGAAGGTGACTTTAGAGCAGAAAATCTCCCTCCTCCGCCAGAAGCAAGCATACCGCAAGGATCAAATGAACCAACAGAAGCTCTTGGCAAGCAAACTGCATGAGGAAAGGCACCAGGCGAAGAAGGCTAAGACAGAACTAGACCGCCGGATCAGCAAGACTAAGGCCACAATCAAGAGATTGGGCCTGCATCTGTATGAATTTAGGCCCAACCCATAATGAGACTGGCTTGATATATATATATATATATATATATATGTATTTTGTTTATTTAATTGACAATCAAGCCCCAAAAACTAAGCCCAACTCGGTCTGGTTCACAAATCAAACCCTCTGCACACTCGTCATGTCGTTGAAACTGACAAAGCGGCAGAACCGTTTCTCAAGAATTTGAAATTCAAATGCAACGGTTCCCACACTTAACTGCCCAATAACTATGAAATTCGAACTCAACCCTCAAATTGCTTCTTACCGAGGCTATAAAAGCAACCTCTTTTGGCTGAAACTGAGAACCCCAAGTTGCCTCAAATGTTGTTCATCATTTCGCTCCTTTGGTTCCTTCATCAGCCGCTATGGCTTCCTCAATCTTTTCCACCAGATCAAGTTCGGATGTTCCTCAAAACACCCTGAACCATAACACCCCATGTTAAGTAAACCCTGAAACATAACATCCCATGTTACGTCCCGGGCGGATGTGGTCATAGATTGGTAGCTACTGACTGGGCGCCATTCTACTTGCATCTGCCGGGGGCCTAGCATGGATGCCGTTTTGGGTACCATCCCCCTGCCTCATGGGACCATTTGTCTCCACCTGAGTTGAGGCCACGCTGGTGTGGGGGTGGTTATACCTCAATAGACCCGTTGTCTTCTTCGTTATGAAGGGAATTCTACCTCAGTGATCTTCTTCCGGATCTGAGACTGGCCACTCTTCGGCGAAAATAGATGGCGTTCGTCTATTGGGCTCTTAGAGCAACAAGAGATTCAGGGAAGCAAGTGTTCGTTTACCATCTTCATGTTCTTCCCTCACGCCTTGTCAGTCCTATTCGCCACTCTGCTCCACAAGGAACCTTAACCCATACTGACTCTGCCAAACAAACTTCATGCTCCATCACAAATGCCCTTGGAATTTCCCTCTTCTATCTGCTCGGAGGAATTCCAGATTGAAGGACTGGCGGATGTCCCCTACGCATCGGGATGGTATCAGAGATAGTTGGCGGATTAGTTTCCTTATTTCTATTTAGTGTCTGCCTTTGTAATAGCCGCGGCCGCAAAACCCTTTATTTTGCAAATAAAATATCACCTGAGAATCGGGACTTGCACTGAATGTCCTATTACCAAAGGCGAGAATTAGGGCGCACCCCAAGAGGATGCTCCTGAAAATAAGCGGATACAGCCCTTATGTTGCCCCCCTAGTTCACTTGGCTGCGCGCGGATGTGTGAAAGACAAAGCTAAGCCGAGGAAACTAAATAGCAAATATAAATGGTTGCCCCCCCCCCCCCCCCCCCCCCTCCCCAAGTGGGCTAGGATTAAACAGATGGGCAGAAACCCATTCGCCGCGAGGACAATTGGGCCTGCTAGAAAGAGAGAACAAACCCAACGGCAGGCGGCCCACCTTGGAGGTTGGAATAGTCAGACTGTAATGAATACAGGATTTGACCACCGTAAAAACCTAAGGAGGGGAGGAAACCCAAAAATCTGGCAGTCAAACCCCATTTATCGCCCTTACCGGTTCCCAATTGAACGGTCGCTCAGAGCGACCAACCTCATAAATACGGTCGAACCACAGTAATAAAGTCATGGCAGATCCCAACCGCTGGATTCTCCCTAACTGCAGTATAAAAGGAACCCCTTGTTGAAGAGAAAATGCATTCGCCCAACCCTTATCTTGAAGTAACATGGCGGCTATATTGTCGTCTGCATACTGTGTCCAAACCCTATGGCTGCCACAAGCCGTTCCACCAGATGGGCTGACGGTCCGCTAAACACCCTATAACCTCAGTCACCTAGCGTTAAGCAAACCCTAACCCCGGTCACCTAGCGTTACGCGTCCTGGGCAAGCGCTTCGAGGCGGTTAGGTAAAAGCTGGCCACTCTTGGTTGTTCCCCGAGGTCAGTAACACTGGTGACCTAGTTAGGTACCTCTCCCAGTGGCGGAAGAGAATCCCGAACCCTAATTTGGCAGCTACGGAAGGGCAAATGACAACGATGAGGGCAGTGCGTCAGTCGCCACTGTCACCAACAGGTGGTTGGGTGTTACCCCATTGCCATTTGTCCCTACATCCGCCGCACTTCTATCTCCAAAGGGGGATGTTACAAGTCCCCCGGTACGGGCTCGTCACTGGCGATGGCTACACTGGTGTGTTGGAGTTCCGCCTCTGAACCTCCTCTAGCGGATCTGGAACGGGCTAGAGATATCCACCAGAGGTGGGAACTCCAAACTCGTAGACATGGTTTCAGAGCTAGCTAGTAGCTCTTTGTATTTTCCATTCCCTATAATGCCTTTAGCCGCAAAGCCATACATGAATATAGCAACTTTCAATCTCATTATCACTTGTAGCCAATCTTTAGCAAAGATGATGATTGTTGACAGTAGCCACAGAGGGGCTACAGCAGGCCCACAGACCCGCCGCTAGTGTACCAGGGGCCGACCCAAGGCCCGGGACCGGATCACCAGCACCCGGCCTCGGGGTCCAGCAGTCTATCCTGCCGCCAGGGGCCCGGGGACCGGGGGCGCCTGCCTACCAAAGAGGTCACCAAAGCTGCCCTTTGGTGTGCAAACAGAAGGGAACTAGTCCCACATCGAAGGATAAGGCCAGACCTCACTCCTGGCCACCTATATAAGGGCCCCAACTACCCTCATTAATAGGTAACTGATCCTTCCTACCGCTTATATACGTGCTTAAGTTATATCTATTCCAACTATACTAACTTAGGCATCGGAGAGGAGAAGACCGGCCCGCCCGGCATTCCCCTTAGTAAACAGGTTTGCAGGAGATAGCACGAAGATTCACCTATCTCTACCAGGCCCCAGGGTTTGTGCAGAAACAATTGGGGCCTTCTGTGGGAACGGTTTTGATCCGCGAGAAAAGTAAGCGTTGCTCTACCAGAGAATAGAACCAGATCGATCCTTTTGAAAGCAGTTAGATCCGCAATCCGGAGGTCATGGAAGGAAGGAAGATAAAAACTGACACGGGAAGGTTGAAAGAGCTAATTCAGATCCCCGACCGGGCCCAAAACATAAGGGCTGAGGTCGGTGCGAGGTTCGCCCTTTCTCCCGACCAAGACGGAACCCACGATCGCCAAGACTCAGAGAACCCCGACCGGTATGATGCGGGGGAGGAAATAAAAAAGATGAAGCCAGAAGTCGCGCAGTTGCGAGAAGAGGGCGATCGGGACCGGCTAAGGGCGGATGCCCGGTGCCAAGAATTGGAAGCAGTGAACGTCGTCTTAGTGGCGGCCTTGGAGAAAGGGGGCCAGCAGGGCACTTCTCGGGCGGCATCGCTGCCCGCGAGAAATGTCAACGAATTCCCGCACCTAGAGGTGGGACAGCCTACGGGAAGGAGAATGACCACGCATGTGCCCACACCTCTCTTTCCGGAAGCTTTAAAAAACTTCGGCCCGGTTGAACCCCCGTACCGCACAAGCCTGGCATCGAGCGAGCAGGACAGCCCCACCGCAAGGACACTCGAGGCGCTCTCCGCCTCAGTGTCGGACATGAAGGACCGCCTAGAGGTCAGCGAGAGAAAAGCGGGGCGGCCGCGGGAGAGCGCACGATTCAGCGAACGCACTGGACCTTTTCCGCGCCGGATTAGGGAGTCGGGAAGATCTGGTAGCCAAAGGCCCCTGAAACTGACGTACTCAGGAACGAGCTGCCCGTACCAGCACCTGGACAGCTTTAAGTCGCAGACGGGCACAAGGGGCTATTCAGATGCCACGTACTGCAACATATTCCAAGAGACGCTCTCGGGGGAGGCGTTGAGTTGGTTTTACGAGCTGCAAGTGAACTCAATAGAAACTTTCGAACAGCTGGCTGATAAGTTTGTCGGCCGGTTCGTCCTTAGAGCCAAGACGGCCCAAACATCAACGATCCTTTTCGATTGCATGCAGGTTGACCACGAACCGCTACGCACTTTCGTTAACCGGTGGCATATTGCCACTGCCGGGGTCAGAAACTTGGATAAAAGGATAGCGGGGATGGCATTTAAGCAGGGGTTAAAACCTGGGGAACTCTCGTACAACTTACGAGTAAAGGAGCCATTAGGGTACGATGAGTTGATGGCCGTGACCGTCAGGCACGGCCAGGCGGAGCACGAGACGTATGGGGATAAGATGCCCAAGCGGAGTCCGGATGACCCGCTACCGCCGTCTCCCCATGAAAGCAAGACCGGGCGGCAAGATCGCAACCATACACCTGTGACTAGCAAGAAAGCCGAAGTACGGGAGGATTGGCGACCCCGACGGAGCAGTGACAACAGTTCACGGACAGCTAGAAGACCACCACTTGTGCAACCGGCACGGTCCCTGGCAGCTGCGCCACAGGGGTGACCTCCGCGGGCTCTAGCCATTATGCCGGCAAAAATGCCCAAAGATCCAGCCCTTCGGAGTAGCAGCCAAAGACCCCAGAGGACGGTGGTGGACGGCCGAGTCCGTCCGGATGACCCGCAAAGGGACCGGCAGGCAGCTTGGCAAGTAGGGACCATAAGCACCCGAGTCCCCGGGGGGATAGAGGTGCACGGGAGCATAAACATGATACATGGTGAGGACCATATAGATCGACTCACCCGGAGTTCAAAGAAGCGGTGCTTAAGAGCGATCCGGGGAAATGAGGTATATGCCTTTAGAGGAGGAAGTGGCCAGGCCGCTAAAACAGGATGGAACTCGGTTACTTTCTATGAGGAAGAAGAGCCGGAGGATCTGATTCAACCGCACAACGACCCCTTCCTCATTACGGTCCAAATAGACCACTGGATAACTAGCCGTATGCTGATCGATACCGGAGCTTCTGTCAACGTGATGTTCCGAGACGCATACAAAGGGCTGCAGAGAGGAAAGAATAAGTTATCCCAGGATAACGAGCCGCTGATAAGCTTCTCCGGTTAGGTGGTCCAGCCTTTGGGATCAGATTACCTACCGCTAATCTTCGGCGAGGGAGACAGGACGAAGAGGGAGTACCTGGAGTTCATCGTCGTGGATTGCTTGTCATCGTACAATGGCATAATCGGTCGGCCAGGGTTATGGAAGTTGAAAACATTTATAGCCGGCCATATGCTGATGCTGAAGATGCCTTCACCGGCCGGTGTCATTACCATACGCGGGGACCAGAGGATCGCTCGCAGGTATTATGCAGAGGCCCTGACCCACGGGAGGAAGCGGACCGAGGTCTTCACGGCCACTCAACAAGCGCCGGTGCCGGATCTGAGTCTTGACCCCCGTGATGACACCGATTCTGACGACGAGAGGCTAAAGCGACCCTCGGCCGTGGAAGAAACCGAAACAGTCTCCATCTCGGAGGACCACCTGGAGCGAAAAGTGGTGGTAGGGACGAAGCTCGCTCCGGCTGTCAGGAAAGAACTCATCACCTTCCTCCGAGACAATAGTTCGGTCTTCGCATGGTCCTACGAGGACATGCCAGGCATATCCCCGGAGATAGCCGTCCACAAGCTAAATTCGTTGCCCAACGTTCCCCCGGTGAGGCAAAAAAGGAGGTCTTTCAGTCCGGCGAAGTATGAAGCAATCAGAGAAGAAGTACAGAAGCTAAGGGGCATAGGTTTCATCCGGGAAGTCCAGTACCCCCGGTGGCTTGCTAATGTGGTTATGGTACCGAAGAAGGGAACCGACCGGTGGCGAATGTGCGTGGATTTCACCAATCTAAACCGGGCATGCCCAAAAGACAGCTTCCCACTCCCCCGGATAGATCAGCTTATAGATTCCACGTCCGGCTTTAAGCTGCTCAGCTTTATGGACGCCTACGCCGGGTACAATCAGATAAGGATGAACCCGGACGACGAAGAGCACACATCGTTCACAACCGACCGAGGTACCTACTGTTATAAGAGGATGCCGTACGGTCTAAAGAATGCCGGAGCCACCTACCAGCGGATGGTGAATCGCATGCTGGAGCAAGAAATGGGTAAAACGGTGGAAGTATACGTAGATGACATGCAGGTCAAGAGCTTGACTGCAGGGGCCCACGTCCGAGATTTGGCTGTAGTCATCGGTAAGATGCTCAAATTTGGAATGCGCCTGAACCCGAAGAAGTGCATTTTTGGGATTTCAGAGGGCTTGTTCCTAGGCCACATCATCAGCCAGCGAGGGATAGAAGCTAACCCACTGAAGGTCCAGGCAATCCTAGACATGGAAACACCAGGGGAAAGAAACCAGGTCCAAATACTGACCGGCCGGCTGGCCGCCCTGGCCAGATTCATCTCCCGCTTGACTGATAAGTGCGCCCCATTCTTCAAACTGCTCAAAGCACAACAATTCAAGAAAATCCACTGGGCGGCGGAGCATGAAGCGGCATTCCAGTCCATCAAAACGTATCTGTCTGCAGTACCTCTCCTATCCAAACCAATCCCGGGCGAGATGCTATACCTCTACATAGCTGCATCCGAAGTGGCCGTCTCCGCAGCTCTCGTCAGGAAGGAGGGCCGCTCGATCTCCCGGTATATTATGCAGGGAATGGACTTACCGGAGCCGAGGGCCGGTACCCCGACATTGAGAGGTTGGCTCTGGCCCTGATCGTTAGTGCCAGAAAGCTCAGGCACTATTTCCAGGCTCATTCCATCACCCTATATACCAATCACCCTTTGCGGCAGATCCTGCAAAAACCGGACACCAGCGGCAGGCTCGTACGGTGGGAAGTTGAATTGGGAGAGTTCGACATCACTTATGCTCCGCGAACGGCTATCAAGGGACAGGCAGCTGCGGATTTCATATGTGAACTCACCCCAAAGATGGCGGAAGGGCACACCGGCCGGTACGAGGGCAAGGAGGCAGTTCAGGCCGTAAAGATCGAGCCAGGCCTCCCCAACGGTTGGAAGCTTTACGTAGACGGCTCCGTAACGAGTAAGAGGAGCGGAGCCGGCATCATGCTAACCTCGCCCGATGGCCAATCGTACGAGTATGCTCTACGGTTCCTCTTCAACACTTCCAATAACGCCGCTGAATATGATGCCCTCATAGCCGGTTTACAACTAGCCAAGGAAATGGGAATCTCATCCCTGGACATATACAGCGACTCGAGCCTAGGGGTGAACCAGATGAACGGGCTGTTCGAAGTCAAGGAACCCCAGCTAGCCTCCTACCAAGCTCTGGCCAAGGCCCTGATCGAGCCATTCCAGGGTGCCACGATCCAGCATATACCCCGAGAGGCAAATAGGCATGCAGACGCCCTCGCAAGGTTGGCAACCGGAAACTACCCTCCGGAGTACCGAAGAGCTAAAATTGAAACCCTCCAGAAACTGAGTATAAGCAAGACCATCTCTGAGATATTTGCGGTAGAAGAGGCACCACCGAGCTGGATGGATTCGATAGTTAGATACTTGGCTGACAAAACCGGCCCCCAGGATGCGGTGGAGGCTAGGAGGCTACACCTCCGGTGCGCCAGGTACAGCCTTCTCAACGGCAAGTTGTACCGAAGAGGGCACAGCTTCCCCCAGCTGAAGTGTGTCACTAAGGAGGCAGGAGAGGCTATCATGCGAGAAATCCACGAGAGAGTATGCGGTAATCACTCTGGCGCCCGGTCCTTGTCTCACAAGTCGCTCCGGGAGGGGTATTTTTGGCCAGACATGGCAGCAGCATCAAGAAGAATATCAGGTGGCTGCCACAAGTGCCACATGTACGCCTCTACACCCCATGCCCCGGCAATCGCGTTATCAATTCTGTTAGCGCCATGGCCGTTCGCACAATGGGGACTAGACATCATCGGCCCTTTTCCAATAGCTGTGGGACAATACAAATACGCCATTGTAGCTGTGGACTATCAGACTAAATGGGTCGAGGCGGAACCCCTGGTAAAGATCATCGAGGAGCGGGTAAGAAAGTTCCTATGGAAGAACATCTACTGCAGGTTCGGGGTGCCGCAGACTATAGTCACGGATAATGGGACACAGTTCAATAATGCTGATCTTATCCAATACACGGCCTCCATGGGGACCCGGATGTTGTTTGCCTCAGTGGCACACCCGCAGACCAACGGCCAGGTGGAAGCGGTGAACAAGATTATCAAAACCCTCCTCAAGAAAAGCTGGATGGCAAGAAGGGATGTTGGGCCGAAGAACTCCCCGCGGTTCTATGGGCCATCCGGACGACAGCAGGCAAGGTAACAGGGGAGACCCCGTTCTGCATGGCGTTTGGGAGCGAAGCGGTACTCCCTGTAGAGACCAATATGCCCAGCGGCAGGGTGGAGAATTACTACGCCGAAACAAATGCCGAGGGCATATGGCTCAACCTGGATCTCATAGAAGAGCGGCGCGACCAGGCGCATATGCGAAACCAAACCTACAAGCAACGGGTCACTCGGTACTATGATAGAAGGGTCCGGGAAAGGAAGTTACAAGTTGGGGACTGGGTCATGAAGAAAGTTCAGAAAAAACCGCTGGCCTTGGAGCCAACATTGGAAGGGCCCTACCAAATCACCGGAGCTGCGGGCCGGGCAACATTCCACATCATAGATGCCGAAGGCATCTATTCCACCCGCCCGTGGAATATCCAGCACCTGCATTTCTACCCTAAATGAAATCGGTCATAAAGGGACAATAATGTATTTGGCGCCAACACGGCAAAGCACAGTTAATGTATTTAGAATAAACTACAGCTGGTTGCAAGGTATGTACAAAAAACTGTTAGCCAGCACGGCCGGAGCCCCCAATCCCGAACCTGCCACCTTTGAGAGACTGCTCTTGCTCCGCCATCTCAGCCAGGGCTACATCAGCCGCCATTCGCTCAGCATCAAGCCACCCTTTCTCCCTCCACTCCAGATAGGCATCATTTATGCCCTTTGCACGGGCGTCATCCAGCATCTCTTCAAGCTTCACCGACTCCCGGAAGTCGTCGACAGCTTTATCAGCCACTTCAGCAAGCCGAGATTCCACAAGCTTCTCCCATCCTTTGAAGACTGCTGTCATTTGGGTCTGCAGCTCCAAAACCTTCGCCTCCAGCTCCGCATTCTTCGCTTCCCGAGCGGTTGCCTGACGGTCGGCTTCCTCCCGCTCCTGCGCCAGCTCAGTGGTCAACCGACCGGTTTCCTTTTTCTCCTATGCAAGCTCAGCTGTCAGCCGACCAACCTCCTCTCTCTCCCGCGCAAGCTTAGTTTCCGCCAAGGATAGCCGCACAGTAAGCTCCTCCACTTACTTCTCCAAAACCGTAACCTCCCCTCTAGGCTCGGCGACGTAAAGACTATGAACCAGCTGGCACAGATACACAAAAGGAACATTAGCTCGTACCACAAAGGGGAAAGGAAGCCCAGAAAACACACTTACCCGAAGAGCTAATTCCACGGGCTTCGTCCTGCTCTCGTCTGGCTGCCCAGTTCCAGGGCCCTCCTGATCAAGTCCCAAGGTTTCAATGGTAGATGCCACGAACCTACCAAAACCACCACCACCGGAACTACGATCGGCTTCCGGCCCCCGACTCCTTCGGCTGCCGGTCTCCCCGACCGGAACCAATGCTGACCCCCCACCAGCCGAGCTTGACGCCCCAGCATCAAACGTCCTCGCCCTCTTCACCGGGGCTTCACCACGATCGCTTCTGCGGTGCCCAGACATCTCCGCTGCCTTTTTCTCCCGCGCGGTCTGTACCCCCATCGACCGTGCTAGATGTTCCGAACCCGGTAGGCCCACCGACCTTACTTCCCAGATAACGAGTGGGGCATTATCCTCACCGCCCAGCCGCCTGCCGTAGTGGGAGTCCGGAAACACGAGCGGCACAGACCTATTATGCACCGTGCACTCTAGGGTGACCGGATCTACAACGGTTTTCGAAGCCATCTCCCCCATCTCCATCAACCTCGGGGCCACAAGCTCCTCATCCGGTTCGACGGTCTCCTCGCTCCGAACAACGAGCCAGCGGGCATTAGCTGCAAAACGATAAACCGAGCGGTCTATATAAAAGCGACCCTGCAAAGCAAGTGCAAGGTACCTTACCAGGTTTTCTCCCCATCTCGCATATCTCCAGCACATTCCACCGGATGAAATTGTAGGAGCTCCGGCCCAGAACGTCCCAGCACACAAAAAGTCGGGCTAGCCGTTGCCTCTCTAAGTCCACCAACCGGTACGACTGATCTCCGATCGATTGATAAGCCCCGGGCACCTGAAAGTTCCTTGAACTACGCTGCCACCTGCCCCCGGCCATCACAACCGACCTCCTCCATACATTTGAAACCGAAGACGGCAGGTGAGTGATGGCAGGATCGAAGTCACGCGCGGCAAAGTTAACACAACCGCAGGCCTGGGCCTTTTTGGAGTAGAGAACCTTGTACAGCGCCCGGAACTCATTCACCGTGGGCCAGTCCATATTGCTCAGGCTGAATAGGCACCCGAGGCTAAGCAACTGCCTCCACTGGTTGCTAGGCAGCTGAGCTGGGGACAGATTTATACTGCTCAGCATAAACTGGACAAACTTCGGCAGCGGCAGAGATAGTCTGTGCCGAAATTGATCATCAAAAACGGCAACCCAACCCGGCTCCGGGTTGCAGGCCAGTTCCCCGGGATACATGTCTCAAAGCTTAATGGAGGAATCAATGTCCCACTTCGCCCGAAAGTCCCTTATCTCTCTCTCGGACATGCTTTTGGTCGGCTCGTCGCAGAAAATCACCCTATCGCCATCCAGTAGTTGATACCTCAACGCACGGCCGGAACCGACAGGATTCGCCGATCCCCCAGATGCCATAAAGCCTGAATAACAGAAGCTAGCGCTATAGCAAAATAGCAACACAGACAAACGGCAGGCAAAGGGCAAGGAGCAGCAAGGTACGGCAGAAGGAGAGCAGAAGAACTGATAAATAGGGCAACCATAAAAGAGAGGCAACCCCAGCCGCAGATTCCCTTCATCTCAGACTGTTCCTTACCGACACGTGTCCCAGCATCTATAAAGGTTCCCATACCATCATAATTGATGAGACTGATGGACTCTCCCCTTCATCGCATGTCCGCCACCTGTCCCACTTACAAGCGGCAGTTAGGGGAGATAGGACGCAGAACGAGGCGTCCACTCCCTTCACTTCCCCAAGAAGTCAACCTTGAACCAAGGAGCAGCATCTCACCGGTTATGAAGCATCCAACCGGCTCCGCACCACCTCACCGGTTATGAAGTATCCAACAGGCTTGAAGACAAGTCACCAGTTATGATCTTTCAACCGGTTTGAACTGCCTCGAGAGCATTGTTCCGGGTATGAGCCATCCATCCGGTACCATGGCAGTTCACGGTTAGGTATCATTCAACCGGCTGCATAGCATCTTCACTACAAGTCACCGGTTATGATCTTTCAACCGGTTTGAACCGCCTCGAGAGCATTGTTCCGGGTATGAGCCATCCATCCGGTACCATGGCAGTTCACCGGTTAGGTATCATTCAACCGGCTGCATGGCATCTCACTGGGGGACTCTTCTCGATATGGCAGAACGCCCGGGCGAGATCCACCCGGTCCCATGACATTCCACCGGGCATGTGACATTCAACCGACACCAAAGCATTCCACCGGTTGTCACTTTCCTTCGCCTACGGGCAGGAACGAGCCAGCAACAACTCAAGGCTTCCAAACGCATGGACTTTATAAACCCGGGTGAGTTTACATCTAAAACATGTACTCTTGTCCAGCAGGATAAAAACCCTGCATCACACTGAACTGTGATACATTTGGGGATACTTGGCGAGACTCGTTATCTCAACGCCACCCCACCGAGCAGATTGTTTCTCTAACACAGAACAAGTCTCCCCGCAGGCTAACAAACCTGCACATTTACCTCGCTTATTCCAACAAAAGCTGAGAGCTAGCAAGTGTTGACCGGTGCTTCGGAATGACCGCAACACCGAGGGCACCTGTTGGCTCATTCCACGCACCAACAGGCCTTCCCATAGGCTAGCACTCTCCGACTCGTACCGATATGGCAGAACGCCCGGTCGAGGTCCCATGCACTCCGACTCGTACCGATATGGCAGAACGCCCGGTCGAGGTCTCATGCACTCTCCGACTCATACCGATATGGCAGAACGCCCGGTCGAGGTCCCATGCACTCTCCGACTCGTACCGATATGGCAGAACGCCCGGTCGAGGTCTCATGCACTCCGACTCGTACCGATATGGCAGAACGCCCGGTCGAGGTCTCATGCACTCTCCGACTCGTACCGATATGGCAGAACGCCCGGTCGAGGTCCCATGCACTCCGACTCGTACCGATATAGCACAACGCCCGGTCACGCCCAATCTTCAATACGAACTTGGGGGACTGGGCACCGTTGGGTTGGTAACCCTGCGGGTCTGTAGGACAAGAGCAAGACAGATTTAAGTCCCCATTCAAGATTGCACTTGACCGGGAACTTGGGGGACTTGTTGACAGTAGCCACAGAGGGGCTACAGCAGGCCCACAGACCCGCCGCTAGTATACCAGGGGCCGACCCAAGGCCCGGGACTGGATCACCAGCACCCGGTCTCGGGGTCCAGCAGTCTATCCTGCCGCCAGGGGCCCGGGGACCGGGGGCGCCTGCCTACCAAAGAGGTCACCAAAGCTGCCCTTTGGTGTGCAAACAGAAGGGAACCAGTCCCACATCGAAGGGTAAGGCCAGACCTCACTCCTGGCCACCTATATAAGGGCCCCAACTATCCTCATTAATAGGTAACTGATCATTCCTACTCTTATATACGTGCTTAAGTTATATCTATTCCAACTATACTAACTTAGGCATCGGAAAGGAGAAGACCGGCCCGCCCGGTATTCCCCTTAGTAAGCAGGTTTGCAGGAGATAGCACGAAGATTCACCTGTCTCTACCAGGTCCCAGGGTTTGTGCAGAAACAATGATATATTGATAATCAAAAAGTACAAACACCCCAAGCGGATATCTAAATAAAACAGGGAAAACACAAAATCCGCTAACAGTTGTGCAAAGAAATAGAGCGGCCCATAAAATATGGCGGAAATACCCCTAGAGGATGCGCCACTCTGGCTTGATGCCCCCCCCCCCCCCCCCCCCCCCCCCGAATACGTTGGACTAAGGAGAACTCTGACCCGTGTTATCATCCGCCGGGGGGGTCTCATACTCCCAAACACCTGGAAAGTACTTCTTGAGGTAGCGTCCATTGATTGCGTTCCTGTGAACCGCTCCCTCCAAGTCTCTGAGTTGGTAGGCTCCATTGCCCACAATACGATCGATGACAAATGGACCCTCCCAACGAGCAACCCATTTGCCCCGACCTGGCTCATCAAGAGGTAAAGCTACCTTCCAGACCAAGTCACCTTCGCCATAGGACTTACCCTTGGTCCTTTTATCATACGCCTTGGCAATCTTCTGCTTCTCCATGATAATATTATCCAAGGCCTCTAGTCGCTTCTCGTCAAGGTCCTCATGTTCCTGGAACATGGCCTGCACATAATCCTCACCAAGCAGTTGGTGTTGTTCACAGACTCTTAAAGAAGCAACGTTGATTTCCAGAGGTAAAACGGCATCATGGCCATACATCAACGAATAAGGAGTAGTACCAGTAGGAGTCCTTTTGGAAGTCCTATAGGCCCATAATGTGTTATCAAGTTGAGTGTGCCATGACCTTGGGTTATCCGTGAGCATCTTCTTCATGATAGATATAACAACCTTGTTAGTAGCTTCTGCCTGACCATTGGATTGAGCATAATAAGGAGAAGAATGCAGGAACTGAATACCATAATCCGCTAGCCAAGTTTGGGTTTTCTCGGCCATGAAGGCTGCCCCCCTGTCCGCTACTATGCATTCTGGGATACCATATCTGCAAATAATGTTCTGGAACACAAAGCGGACGACGGTGTCAGCATCACAGTTCCTTGTCGGGATAGTTTCTACCCACTTGGTAAAGAAATCAGTACCCAACAAAATAAACTTGTGCTGTAAGGACGAATGGGGGTTAATCTCTCCTACGAAATCCAATGCCCAACCCCTACCAGACCAAGGTTTGATAATAGGCTGTAGAGGAATGTTTGGAATCCGCTGAACCGGTCCATGCTTTTGACATTCCTGACAACCCTGAGCAAAACTATGACAGTCTTTCAAAACAGATGGCCAGTAGTATCCATATCTTCTAATAAGCCACCTCATTTTAGGTCCGGATTGATGAGAACCACAGACCCCTAAGTGTACCTCCCTCATGATCCGCTTGGCCTCGGTGCCAAAGATACACCTTAATAAGACTCCATCCTCCCCTCGCCGGAACAGTTCCTCTCCCCTGAGAAGGTAATTGGTAACAAGGTATCTGATTCTTCTTTCAGATGGTGCGGATGGGTCTTTCAAATATGCGATGATTGGTATCCGCCAATCAGTGTCGATAGGCTCGACTGTAGCAACCAACCACTCTCCGCGGTCCTCCCGGCGGATGGCAAAAGATGGTAAAGTCCTGCGCTCTACCTTAAGGATTCTTTCCTTCACTCCATGGGCTAAGCTGATTCCTGTGGCCAACTGCGCCAATTCATTAGCTCCAAAATTCATCTCCCTGGGAATGTAGTCTAAAGAAACATCAATGAACCGGTCTAGCAACTCAATAGCCCGCTCATAATAGTACAACAAATGAAAAGAAACACATTTGTAGACCCCTGTAAGCTGGTTAATAACTAGCATCGAGTCTCCAAGCACTTCAACCTCTTGTGCTCCCAGGTCTATCAGTAACTCCAGCCCAATGAGCAGTGCCTCATACTCCGCCTGGTTATTGGTGCACGTCCATTCCAGTTGAAAAGAGTAAAGATACTTGGTACCTGCTGGATTCTGGATACAAATCCCTGCACCCGCCAGTTTACTGGTACTGCTGCCGTCAAAGTGTAAAACCCAAGGCTGGTACCGGATCATGCTAGCAAACCTTGGCGGTTCCGAGAATTCATCCTCAATAGGATGGTGCAAAAGAAAATCCGCTATCGCCTGACCAGTCATAGCCTTCAGTGGCGCATATTGCAAGGAAAACTCTGAAAGGGCTAACACCCACTTGCCAATCCTACCCCTTAGGATAGGTCTCATTAGCATGTACTTCACCAAATCCGTATGTGCCACCACTATTGTCGTGAAGGAAAGCATATAGTGGCGGAGCTTGATGCCAGCAAAATATAGGGCTAAACACAGCCGTTCAATTGGTGAATGCCTGGTCTCTGCGTCCAACAGTGTCCCTGCTAATGTAAGACACTGCATATTCAATCTTCTTTCCATCCGCCAGAGTCTCATCTTGGGCCAGCAGGCCTGCAATGGAAATATCAGACACAAAAATATATAATTTGAGGGGAATACCAGGCGTGGGCGGCCGAAGGACTGGCGGACTAGCCGAGTATTCTTTGATCCTGTCAAAAGCAGCTTGGTGCTCAGGACCCCATTTAAACTCTTCTCCTGGTTTGAGTTTGAGTAGAGGAGAGAAAAGTGCAACTTTGCCTGCTGAGTTGGATATAAACATTCTGAGGAAATTAATTTTACCCAACAAGCTTTGTAACTCTTTCTTATTCCTTGGCGCTGGTGCATCTAGCACAGCCTGTACTTTGTCACCAGCCACCTCAATGCCTCTCTCATGCACCACAAACCCTAGAAAGTCACCAGCACAAACCCCAAAAACACACTTGGCTGGATTCATTTTGAGCTGGTGCTTTCTCATGATAGTGAACACCCCACGGAGGTGATCAATGTGGTTTCCCCTTTTCTTTGATTTTACCACCACATCGTCAATGTAAACTTCCAGGATGTCCCCCAATATCTTACTAAAAATGACGTTCATTGCACGTTGGTACGTAGCTCCTGCATTGGTTAAGCCAAATGGCATACTAAGATATTCGAATGCTCCTGTGAACCCTGGGCAGCGGAAAGACGTTTTAGGGATGTCTGGCTCATATATAGGAATCTGGTGATAACCCGCCGTACCGTCCATAAAGGACAACATCTCATGCCCCGCTACTGCATCCACCAGCATATCCGCTATAGGCATAGGATAGACATCCTTAGGTGATGCAGCATTCAAATCTCTGTAATCCACACAGACTCTAATCTTGCCATTCTTCTTCCTGACAGGAACAATGTTGGATAACCATTCCGGATAAAGAGTCGGTCTGATTATCCCAGCCTCAACCATGCTCTGAACCTCTTGTTTGACCGCCATTGCAGTTTCAGCATTCATCCGCCGTTGCTCTTGTTTGACTGGCCTGCATCCTTCCTTGATGGGGAGGCGATGGCAAGCCAGCTCCTTTGACAAACCCGGCATATCTTGGTATTTCTCTGCAAAGCAATCTTTAAACTCCTGCAGCAACCCTATCAGTCGCTGTCTCAAATATGGTTCAAGGTACTGACTAAACCCCACTTCTATGGGCTCTGTTTCTGTCCCCAAGTTAACTTTCTCCACAGGATCATGTACCTTGGGTGGAGTATCATCCAAAGCTGCTGGAGCAGGCTGAATTACTTCCATCCCCGCAAAAGCGTCAATATCTTCTTCCTCAATGCACTCAACCAGTGCAACCCCTTCCCAGACCATCTGCTCTAATCTATAAATAGACAATTGTTGTAGTAATAGAGCCAAGGTCTCCGACTCCTCATGAGAGAGGGCGTCACTCATTGGATACGTTAGGAAGAAGTTCAATGGAAATTGGTCGGCTATAATCCGCTATAGCCTGGGCAATCCCCCATTGAGTCAATTCGTTCTGGGTCACCCGAATTGGATGCCCCTTATGATCAATACCCTCTACTCTGAGAGGTCGCATGTTTCTTGTATAATAGCTGGCCTCCAACTGGCAGGCCGCTATCGAATAAGGACGCTCATCCGCCTTGATGAGCACAGGTAAATCTGTGACCGGATCCCACATAATCAACTCCTGATGAAGAGATGAGGGAACTGCTAGTGCTTTGTGGATCCAGTCTCTCTCTAAAATCATGTGATAGGGAGCGTCCGCCTCAGCAACAAAAAACCCTTGGTAAGCGTCCGAAGGTCCTATCTTCACCTTGAGCATTGATAGGAGCACAATGTGCGACGATATTATATGTTTTTACCTTCATTTATGCTTTGTTTAACCCTTATTTTTCTAAGATAGAGTCATAATATAGTTTAGTGTTAATTTGGTAGAGTTTGGCGAAAAGTTGGTTAAGAATCCGAAAAAATGACAAAGTATGAGGAATCTGGAAAATAATGCAAGTTGTCTTTTTCGTGATTCTGAGATGAGTAAAAATGCGATCTATCCTTGTCCGAATTTAATGAAATTTGGTGTGCGTATTATTCATATACTGAGGAATGTTGTGTTAAAATTTCAGATCAATCGGAGTTCGGGAAGTCACCCAAAAGATGGCTGCAACTTGGCAGTCCGAGCAAACCAATCCAGGGACTTCCAGGATTTTCCTGGGACTGTGTCCCAATTTCGAAAAATCATTCCCGACGACTCATAAGGAATTTGATCAAACTGTTTTATATGGAGGTAGCTATGTGTGTCTAGTTTCTCTGGGACTTGTAATCGCATCAATCGGAGCTCTGAGGAGGAAGTTATGCCGGATTTACTGGAGTAAGGTCATTCTGCCGGGAAAACAACAACTATCCCGGTTGCACAAGGAAAGCTTTCTTTTGGACTTTTGAAGCATGGATCGGATATTATGGACCTAAAGATATGTCCATACTAACTTAATGAGAAGATTCAAGTCCAAGATAAGGCCAAGAAGAGTCTAGAAGAAAAGAATTCAGATAATAAGAGAAAGAAAAAGAATCCTGATAAATTTCGGAAAAATTCCTGTGCACGTCTCTCAACTTCCACGGACTCTCCTGGACAGCTCACAATGAATCAGAATTCGAGCCTTATATGGATAGAAAGCTACGGGGGTCTAGTTTCCAACCCAACTGGAATCACCTCAATATCTATTTTCTACGGAAAGATATTCCATAATCTTCACTCGAATGTCAAATCTGCCAGCAGGATAAGTTTGAGAAAAACTAGGTTTTGTAAACCCTAGCTGCCTCCCTTGCCTCTATAAATACCACAACATAATTTCAGAATAATCATCTTCTCTTCCTCACTTAAACTTGCCGAAACTCTGCCGAATTCTCTCCAAAAATCCTCACCAAGAACATAGCCGAACCATCTTCCACCACCTTTCATAAAATCATTCCAATCATCAACACCAATCCACTTGCCGAATTCTTCAACAAGGTTATCACTTGGATTGTAATTTTTGATGGCTTTAGTTTCTTTGTATTTATACATTAATTTGTCTATGAATTATGTATGGATTCTTGGTTCCAATTTTGGTTTTGTAAATTATTCATGGGATTTCCGAATTCTTGTTATATTATTTGGTTATCTTTGGTTTAATTTCCGAATTATGCTTGTGATTTAATTGAATATGGTATGATGGGCAGTAGGCTTTTGCATGTTTTCTTGATTTAATTAGGTTTATTTCCTTAATTCGTGTGCAACCGAAGGAGATGTCTAGATGCATTCAAAAGGCCATGAGTGTTGTCTAGATGTTGAATTCACTTGCCGATTTAATACATGTTGGATCATACGCGAAGTTGGTTTTAATGTGTATTTATCTAAGGGCTAGAGTAATTCTGGAAATTTACACGTCGATGTGGGATGAGTGACGCCATACCTGCTAACATGTTCCAATTTGACATATTGTGCTTATGTGCTATTTGTGTTTAATTTCTACGCGAAGTGTTGTTAAACCGATTAGTACCATGTTTAGGATTATACGCGAAGTTAATTCTAAATACTTGTGATGTTTTGAATAATTAGATATACCGCGAAGGCTCTAATTAAATTGGAACTTAGGTGATCTTGAATTCGATATTTGCTTGCTGCCCCTATTACTTGTTTTAATTTCGTTGCATGTGTAATGAGTTTTGTGTTTTGTGATTGTGTGGAAGATGTTGATAAATTGTATATAATAATTTAGGCTTTAATTTTTGTAAAAATCAGTAGGTAATTAGACATAAAAATCGACAACCCCCTTATGTGCAAAACTTTGTGTGATTGAAAGCCCTTGATTTTCCCGGATAGAACGATCCCTACTTGTCTTAACTACAATTGACAAACGAAGGGTATTATGTGTATGAAGTTGTTTTGCAGGTACTTTGTGCTTGGATTATGTCTCCATCAAGCATGACCACTCCAGAAGTAGGAGTAACATTCCCCGAAAACCCCTTAACCTTAGAGACTGTACTAATGAGTTTCTCCTTTGGAATTTTGAGCTGTTCCTTGGTTGTGGTGGTGATAATGCTCACGGCAGCTCCAGTGTCTACCAAAACCTTATGGACCTTGATTCCTTCCACCTCTGCTGTGACATACAAAGGCTTCATATGCTGGGACATATCAAACGTTGGCTTAGCGAACATCACGCATTGCTTCAACAGATCTCCAACACCCTCAGGATACTTGTGGTTGGATTGGAAAACCCCAGGCTTTGCCTCTGCCTCATTCTCATCCTCAGGCTCCTGCACCAAATATACTGGTTTGGCCGATTTCTCATCATTGATAAAGTGTGCAATGGGCACAGGCTCTGGCAGAGCATAGGCTGACGAGAGTATAAAAGCCATGTTACAATCCAGGTCCCCAATATCCAAAGACGCTGTGTTACAGTGATGGACCATAGCTTCATCCTCAACATGCTCTTCTTCCATTGGCACTTCTTCCTCATCCGCCAACTCTGGTTCATCCTCATAGTCAACCATTTCGTCCTCCTTGTTGAGGTCTGCATTTCCTACTTCAGAATCGGCCTTCAGGCTAGAGGCGACCGATGATGGTTTTGTTAGCACATGCATCTGCAGCTTCTTAGCTGCATACTCCACAAAATTGGTAGGCGCCTTTGGCTCCTTTGGCTTGGCCTGAGATAGGATAGTGAGTGGCCTGCTTGGCTCTGCCAATGCTAAACTGGATTCCTTGGAAGCAACAGCCCCCGCAGGTACCCCCACGATACTCGTGCTTGCGGCCAATGACGCACTGCTTTCCTTAGGCACCCACCTCATAACAGTGGAATCCTTCTTGGTGTCGATCACTATCACGTCATCCTGAGGCTCTGGCACCACCTGTCTTCCAATAGCCTCTGGCTGTGCCTTCCTTGGGGAAGATTGTTCTGCCTTTGATCGTTCAGGAGAGAAAGCCAGTCTCCTCCTTGGCCTTGACTGAGGTGCTCCAGTAGCCCTTGGCAGATCCGCCAACCTGTCATGAACGTTCCTCCGGGGAACTGGTGGAGCTTCCACGGAGCGCTTTCGCCTGGAATCCACATAGGACTTAGTCCTGACTCTGTATCGCCTGTGAACCTGCTCCACATGCTCTATTGGTACTGACAGCTCCTCCTCAGTAACCCTTCCTGCAGCTAGATCCGCCAATGTTTGTTTGGCCTTGCCAAAACGCTTCCTTTCATTCCTGGTGGTCACTACAGCAAGCTCAACAGCCTTACCGGCCCGCTGTGTATACCATCTGTCCGCCTTAGGATCATTCCTAGAAGCTGGCGGAATGTAAACCTTCACAGATGGCTATGGATTCGCACCTTTGTGCGAACCCCCAGCCGTGGCTGACTTCACTCCAGAAGGTCCTGGGTCCTGCCTGGACTTCGCCCTGCTAGCATAACTATCCTCAGAGCCATGGTGATACTTCACCCGCTTGAGGTTCTCCCTTCCTGCCCTTTCAGGAGGCGGATGTTCTAACTTAGCCCTTTTCTAAGGCTCTCTTCTCAGCCCTGTCCTCTGCCTCCTTCAAAGCTGTTTGAAATTCATCAAAGGTGATAGGCTGCCCTGTATTCAACCTGCAGGTTAGGCAAAGCTTAGACCGAGGGACTAACACCATGTCCTCTTCTTCAATAGCCCCAACCCACAACTCTGGGCAAGGACTAGCTTTATTCTCCGTAAATTCCAACTTTCCATCGCTCAACCACTCCTGCAGCTGATCCTTCATACCTACACATTGAGAGGTACAATGATCAGACGATCGATGGAAAATGCATGTGTGTCCGCCATCCCCGCTATTAGGATGGCACTGATAAAACTCCTTAACCTCCGGTGCCCCTTGGCGCACCATAGCTTCCCATATTTCCTCAGCTTTGCTTGCATCATACGTATATTCCTGAAACCGGGAAACCTGCTTCCTGAGCTGCTTAGTTGGACCCAAACCAGCACTAATTTCAATCGCATTCACCCGCGGGCCAGTCTTAGCAGCAGCCCATTGAGGTTCCTTGGGTACCTCCAACTGCAAGGTTTTATCATTAATCCAAGTCTGCAGCTGATCCTTCAACTTCACACAATCCTTGGTATTGTGGTTATTCATATTGTGAAAGCTACAGTACATCTTTCCAGCCATGTAATCAGACTTGGGAATGAATCCGCCCTCATGCTGCAGACGCCCCTGGTTGAACAACTCCTGCAGAATCTCTGGAGCCTTATGAGCATTGTAGGTATATGAATCAAAAGCTGACTTGGTTGGAAGCGGGGTCACTATTTTGACCGTCTCCCTGACCAACCTCGCGGTTTTGGACTGTAATGGTCTCTGATCAGTCCTCTCTATAGCCGCTACTTCGTGTTCCAAATCCTCATCATCAACCCATGTCAGGATTGGTCTAGGCACGGCATCCGCCTGGATAGTCGCCACTGTCTTAGAAATAGCAGGAAGTGGGGTCTTGGGCTTCAAAGTCCCAGGATAATAGGACAAAGGAGTCCCCTTCCTCCTTTCATTCTTTTCCCTAGACCGATCAACATAATGCTGTTTCTGACCTAGCCTATTGGTCAGATCCGCCATAGTGGTCACATGAACCTGCCTGAATCCTTGGCGGATCTCATCCACCAAACTATCAATCGCCATCCTCACTGCATGTTCCTCTGGAATATCCATCTCGCAACGAGTTAATTCCAACTTAAACCTTCTCAAATAGTTAGTGGCGAATTCGCCAGGCCTCTGCTCTGTTTCAGCTAGGTCTTTGATCCCAATCTTTGCCTCAACAACACCAAACATAGTTCTGAAAAGAACCTCCATAGTCTTCCAGTCTGGTATTGTTCCAGGCTTGAGCCGCTTGTACCAAATAGCTGCCTCTCCCGCCAGAGATGTGGGAAAGAGCTTCAACCTCATGATTGGATCCTCAGCATATTGACCAGATTCATTAGTGAAACGCACGTGCGTTTCAGCATCCTCCGACGTCTGGCCAGTAAATGGAGTGAAGCGAATTGGTTTAAATCCAGCAGGGAAAGGTACTGCATTGATCTCTCGAGTTAATGGATTCTCATACGTCTTGTTGACGTCGGGTAACCCCTGCAGCTCTCTAAACTTCTCAACAAAAACCCTGCCAATATCCTCCATGGTCAACTGGGCCACGACATCCGCTGGTGGCTCTGGCGGATTGTTGCCACCCGGTCCAATGGGAGGAACACTTCCACCTGCATGGTTGTTGGCAGCCCCGGCATTAGCTCCAGGTCCGCCGTTAGCACCTACTCCACCAGTCTCGCCACGACCAGCTATCCGTCCTCGCCTGTCTCTCGGCGGATTCGTACGGTCAAACCCCTCGAACTGATCAAACCGATCATAAAGTTGCCCCATCATGGTGGTCATGTTCTCGAGCGTGGCATTGGTAGCCGCCAACTGCTCCTGTTGCTGTCGCCAACAATTGTCGGAGTTCCTGACATGGGCAACCATGCTATCTGCCAGCAGCCTCTGCTGTCCGGCCAGATAGTTGAAATTGGAAGTGAACCCCGTTTGCTCTGTTTCCATTCGCTTAACGGATTCACACAAATCAATGACCACATTGTTGGCCTTCTTCAGAATTTCGTCTGTACGACAAGATTTGTCGATCAACATCCTCAGCGTGTCCGTCACCTCAGTGGGAGATGCAGTCTCCCCAGTAAATGGTGCAACAGGTGACGCAGGCGGATCCGCGGACTCGTCGGCGAACCCCTCTTCTAAAAAACCAAATGAGGCTGCCCGGTTTGTAATGCCAAGAGAATTGTTGTCAACCTGGGAAGCAGCCGTCACCTCCAATATCTCCCCCTCAGCCGCGACAACTGGTGCAACGGCCGCTGGGATCAGATTTCTTCTGTCTCGCACGGCCTTAAGGGCTGCAGCAATAGTTGCTTCATCCCCAAGGGCCCCGCTAAACACTTCTCTAGCTTCAGCGTCAGTTAATCCCCTACAATCAGCTGTTTCGTTCTTGAGCAGCTCCTTATGAGAATTCTTCAAACAATTCATGGTTATCCTTCTGTAAGGATCACCCTTCGTAGATCCCGCAATCTTGACACTGGTCCCACTGGGCGTGCCAAAATGTTCGTGGCGGATTTAGCACCCGGCGAACAGTCAGCACTTGGGGGTGGCGAAAGTAACTTCCTTCGTGTGTCTTCTGTGTGCTTAGGCGTGCCAGCACCTTTTGGAGTGGTGCAACTCGACTGCGGACGACCCCTGGCGAGTCCTCTCGTCTGCTCCCAATAGACTCTGACTTCTTGATCAAGCAACTATTACGCGGGCGCTGACTAAGCCGGCGTACAGGGCTCGAACAAGACCTGAATAGAACTGGCTAACATGATTTTCTTCTCAACCCCCTACGGATTGAGGATCTTACTTTGATCCGGAGAAACAAAGCAGAGCTAAACCAAGATCACGGGTGTTTGTTACCGGGGTAACGACTCGATTGCTACCAGAGTAGCGGACTGACTCGATAGGCTCAGCAACCGCTCGACACGAATGCCAGATATGATCGATCGCAGGTGGAGGCAAATTGTGTGAGTTGCTCTGGAGAGGATTTGCAAGTTAGCGGTGCGCTAGAACTTGTGTTTGTTTGTAGATGGTTGTGAACCCTTTCTCAGTTACAAAAGAGTTATATTTATATGACTCACGAAACCCTAATGCTTGAAGATCCAGCCTGGCGGATTCCGAGATTGACTTGGACTATCCTTCCTTAAACCACCTCTAATCAGATCGGTTAAGAATAAATTGAGATCAGAATTTCCCTTAACTTAGGGAACTCATTAAGAACCGTATATTGTCCAGATTAACATTCAATTAACCCCAAGATAAGCCAAACCGGTTCCAAAGAAGATCATTTCCTAATTTGGCTAAGATATCTTTACAAATGGATTGCTATATGTAACAACCCCTAATTACCTCCATCAGCATTTATGCATTACTATCCCTCAAGGCAATTTATGATTATCACGAAATAACCCCCAACTGATCAAGTAACAAATCAACTCTCTCACTTTTCAAGCATTCTTTCCTCAAAAGAATTAGGAAGTGTGCATACTGGATTTTGTTTAAACTAAAACCCCTTTGGGCCTCGGGGTAAAAGTCCAATTTAAGGAAACTCCAGTTGTGGCCCAAACATCATTGTCGCCCAAAACCCATTGGGAACGATGGGGTGGGGATACTACCAAACGTCTAGACCCACCACATAACCAAGCAACCATCAGATGGTTCGTTGTCAACCTCTTCATCCATGCCTCCTCAGTCACGGGAACTGGAAGGGATGGCCAACAATTGCTCCGTGATGGATTTAAATGCAGCCACCAAGAGGGAGAGGAAAAGAGAGGGAGAGATATGTGGAGGAAATGGGATAAGAGGAAGGTCAACAAAAGAAGCACTCCCAACTTGTTGAAAGAAAAACATAATGTAACTGAACAGAGAGAATCAAGTAATTAGCATTCAATACTTTTAACTGAAAATATCAATCATTATTGTCATTATATATGTTGTAATTACCGTTGTAATACTCACCCTATATAAATGGGATTATCAATGAAATGAGTAAACCAATTCTCATTTTCCTATTACACTTTATCAGCATTTTGCTTTAACCAAAGAAAAAAAAACCTATGTTTTGTCCCTGAAAAAATAAACCAAAGCCCTGAAAAATTGCACTGCCGGCAACAAAGAAGGCCAAAGATGGTTTTTGGTGACAATCTGTCATCGGAAAAGGAAGAAAAACTAAAGATCTCATTCTGCCGACGATAATCTTGTTGGCAGAGAATCGAAAAATCTCATGGCACCCAGAAATTTTCACTGGGCACCCATATCCTTCCGTTCCCCAACCGCGGCGCCCAGGCCGGCGTCTCCTCTGATGTCATTCGCCGACGACGCTGTCAAACGGACATCGACCCGAACCTAGTTCTTCTCCGTTCGAATTTTCCTCGATGCAGCCCTGTGTTTTTTACGCCAGCCCCGTCCCGCATGCCTCCCTCTGCAGCAAAACCCAGCCGTGCGCATGGCCAGACTAGACGTCCCTCGTACGAAGCCCTAGCACGCACCAACCTAGTTGGCACAGCCTCTGACGCCTTGAGCTCCGACCAAGGACCAACGATGCACTGCGTCGAGGAACCAGCACCACCGCCGATCTGCGGCTCCTATTCGGGTCGACTCCATCAACCCCGACGGCGCCAGAGCAGCGTCGATCTATCGATGCAAGTGATGCCCTCGATGTATGCAGCGCCTCCGACCCCTCAGCACCGAACGACGATCCAACGCCACTGCTTGCTCATCACCACCGCACGACCCGGACCACAACCAGACCTGCTAAACTCGGACTTGCGTGACCCGACCCACGAGAAAAAAAATTTATATCTTTTGGTAAAATTCAAAAATAATATATTCATATTTACTATATGACTATTTACTATTTTGTTTTTAATGATAAAGATGAAATTATTTATTTTATATGGTAAATGTGAAAATATATATGATTAAAGTGTCTAATCATATGAATATTGTTGTCTTTACATGTGACGTTTAATTACGATGTGGCAATTCATATGCGACGACAATATGGAGTCGGAAATTGAGCAATCACTTCATATGCAGTTTATTTGACAAACTAACAATAAGAATTAACTAAAGTCGTCATTTTCGTTAAATTTCGTTTAAACTAATCTATGATATAATACTCTATTTAAATTGCATTAATATTTATCTAAATGTTAAATTTAGAGTATTATATATTCATTTTTGTTCAAGGAGAAAAGATAATAGGGAGAACTGTGTGTTTATTGATTGATAGAGAGACCTTTATATAGACATTACATCAAGTATCCCGATAAATCAGGGATTCCTTATCTATTACATAATCAACTATACTAGTCTAATTAGGTCAAGACACATCCAGGAAGTTACGGAAATAACCTTCCTACAACACTCCCCCTTGTGTCGAGCGCCTATGTCTTCATGGTGCTTACCATGTTGCCTCACTAAAACCTTGTCAGTAAAACAAAAACCTCTTGGGTAAAAATAAAATGCATGGACGAAGGGAAAAGAGCACAACACACCAACACTACACTTGTGAATAACATGTGATATAGACTCCCCCTGATGTCTAACAAACTTAGAGCTCTGATATATGGCGCATACCTAGGCTCTTTACATGTTTCACATGCATAGATTTTTCCAAAGACTTGGTAAACAAATCTGCAACTTTCGCATCTGAACTCACTTGATTAACTTGGATGTTCAGGAATTCCTGTTGTTGCACATTGTAAAAGAACTTGGGCGATGTATGCTTAGTGTTATCACCTTTGATAAAACCTAACTTCATCTGCTCAATGCAGGCAGCATTATCTTCGGTGGTAGACACTAGTCCACACGAATCACGAATGTGGTGAATAACTTACCTTAGCCAGACACATTCTCTAACAGCCTCATGGAGGGCAATGATCTCTGCGTGATTCAATGAAGTAGCAACCAAAGTTTGCTTAGTTAATCTCCAGGATATCGCTGTATTTCCCATGGTAAAAACATAACCAGTTTGGGAACGAGCTCGATGCGGGTTAGAGAGATACCCAGCATCCGCGAAACCAACTAACACGTTGTTGGGAGTCTTTGAGTAAGGGAGACGTCCAGAGAAGGGCACATTTGAATGACCGGATGCATCGCCATCATCATCCTCCACGCCGCCGGCGCTAGTAACAGTACCACGACGTACGATGGCACTGCCGAGGCGGCCGAAAACGTTGGTGTGAGGAGGGTGATTGGCGGGATTTTCTCTCTTTGTGCTGAAGGAACCTTTCAAGTAACGAAACAAATGCTTGATACCGTTCCAATGACGATGCGTAGGCGCTGAGCTAAATCTAGCTAGTAAGTTCACAGCGAAAACAATGTCTGGTCTAGTGCACTGTGCCAAATACAAAAGTACCTCAATCGCACGTATGGGTACTCAGCACCAAGAATCTCTTCTTCATCCTCTTTGGGACGGAATGGATCCTTGTTTATGTCCAGACTGCGAACGACCATGGGAGTAGACAACGGCGTACATGTATCCATGTTGAAACGCCTGAGCATCTTCTGCGAATAAGCAGACTGGTGAACCAGAATACCCTTGGTTCTATGCTCTAACTCAAGTCCTAAACAGAACTTAGTCTTCCCAAGATCCTTCATCTCGAACTCAGATTTCAAGAATGAAACTGTCTCTTCAATCTCACTTGAAGTACCGATGGCATTCATGTCATCAACATAGACAGCTACAATAGCAAATCCAGAGTCGGTCTTTTTAATGAACACGCATGGGCATAACTCATCATTCTTGTAACCCCTCCGAATCAAATATTCACGTAGGCGATTGTACCACATCCTTCCGGATTGTTTAAGTCCATACAGTGAACGTTGCAGCTTAACTGCATAAGCACTCCGTGGTTTAGAGTCTTTTGATTCGGGCACATGAATTCCTTCAGGAACTCTCATGTAGATATCGGTATCTAGATCCCCATATAGATACGCTGTAACTACATCCATCAGTTACATACTCAGTTTTTCGGACACTACTAAACTGATCAAGTAGCGGAAAGTAATGATGTCCATTACGGGAGAGTACGTCTCCTCATAGTCAATACCAGGACGCTACGAGAAGCCTTGTGCCACGAGTCTTGCCTTATATCGCAAGATCTCATGCTTCTCATTGCGCTTACGAACAAAGACCCACTTATGTCTGACAGGTTTAACGCCTTTAGGGATCAATTCAACAGATACAAAGACTTGTCTTTTATCTAATGAGTCAAGTTCTGCTTGTATTGCTTCTTTCCACTTCGGCCAATCTGCTCTTTGTTGACATTCAGTCACTGAGCGTGTTTCAACTTCATCGTCATGGATGATCTCTTGTGCGACGGAATAAGCATATATATCATCGACGTGTGTGGAGGCTCTATCCACTAAGAGACACGCGTTATTCAAACTGAGCGAGATTTCTTTGTTCTCTGGAGTCAGCATTGGTTCTGTGTCATCCCACAGAAATGATTCAGTTGACTCATGGACATAACTATAGTCAGAGACAATGTCATGCGATGGATTCGCATCGTCGATGATGAGCGGATTTTGTGCCTTCGCTCGCTTCTTTCGAGGGTTTTTATCTTGAGAATTCTTCGGTCTCCCCCTCTTCCTGGTGGGAGCCGAGGCCGAAGCTGCTGCCCCTTCAAAGTCCATCAGAGCACCGTTGCGATCCGATTCAACAATAGCGACGCCACGGCGTACGATGGCGTCGTCGCCGGCGTCACCCTCACCTGAGGATATGCCGACGGCACTAGGTCTTAGGGCAGCCGAACCGGTCCCGTAATTCGGGACCTCCAACCTTGTCGGTACGTTTGCAACAGGTACATGTGATCTTGTCACTTTCGCAATATCAGTGAAAGCGTCGGGCATCGAATCCGCGACTTTCTGAAGATCGATAATGCGTTGCACTTCAAGCTCACTTTGAGCAGTGCGAGGATCATGAAGAGACAAATCGTTGGGGGCACACCATGTCAATTCCTGACGTTCATTCGGATTGAGTGCATTCCTATCTCCCCCTAACGGCGGGAAGTGTGTCTCATCAAAGTGACAGTCTGCAAATCGCGCAGTAAATAGATCACCGGTGGTTGGTTCGAAGTAGCGGATTATTGTTGGCGAGTCATAGCCAATATAGATGCCTAAATGTCGTTGTGGACCCATTTTGATACGCAAAGGAGGCGTAATTGGCACATAAACTGCACAACCGAAAGTACGTAAGTGCGATAGATTGAGTTCAAAACCAGTTACCATCTGGTAGGCACTAAACGCATTGTTGGCAATGGGTCGAAAACGAATAAGCATCGCTGCATGCAGTATTGCATATCCCCAAGCAGAAACTGGCAAATTGGTTCCCATAACCCATGCCCTAGCCATTAGCTGGAGTCGCTGAATGGTGGCTTCTGCAAGGCCGTTTTGAGAATGAACATGAGGAACAGGGTGTTCTATTTCAATCCCAAAGGACATACAATAATCATCCAATGCTTTGGAGGTAAACTCACCAGCATTATCCATCCTAATAGATTTGATAGGATGGTCAGGGTGGTTAGCCCTAAACTTAATGATTTGAGCTAAAAGCTTGGTGAATGCAGCATTTCTTGTGGACAACAACACGACGTGTGACCAACGCGTCGACGCATCAACCAGCACCATAAAATACTTAAATGGGCCGCATTCTGGTTTGATTGGTCCACAAATATCACCTTGGATTCGATGTAAGAATGGTATATTATGAGTTGAAGCTCTGGCGAATGAAGGACGAGCATGCAATTTAGCAAGCGACCAAGCCTTACAGAATGAGCGATGGGCATTGGAAATTGTTGTTGTGGCATAAGAGGACACATGTGGTGATGCCCCATGTCCCTGTGAAGGGTGGGACGGCACGACGTGCGGCGAAGGCCGCTTCCTTATCCACCAGGTGTGCGGCCCCGAAACCCTGTGAAGGGGGGGCGGTGGCGAGTGTGGCTTTAAGGCCACAGTCTGGCAAGGAGCTTGGCTCCTGCGTACATCACGATGTTGAGTCGCGGTAAGAGGTTCTTCCAATCTCTTTTTCGACTTGAAAAATGGATGTCCATGGGAGTTCTTTAGAATCCGGATCATCATATCACGGCCAGGGTGGCCTAGTCGAGCATGCCAAAGTTTATAATCATTAGTGTCACAAAAATTGTCAGTGACAGCATATGATTCGAAGACACGGGCTGTAGTGAGATATAAGCCATTGTCTTCAATGCACGACATCTTCTCTAAGATACGGCGGCAGCCGTGTTCTTGAGAAGTAATGCATAAGTATTCTTCACCATTCTCAGCATATGTATCCAAGTGATAACAGTTGGCACAGATATCCTTAAAACTCAGCAGGGTTCGATTTGTTCTCGGCGCATAGAGAGCATCAATGACATTGATAACGGTACCATTTGGTAACATAAATTCAGCGGTTCCTCGCCCTTTGACAACCGGCGAGGTACCTATCAATGTTGTCATAGATGAACGATACGGCATTAAATCCGTAAACAACTGCCTATTCCTTAGAATAGTGTGGGTAGTTCCACTATCAGCTAGACACTCAACTTCTCCACGAGACATCTACAAAGAGAAGAAAACTTGGGTTAGTTTCTCGGGAGAACAGTCTAATCACTACGTCGTAGGATAGAGAAAGAAAGGGGAATAAATCCCATCGAGTGTATCACATGGCATTTGGACATTATAACGTCGACTAAAGTCGAAAAATGCAAGGTTGAATGTTTCATAACCAAGCAATCATCATCAGAAACCAAAACGAAACCGAGGTTGCGCACATTGTGGTATTGAACACCTTTGGTAACTGGAATAAAACGAGAACAAGCCTCTTAGGATTGGTGTTAAAACACCTCTCGGGCTGCACACCAGCCGAAGCTGTGGATGTCAAAGACACATGGTGTCGTGGCACCAGAGTGTGGCGGATGCCGAGCCTACTTCACCTTAATGTGCCGATGGCGGCCCGTTCGCCTCCCTTTTTTTTTGTTTTTTTTTTATTTAGGGATTGATCGTAGGTGGGATTATAAGTCTAAAATATAGAGCCTATGTGACCCAAATGTGGCGTCACAAGAACCACGTGAGTTGTTAATACACGAACCTGATTGCATAAAAACATAAAATTTCTCACAATATGGGAAAACAGAGAAATTTTATTAAGTGCCAATTTGAATACATCAACTTCTAATTCCAAAATAAACAGACTAACAAGAGTCATAAAAACATGGCGAATGCCATTACAATACTTGATAAACTAGAAAAGCCAAATACATAGACTAATCAAAATCCAGGACATCAAGAGTTTGTGGTTGCGTCTTTGGAGAATCCACATGATGAGCATAATTTGCGTCAATCATCTCGTCCTCAGCATAATTGCTTTCCTCAAACAGAAACCTCTTGTACTTCTTGTAGGCATTTAACATCTCCTTACTAGCTCGACAATCGCGATGGTAGTGTTTGGAGGAACCACACTTGTAGCACGGAGCAAATTGAGCATTCTGGTTATTGCTATGAGGTCTATGAGGGTTTGGTACCGGGCCTAGATGGGGTCCGTGGCCGGTCCGGCCTCCCCCTGAAGGTGGTGTGGCTTCGCCACTTTCTCGCCTCCAAGTGTTGGAGCGTCGTGTCACTTTGTTTCCAGCATTCTGATTTCTTCCACGTACCGGATTGTACGGGGCATGGCGGCCTTTATTTTTCTGCTTTGAAGTCTTCCCATAATGAGTCTGTGGTGTTTGAATTGGTTTTGTACCAACAGGTCTCTGGCTACTATTGAGCCTAATCTCAGAATGGCGCTCTTTTTTAGCCAATATTGCCATAAGGTCAGCGAATGTCCTGATTCTGCCTTCATCAACTGAGATCTTATATTGATGTCCGAGGACATCGTAGGCCATGGGGAATGTATTAAATATTTTCTCCAGAAGATCTTTATCAGTTTTGATGACATCAACCGTGCCAACATCCGCCTGTAGACTAATCATATCATAATTGTATTTGTCTACTTTGTCATAATCCGAGAAACGGATTTGTTCCCATTTAAGGGTGAGCTCTGGAAGAAGCATGTCATGGACATTGTTAAATCGCTGTTAGAGCGTGTCCCATAAAATTTTGGGATCTTTTATTGACAAATATTGTCGCTTCAGAGTCGGGTGGATATGGCGCATCAAATACATGAGGGCCTGAGCCTTGGCATGGTCCCCAAAAGGGGTGGTGGCGGCTGTATCAGTCAGAAAGGCTGGAAACCCTTTGCTTTGGAAAGCAATTTCAACATCGGAAACCCATCGATGGTAGTCTTTGCCTTAAAGATCCAAGATCTCAAAATCAGGGCGTGACAGTGACGACGACGACATCTACAAGAGAATAATACGTCGGATTAGTATCACTTGAAACAGATACTATCAAGTATAGATTGGAATTAGAAGGGATATATTCGGTCACATGAAAACTAGTTTCGATGCGAAAAATTGTTTTCTTTTGATACATAAACCAGCGGTTTCATACCGCACCTTCAAACAGTGGCGTACTCAGACATCCACATAAGCATCTCTTTTTCTTTTAATTCCCTTTCAACGTGATTTCCTCAGGACCATCACTTAAAACTGCGACCATAGGGGAGATGAAATCCTCATTCTAGGTCTCATCAGCGATATAAGAATGGCCAGAATCGGAGTAGAAGAAAGGCTAATAGCGCCCGATATAATATATCTATAGTTCAAAAGCAGGAACTTTTATAAAATTTTTACCTTTTGATCAAAGGAACGAGAGCGTAAAACTTGTTCTTCGACTCTTGTCTGGTTCTCGAGCCTCTTTTTACGCGAGTAATCTGGCGGAGCTATCTTGAAAAGTTGATGGCGAGCGAACAGGCCGGCGAGCGAATAGGCTGGCTAAGGAATTGGCTGGCGAGCGCGTGGGCTGGTGAGCGAGTAGGCTGGCGAGCGCGCGGGTTGGTGAGCGAGCAAATTGGCGAGCGCGCGGGCCGGCGAGCGGGCGAATAGGCAAGCGGCCTGGCGGGGGCTGCGGCCTAGGAGAGACCGAGAAGGGGAGGCGCACGGGTCCCGAGGAGGGAGGTGCAGCCGACGGAAGGGATGGAGGAGGAGGAGGGAAAAGGTTATCAGGGTTTTTCTAGAGCTCAGGGAGGTCACGTGCTGATAACGTGTTCAAAGAGAAAAGATAATAGGGAGAACTGTGTGTTTATTGATTGATAGAGAGGCCTTTATATAGGCATTATATCAAGTATCCCAATAAATCAGGGATTCCTTATCTATTACATAATCAACTATACTAGTCTAATTAGGTCAAGACACATCCAGGAAGTTACGGAAATAACCTTCCTACAACAATTTTATTATTGTTAAATAATTATTTTATTTAACATGCAATCTAGTTAAAAAAAATTACTATAGTTAATTGTTAAAAAAAATTATACAAAGTAAAACACCACCCCTAAAATAAATGACAATTACCATAGACGTAAAAATTTCAATAATCATCCAAAAACAAGTAGAAACAATGCACCATTTGAAAGATGACCTAGGGGACATGTCATGTGCAGTAAAACACTCTGTCATTGTTGTACATCAACGAACTATTAATACACACATTGCAAACTAGCAAAGAATTAGCTGCGACTTACAAAAAGTATAAAGAATCATACAAGTACGTGGTTTTGGAACAGTATCTTCAATATCCAACAATAATATTAAAAATGAATTTATAACTATTGGCTTACCATATGAGAGAAGATGACGATGGCACATCTTATCATTGTAGCTATTAAAAGAGCAAGCAGAATTTAGCTCAACCTAGATAGACTTTGATTAAGCCACTCTTGAATTTCCAAGATATCCTAGTAAAGGCTATCACGCCTTATGTCTAATAAATTAGATTTTGGGTCTTAAAGTTTTTAAATCTAAATTGGACAAGACTAAGTGTAACTGTTGGCATGTTATTTTTTGAATTTTCTCTAAATGAATTGAGATTATTCAAATTTTATTCATGTTATACATGGTTCAATATTATACATCTAAACTTTGCAAAGTATTGCATAAAACAAAACAACACAATATAATATAGACAAGACATAAAGAATTGTGTGTTTTTTTTGTGAAAGACAATTGTACTAATATATCATAAAATAACATAATAGTACTGAAGAATATTAGTACTATATCAATAGATATAATAAAAGTAACAAGGATCAATATATATGTTCCTTGGCATTCATAATACACCTTCCTTCTTGGAATTACCATATCTTTTATAGCAATCCTTATCGAGTTACTTTAAAGAATTTGGGTTACTTTTCCATGTATATATTGAGCATATGTCAAATTGACAATTTTCTTAAGATTCATAATACACCTGCCTTTCTGGGATTACCATACTTTTTGTAGCAATCCTCATCGAGTTACTCTAAAGAACTTGGGTTATTTTTCGATATATATATTGAACATATGTCAAATTGACAATTTATGCGACAAGAGAAAATTGATTTTTTTTTCCACATTTTAAAAAAATTTATGCCACCATGTTTATGTAAAAAAAAAAAGACACAAGTGAGAATTCATTTGAGCTCCTTTGCATTACCTCTAACAACTGCGGATGTAAACGAGTATTAGAGAAGTTTATATATCAACTTAGTGGGTTATATGTATCCTCTAATTGAATCCAACAACATAAGAAAATGATATTTTGGAATTCTAGCATAGATTGGCTTTGACGCAACTACTCGTGATTTGGTAATCTGTATATTAAAGAAATTAACATGGACACCTATATTTTTAGACGAATAGAAGCAAACACCAGAAGAATATGGTTCACACACGAAACCGAGGACGACCAAAGAACATTTTATTCTCAAATATTGTTTCGACACAACCCATGTATGGTTGAAGACGTGTGTTCAATCCCTAAATTCTGCCCCTCCTCTAAGGTGGTATTAGAATATATTTTATGCACAAGTATATGTACTAATACCCTATTATGCTTCTAACATCCATCATGATTTTATGAATAAAAGCACATCATTCAAAGACTGCTCGTAAAATTATAATTGACACCATCATATGCAAAGGAAACATGTGTTCTCATTATGTTATTATATTGAATCCAAAGAGGATTCAGTGGATTGATTCAACCAACTTGCAGACACTTTAGATATTTTATGACATTGGTTGTTTTGTCGACACGCTGGTCACGTGTCATAACACCATCCATTATTAATACTTATACTGCTTATGCTAGAAAGTCAAAACATGTAGGCCAGGTTAATTTCCGTATGTAAAATGATTTATAGCTTATTATATGAGATTTGTAATGGACATCATATTCCTATATAAAAACCTAATTGATCTCACGGAAAATGACCACAGTAATAGTCTTGATATTGGTAAAACACACCAATACTTCCATTTTGGGTTAAGTAATTTTGCATGTAACGTAACTTATTCATCTATGTATATCATCATTGAACTAATTTACATCATAGCTAGTGACTATGTGTGAGGATTTTAAAGGATTTCAAACGAACTTGTAATCCTTGAGCTCTTTTGGATTGACACGGATCTACAATCCTTGAGCTCGGTTAAATGTATCTATGTGCCAAAATTGCGCCGCCACAGCGCACAATGATGGGTTACTTGAGATGAATAAATATTTATGATGGATATGAACTTCCAGTTTTAGTTCGCTGTGTCGAGACCTTGACAGACGATCTCCTCATTGCTAGATTTGCGGTGTGTCACTTTAATGAGACAGTCTTCCCGTTGTTAGGGGGAGATAAGAACAAGCATATTCAAGTGGAACGACATGAATTGTCGTGGTTTGTCCCCACTGTGTCTCATCTTGATCCCTAAAATCACACAAAGTAAAGTGTGTAAATGTCTTATACATTAAAATGACGAGATCACATAAACATGCTGCAAATATACCTGCAAGGATTATATTTTATCAAAAAGAAATGATGTCACCCAAAAGGAATTGGGTATTGCACTGCCACCATGGTGACGCCATAAGTGGCATAAATTGTGTCACAGGCCGTGGCTCTCCAAGGAAGAGGGAAATGTCACCTTAAGTTCGATAAATACTCACCCAAAGAAAGAAAATGAGTTTTGGCACAACCTGATCTATTGATAAATGATACTCAAATCTGTCTCATGTGAATATTTCTGAATCAATCATTGAAAGTATAGAGATATCTACAAACACATTTCACTAGTGTACATGAGAACATAGAATAATGAGTTTGATCGATATCGAACCATACTTCGTTGAAAAATGTCAACGTTGTAAATTGGCCTAATGGAAATAACTGATCCAGTATAAACAAAGATATAGGTCTTTGGGCATGTGACGCCAACATCACAGATGTAAACCCTATCAAATATATCTTTGTTAATGAACTACGAGGAGACAATCTCTCGTAATGGATGTCATTGCACTCCACTACCTTGTCAGTTTGGTAGTTTTCGAAAAACTGAACATGTAGCTTACAAAAGTGGTCACAACATATCTCTATGGGGATCTAAATTAAGAGATATACATGAGGATCATAAACGGATTTCATTCACCCAAATCAAGTTGATATAAATCACATAAGCGTGTTTGCAAAAGAAATTGAAACGTTCATTAATGTAACTACTTGATTGGGAAGGGAATGGTGAATTATGTCATTGCGTTTTCATTATGAATAAACATGGACTCTCAATAAACTAAGAGATACTCTATGTGTTGTAAATCTTACGTTAAGAATGAAAAAAATCTTGGGAATACAGTCTTGAAATGAAACTCGATGACTGTAATGATGGTGACCATCCATCAATCGTAGGTACTCTAAAGAATAAAGTGAGGCATACATATACTCCCATGATCAGTCGAAGTCTTTACTCTAACGATAGACCCATTTTCATCTAAAGAAAGATAACGAAGAAGTGTTGCGAAATGAAATTCCATATACGAGTGCAATGAAACATGACTGTACTTAAGCACAATATGTAAAACTCGACTTCTCATTCGATGAAAATCTGTAAAGCTATGTGTAGTTCTGCGCCCACGCAACGCCAATGGTTCTTTCAAATACCTAAGATATGAAATATTTTAGCTTATTTAATCCCTACATAGAAGACGACTTGATGTAAAAAAAAAAACTATCCACGTCATAGCTAACTATGCGTGAAGAAAAACGCATTAAAGGTTGAAATCTGTTATTGCAGATCAATTTCAAATTTCTTAACAGTTCGTTCATACTCTAGATAGAGTTTTTGACTGTTTTATTACATGAAAGTCATGTTTAGCATAAACTTGATGTTTAATATGAACTTATGTGTTCAATTTATGGACAACCTTATCCTCGAGATCAAAGTAAATGAAGTTGGATCTGTGGATGATGTGGCAAGATTTAGTTACTAAATTATTACTCAAGTCATATTTGAAAAAAATGTGAAAATACATAACTATGCTAAGTATTGTTGAAACTCTCTTGATCAAATAAAAGAATCGAGGAGAATCCCATGATTAATGCAAAAATCAGGAGGAGGTGCAGATATCAGGAGGAGTCTTAACACATACATATTGTTTTCAAATGTAATAGATACGTTGTGCTCTTTTTCTCTTTCGACCAAAGTTTTATTTTCTCTCATTGGGTTTTTGTTACTTAACAAGGTTTTTAATAAGATAACACTGTATGCACCATTTTATCTTTAACTCAGTACAAGAGGGAGTGTTGAAGGAAAAACACATTATGTACCTTCGTCAATGTAACTGATGAGAGAGAATTAAGTAGCTAACATTCAATACTTCTAACTGAAACAATCAGTCATTATTGTCATTATATACGTTGTAATTACCGTTGTAATACTCATCTTATATAAAGGTGATTATCAATTAAATGAATAGACTAATTCTCATTTTCCTATTACACAACTTTAGTTTTTCATTTAATTTTTCAATTTTTTCATTTAGTTTTTCAAGTTCACTATGTTAGGTAGTGGTACATATCTTATATCTAGACCTTTTATTATTTTCAAAATGATTTACCAAGATCTTGAAGCTAACCAATATTAAGAGTCGCTCCGTCTTTTTTTGGAACAGGAGACTCTGTCTGCTTGAAGCTGAGACAAGATCGAAACGCATACAAAAACAAAAACAACAGATACCTAGAGACGGAGTGTAAATTTAACAAAAGTTAATATTTGTTTCTAGCCGACATTAGTTCTAGTACAGAAGCACGAATTAGAAAACAAGACATAATTGGCATACTACACGCATTCTCTTTAGCCTACAGAGATGTATATGATCTTCCAAATTGAGATTTCCATCCATGGTAACCCTCATGCTACAACTATGCAACCTCATTTCCCATAAACATGGTTTTCTAGACCTACACGATTTGCTGATTTTAGCACATTTCAGCATGACAACCTCACTGTAGTGAAGATTGTGGGTCAGCAAGAATCCAGGACACCAAGCATCCGTGGCTTTTGCTGCAACTCTAATGGAGAGTGAACTGTCACATAAGTAGGCCATAAATATCAGAAAAGAGCTATTATTGCATTTAAACAAAGAATCAAAAATCTTGCAATTATGCAGCAAATACAATGTATTCTGCAATTGAACGCAAAGCTTCTGTTTCTTGGTTTCTTATCTGTCTCAGTTGGCATTTTTTCCTTCAACAAACTAATAGAAATTTAAGTTGGCCATGAAAGGCATGAACCCAGTTTTCAAAACTGCCAATAAGGTGTGTTGGATTTCATACTATCCTCCAAAAGAAGGTTCCTTATTCCAAGATAACAGAAGTAGACAAGCTGTCAAGGTGCTGTCTTCTCCTACCTACATTGAGAATGGTTGCTTAAAATTGAGAATCATTGCTTAAAATATGAACTATTGATTTCAATAACATGCCGTCACTTTCTAGGTAGTGGTAACAATCCCTCCAGACACAGATGTTCAATGCTTTCCGCTAAAAAGGAATTCCACTTTGAATTAGTGCTAACCAAGATGGACACAGACAATAGAGCTCATCTTACAATATTGTTGCAAACTTGGAAACCCACAATTATAACAATCTATTTGTGACGGCTCTGCTCTAAATATCTATATAGATGAGTAAAAGAGAAGGAAAAGTGAGAAATGGAAGAATACTGGGCAAGAGATCATATTGTACAATACTGTTGCAATAGTTGAAACCCACAATATTTTCTCCTGCTAAGTTTATTTGAAATGTCAAGGCTAGGTTTATTTGAAATGTCAAGTCTATTTTGAGTTGGCTTGTGGCACTCAGGAGAACAAATACATGTGATGCTCTTCAGAGGAGAAGGCCCGCCTACTATTTTGAGTTGGCTTGTAGCCCTCGGGAGAACAAATACATGTGATGTTATTCAGAGGAGAAGGCCATGTTGTTGCTTTTCTCCTCACTGGTGCATTTTGTGTAAAGTTCAAGGGGAAAGTGTGGATCATGTTTTTATGCACTGTGAGGTGGTTAATTTCTTATGGAAGAAGTTATTTAGGGAGGCAAGAGCGGAATGGACAACTCCATTAGAGAGGAGTGACTTGCTCAAAGAAAATCCTTCAACTTTTGGTAAAGGGGAAAAGGCTAGAATCCTTTGGGGTTGTTGGGGTGCTAGCTGTAGTGTAGGTGGCATGGATGGAAATAAATAAAAGATTGTTTGAATCCTATCGCGGGGTGGAGAAGGAAGACCTGGGGGAGAGAGTTAAATTCTAGGCATCGTTATGGGCTTCGACTTCTAAGGATTTTAGGGATTATAATCTTTCTTTTATTCTAAATTGGGAAGCAGTTGTAGTTTGAGCTCCATAAGCCTAAGTGCTGAGTTAGCATTAACAGTAGGGATGCTGAGCCTCTGTTCTTTGCTGCCTCTTTAGTTTTCTTAGAGTGGACTCCTTGTCCGCCTTCTTGTACATTACTTTTGTTTTAATAAAAGCGGTTTCTTTTCAAAAAAAAAAAAATGAAACCCACAATTATAATAATCTATTTGCTATGGCTTTTTATAGAATGACATATCCTTATCCTTATAGATGAGTAAGGGGGAAAGAGTAAGAAAAGAGTAATAGGGTATATTGGACCAGATGGGTACTACTGTGGAATACTTATATCCAAAATCATTCTGAGGTAAATAACACATTAGGTTGTATGAGCAACTGAAATTCCAGACTAACAGAATACAAATAAAGATCAAAGAGCATACCATAGGCATTGAAAAGCTTCCGTCAACCAACAGCTACTTACATGTTCAAGCCAAACCTGCTAAATAGGCAAACCAATTATTATAAACATAATTATTAAATATACTGAAGTAGACTTCTTTCTCAAGAAAAATATTACCGAACTGATGTCATCAAAATATATTACCTGACTGCAGAGGGTCCCCTCAAGTAGGTGCTATGAGGCCGAAATTACCAATTATCATATGTACCATCCTTAACATCCAAAGAAATTCATAGCCGGCATTGGCATCATCAATCACCACGTTCAAAGTCTACCTTCTGAGCATCATCTTCGACTGTGAGATAAGGAAAAAAAGGCATTTCAACCATTGGAAATCAACCATATACCACCCAGCCCTAAGAAATGGCAACTGACCATTTTCTAGCAATGACTCACAAATGCCAGATGTGCTTGTGCTAAAAAAAATATTTTGAGTTTTGATTTATGGGGGAAGTACTAGACCACTGATCAGTTTAAAATAGTTAAAAACAGGTGGTACAGGAAGATCAAGAGAGAGAAGAGAGAAGGAAGAAGTCCACTAAACTTAGAAAGGAACGATCCAAAAATGTAACAAAAACAAAAGCAAATGAAGCAATTTAAAATGTCTAATACTGACCTGAGTCAACCAAACAATTCTGCCTTTGCCAACACAAGCAGGGATATACTTGCCAAAGTCCAAATACTAAATTTATGTGAGATATTAATCTTGACCAATACTATTTCTTTCGGATACGACCTGTAATGTTGTTCCTTTGGTAATCCACGCAGTAGCCTCTGGTTGATTATCAAAACATTTTAGAGAACGTAAACTTCCATCCTTCAGTTCTACACCATACACAAAGGGGAGTCTAAGAGTAAGGAAACTCTCTGGAGGTAGCACCACTTGGCACCCGAGGCTGAACTGCAACTTCTGCTCACGTTCTGGGAATGATGGAGGTAGACATGATGCCTACAAGTATAAAGATTGCAAAACAATGAGGATAGCTACATCTACAGTGACTGGGGGAAAACAAAAACAAAAAAAGTACCAACACCAATTTTGTTAAAGTAATTATAGTAAAAATGACCTAGGGCATTTTATATGCACTTTAAAGTTCAAACAATTCTGAAACAAGAAAAAGATCTGCTAATCTGAAGCAATATCTGATCAAGGCATGCAAACTAGTTACTGAATTTAGAATCTTAGATCAACATTGTAGACACAAAGGTGTGAAGTGAGATGTGTTGCCGAGCCTTAATTTTCAAAAGCCTTAGGCATTAAGACATAAGCCTTTCATGCCTTACAGTATTCTACTTTAAGAGATGAATCATGGAAAGAAAAAAGAATAACATCATTTATTCTCCTTACATTGTAACTTAGGTACTACATAAAACATATAGAACACCTAACTGTTCGACAGTTTTCAATCATTCAGACAGTTTTCACTCATTCCAAAAGAAAAGCAACATATGCAAAGCATAGCTCCTAATTCACTCTTCTTCATCACTAAGAGCATTCACATCCACCTCCATCTTACAATGAAAATTCATACTAGGCATCCGAGTGAGAAGGAAAAGTCACAAATCAAATTGTGGAGGCCGAGAGTATAATAATAATTTATCACTAGATAACTCGATTACCTAAAAGGTTTTTGCAAAAACCTAACTATTGCCAGATGATAAATATGCTAGGTTATGAATAGACTATATAGAATTCCCTTAGATGCCATTTACTTTAGGTTTTGAGTCAAGAAAAAAAAAATTACATGCACACACACATAAGAAAATAAAACAAAAGGCCAAAACAAAAACATCTCTACAATTCATTCTCACTATGAGACAAAAGCCTCCCAGAGGCAAACAGAAGGCTTAGATGACTTAAATTTCTTGATTAACAAGTTGTAAGATAAAATAGAACACAAATTGTAGTAGTGCAAACATTGTGCATGTTATCCCGGGGATGAATGTAAGATATACCTCAAATTGTATCACTGGGCAAGTGGCTAATATAACTGGAAATGGAGGCGTAACCTACAATAAATAACCCACAAATGAGACACTAGTATAAGGAAAACCATTAGTATGAAATGAAACCTAGTTAGTCAGGTATATTACTGATTCATGGAAAAATATTATTGCATAATCCGTATATATATAACAAAAAGAATAACCAGAGTAAGCTACTTGTAAACTAATTTGTAGAATGCAAGGACATCCTTATAAGCAAACATCCCCTACCATAAAAATCCGTTGAAGCTGTGATATTTTCCCCGAGAACTTAGCATTCGGAGGATCCTGCTTATTCTTAGAGAGCCTGCAGTGTGGGCAATTCATATAGATTGGTAAATTTCTATTCAACATGGAGAAAGCACATCCACCATCATCAATATTAATGGACTGAAAGCTCCCTTCATCGTGTTTGGAGGAAATAGGAACTGTCGATACACTGATAGTTTGATTCTGCTCCTTTACTGGTCCTGAGTACTGTATCATCCCATCTGAATTCGGAATACCATTAGTTACCATATCTTTCGACTTATTTACATTTCTCTCCCTATTTGTGCCGGTAGCAATGATCCTATTTGAAGTTCGATGGGCTTTACCATGGAAACCATTCCTACTTAGTTTTGAAGTATCTGATTTCACTTGAGTTTCTTCAGGCAATTGATATGAGGGCCCAAGCTCAATAAGATTCTCTGGATTTAATAGAAAACGATGGCCATGGGGGCACTCATGCTCAAACCCAACATACACTGTTACATGCTTAAAAGAAGGGTCCGGTTTGGACCTTTCAATGCCATTCAGGTTCATAGGGATCACATTAGTACCTATTCGTAGATAAGGATCACCATCTGCGCTACTGATCCCACTCACTGTTTCTTCAACAGGCAAATCATCTCTAGATTTTTGAGTTCCTTTATCACTAGTCTGCTCTACACTCTGATCCCTTGACCTATTTTGCTTGAAACTCTTATCTAAACCAGATGAAGATTTTCTTCTCAGATGGATAGGAGGAAATCCTGAATCTGTAGCAGCTGTTCCAGCAACAACCTCAGAAAATGGTTTTCTCATATTAAAGTTGGGTAGACCTTTACCAAAACTGATTCTATTATCATCAGACACTATGTCCTCTGCAGGTTTTCTATGGCTTTCAACTCTGGATTGTAACTCCTTCGAGTGAAACTGCACATCAGCTGTAGATTCAAGCTTAAAGTCCGTACTTGACCTAACTGCAGAACGTTGATCCACTGCTTTGGCAGTTAAATCAATTGCACTTTTCTGTATCTCCATAGATATTTTCCATTTTAAAAGAAACTTCTGAGTGGAACAGAACCCGCTTTGAAGCAAGCCTTTATGAGGTTCATAGTACCTTGCACCCCCAATGCGAATCAAACTCCATGAGGAAGATTGAATAGGCTCTGAACTACTTACTTCAGGTAATTGAAGTGAAGGGAGGAGCTTGTCACAGTCCGGAAAGCAACTAAACGTAATGTTTGCTGATTCAAAGTCAAAAGGATCAGATCGTAGTCTCCGTGAACGTCCACAAGAACAAGCATGAAGGAAAACATATCCACTGGAATGTTGCTTCACCGTAGCTCCCAAGAGTGACTCACAAGTATCATCATTATGTCTCTGATGCATACATGGTTTTCCAGTCAAACTAACAGCATCACACAGTTGCCTTCCAGATTTCCAGATCGAGGTGCACTCATCCTCCAATTTTTTGGCAAAATGGTGCACTGCATGTCCTTTTACCATTGAGTGGAAAGCAAGCAAAGCCTTCTCCAGATGAGCTTCATGTTGTGAAGTTGGGTAACAAGCAGGCAAGTCTTTCAGATAAACCTCTTTGGCAGCTGGAAGGGTCCTTTCACACCACAAAGTCGAAAATCTCGAGTTCATTTTATTACCACTTTCTAACCAAGATACTGCTAAATCTAGGGGATCCATAACTTTCGAAGAAACTCCTTCAACTGGCTGTGGAATATTGTTCCTTGTACGAGGTTTTCTTTTACTAATTTCTGTTTCATCTATGCAGCCACCTTTTGCTGAAAGAACCCCATGAAGAATTTGTTGACTGGAAGATAACCAAATTTGAAGAGTTGGAAGGTCGGGAGCATTATATGTTTTAACAGACGTAGTTGATGCAGCCGCTGATGCAGCTGACGCAGCAGCGACGGCTGCAGCAACAGCAGCCATACCAACACCACCAGCTGACCCACTACTGGAATTCGTTACAACTCCCCCCTTCCCTCTTAGAATATCTGATTGCCTATAAATGAACTCCTTCACTGATATTATATCCTCTTTACTTGCATTCTGACCATGACTTTCAAGCAAAAGAGAATCTGAGGTTGCCTTCCCATTCAAAACATTTTCCACGAGGCCAGTAGCAAACTCAAGTGACTCACCTCTCTGATTTGTACACCTATCTAACAACAGAACCGCCCTTGATGCATCGAGTGAAAACAGAGGTGCAGAACTTGAAGCACCACCATTTCTAGACCCTGCATGACTAGTTTCAGAACCCGAGAGTGTTCTACACTTCTTAATTAAAAAACGAATTTGTGTTTCTAGGGATGACTGCAACTTCTTCCTCAAACTACCCTCAGATTTATTAACAGGGCGTGCTAGCACAACCACTGAACCAGGCAAACTCGGCCTTGCTGAAGTGCCCAAACTAGAAGGCTGATTCAGTGAGGATATATCTGCCGTCTCCTCTGCATTAGAGCTGGGACTTGGCACATCATAGAAATCATCAATGAAAACAAACAGTGTGACTGGGGTACACTGTCCCGGAAACAAAGAACTATACGAACCTAAACCTGACATTAACGAAATGGTAGAATTATTGCGAGTCAACATGCCACCACCTCTACCTGGAGATGAGTTCTTAGAAGAAGTTGGCGATGTGGTAGGCCGTGAGGACGACACATACGACTTCGACGGCATTAGCTGCACATTTCGGGGTCTGACTAATGGAGCCAAAGCATGCTTGGCAGCTTGCAACACTCGAAACTTTTTGAGGAGTTGAGAATCAAACCTTGAGCCCTCCAGCATATATACAATTACATGGCAAACCTGCATTTCTCTTTGAGTCAACTATCGCAATATAAACAATCACCGCGTATCCAAATACTCGAATAATGTACATGCATTGAGTGCTGGTCTATTTCAGCAGCCATAACGAAAAACAATCTCCACTATATCCTAAACTCCCTAAAAACTCACATTATGTAGTTTATGTCTAACCATAACACAATGTACTTAGTTTCGAATTAAAATTGGCAATAATCAGCAATATGTGAAATTGAAAATGCTTTAGTCGAAACCGAAAATGCAGCTTTAAGAAGAGCAAAGCAACTTACAGAGAACATGAAAAGCATCCCCTGGAGGTCACCAAAGTCGTGCTCTTCAAACACAGAGTCGAAACCCGACCCGGAGTCCGATAACCCGCAGCCCGCGGCGGAGCACAGTGCGGAGCAGAACTGCAAGAACAGAATCCCCTTGTTCTCGTCGTGGAAGTAACTGATTCTCCGCCACTTCAACCAGTCCCGGTGCTCCTCCGCCTCGGTCTCAACGCGGAGGGTTTTGGCGCGGTTGCCCGACCCGAACACGTTGGAGTCGAGGATCCGATTGATGAGCTGGGCCGAGTCGTCGGCGCTCCGCCCAATGAAGCCGACGACGACCACGCCGTCGGTAGAGGGAGGGTCAGAGGAGGTGGGAATCGGAGTGGTTTGGGGAGAAGGTGGAGTGGCTGCGGAAGAAGGGGGTGGGCGGATAAGGACCCGCATGGATGCCGGATTCGGATTCGGGTTCGGGTTCGGGTTGTCCATGCCGGTGAGGGACTCGGGTTAGTTGGTTCGGCTTCTTTGGACTTCCATTGAGAGAGAGAGGTTATGGTTGGTGCTCTACTGCTGGTCTGCTACTATGAATTCTACTTGTTATTAGGTTTTGATTTATAATAGAAAATTAGAAACGGTGAGGCAGGGGTGTAAAGAGAAATAATTATTTTTACAAGGACTCATTTTTTTAAGTAAAATAAGTTTTCAAAGTCGTCGGTAAAGTCTCGAAAACCGGAAAACGGACAGTAGATGACACTAATTTAGCTCCTTGAGCATCAAGGCTAGAATGATGTTTCTCAATTGAAAGGATATGACTAAGAAATTGAAAGGATATGACTAAGGAATTAAAAGGATATGATGCAAATTTGCATGAATATATGACTATGGAGTTATTCGTATTATAAGACTATAACCCAACATTAATTTCAAAGTACAAATGTAATATTGGTCGAGTGGCGTAGTAAGAAATCATGATTATGAGGTTCAAATGTAAACAACAATACTAAGAAGATATCATAATTCCACGTTTTCAATATGTTTCAACTTGTTGAATTGGAGAGAATTGGAAAAAAAAATATGTACATAAGAGATTACTAGAAGATACAATTAATATGATTACCGATCACCGTTTAAGTGGTGGTACATTAATATGGTTATGGCATCTCTCCTCCCCTTTCTCCCTCACGCTCAAACCTAATTAAAAAAAAAAAGTGTCAATTGCAGTAACAAAAGCTTTAAGCCGTGGAGCATTACCCAACACCGTAAAAATGGCGGAACTTAATGAAAACACATGATTCTTTGTTTTGTTTTTAAGACGATTCATTTAATCACTAATAACATGTCAGTGAAATCTTATGTTACCTAGTAAGAAACTGTTACCTAGTAAGAAACTGTTAGTTGTGGGGTGTTGTGTGATTTTGTTATTAAATCATTGGAAAATGAAAGAAAAAACATTTGATTCCTTGTTTTTTTTCAAGACGATTGTGAAATGTGCTTAATAACTAGTCTTAATTTTGAGGTCTGGATGTTATCCCATTTCTCCCCTTTTGATATGTTTTGTTGCTTCCTTTGTTGGAATGTCATGTTACTTGGTAATTTAGTCTGACTGAACTAATAATATTATGTTGGTTTTGTTAAAACCAATCAGTATAGGGCATACAAACAGTATATATATATATAAATACTATCAATTCTACTAACAACAATCAAACAAATTAAAATTAACAACGAAATTGAATTAGAAATTTACTGACTTGATCAGATTGAGGTCTGCTTTGCAGTGTCCTTAGACAGAAATTCCTCCCCACTCGTGCTGTAGTTTCAGACGTCTATCTAGAGGATTTAACAATCTAAACAAGTTCTTACACAAGAGCTTGTTTCTGGCGAATATACTTTTTGTGTATCTCTGAAGAACAGAAGAAGGAGAATGTTTCGTATCTTACAGTGAAAACGAATTTCGTCTATATATAATAATCTAATGAAAAGATATAACTGACCGAACAGTTATAACTGTTCCAAATAGTTGTAACTGTCTGTCAGATAATATCAATTCAAATTTCAAAAATAAAATTTAAAACATAATTATTTTCGAAATTACTCAACAAAGCTCAAGGCCCATCTTTTGACTATTAAATATATATTTAATTTATGTGCAATTGCATTGAAAATCCAATTAGAAAATCCCACAAACTCCATTCTCTCACACTTCACCCATTTAATGGACTAAATGGGTTAGTCCTTATAAAAGGCAAAACCCCTTTCTACTTTTTCAATGTGGGACTTCCTATAAGTTGAAGTTGGAGTCATCTAAAATCGAGCAAATCTTAGCTGAATTCTTGAAGAGGGTGGATGATCTAAAAGATCAGCTCTCGAAGAAAAATGAAGATGAAGTCTCCAAGAAGAATAATGAGGTGAACTTTGCCAACTCTGATTTGTTTATGTAGTGAAACTGACTCTGTTTGTGACATCTGATTGATGGAACTGCAGGTTGCTGAGGTGATTGAGAAAGATAATAGATTAATTGTTGTTGAGCAACGTGCGAATGACTTGGAGATGTACTTGACTATAAGTTTATTAAAAACAAGATGTTCATAAAACACTATTAATGTTTCATGTTAACGAAAACACTGATCCCTTATTATTATTTCATGAGATGATTTTTTTTTTTAACCTTCATGTCTATGACCATGACATTGTGCATATCGCTACCCCTGTCATTAACACTGGTCATAATGCAAGTTATTCCAGTTAAATGAAATTCATCCATGAGTTAGTGCCCATTTTACCAGTAAAATTCCATCACATTCACAATGCTCTGAATACAAGTATGTATTGAGCATTTAAGTGCCTCAACCATGCATTATATATGTTAATGAGGGACTACATGAGAAGATTAGATTGTGAGTTTTTTGTTAAAAATGAGAAAGTTTCATTGAAGCAATTGTTGATGGGTTTTGTAGATTTTTTTCTCTCAGTTTTGACTTTTTCGAATCTTACTATATGAAGTCTTCTTATTTGTTTGTAAGCTGCTTTAACAATACCAAGTAAGAGATTATTTGAATTAGTTTATAAGGCAGCGTTGAACAAACTTAAGTTTGGTAGGAACTAGTCAAGTTCACACATGACTGATTTGGGACCATTTAAGAATTTGAAGCTTGTATAAGTTGTTAGGCTGAATGTTGTCGTTCATCACAACAAGTGAGTCTTTCTTCTTCATAGATATATCCGACATTCTCTAGCGTTTTATCACTTTGATATCTTTTGAGGTGACCATTTAATCACGGATAAAAAGCTTTAATTGATTTATCATTTCCAACTACAAGTAGCACTTTATTATCATTTCACGTAAATTTATTATATTTCATTCACCTTTTGGTCATTCTCATATAATTGTGCAAGTTTTGTTATTTTTTAAGGATATATACATTTGCATATGCTCATTTTGCTCCCGTTTCTGTCTTTTCATTCATAAACGACTATTTCTTTGTGGGTGACAATGTGGCTACTTTCACACATGATTGATTCACCTTCTTGTTAGTAAGATTTTCAATAGTTCTTTGCTGAAATGTTGCATAATGATACGAGTTTCCTATAGAAATGCTGCCAAGCTATTAGTAATTTTGTACTCTTTGGTCCTATCAACGACCGCCACCACTAGAGCTTAAGAAGCATATTAGTTTGAAACCCGATGCTGTCCCTTGAGCATGTTGTCGTTGTCTCGCCACTACACGAACTGGGAAGCTTGAAGCCCTCCATTGCCGCCACAAATTAAACCTAGTTTTCGTCCACTCAAAGAGCTCCACAAAAATCGGAGCTCCCTCATCTCTTTTTTTCTACTTTACTAAGACTATCATCATCAACGTGAGTGAAGGCTTCGTAGCATAAGCCAAGTTAGAGGAATCTATAACTGTCATAGAACTTAAGGTTGGCAGTGACCGTTAACAAAACAAACATACACCAAAAGATTTACTTAAACATAATATACAAATTGATTCAATTGAATAAAAGGAAAATATATTATTATGATAGGCGGATGAGTAATCATAATAATAATACATATATCGTGTGGGTATGAAATTAATATTAATTTTTTTTATATAAAAAATTCTTTTAATATTTCAGAAAAGTAAAAATATTTTTTGATCATTTAATTTATATAAACTTCACTTTAATCACTCAATTTTTATAAATTTTACTATGATCATTTAAAGTGGGGCCAATTATAAAAAAAAGGCTATTGAAAGCCCATAATTAGAAAAAATGTCTAAATTTTAAAGACCTTATAAAAAATAGCAGTAGTTAACAAATACTAAAAAAAACTCATATAATTACATATTATGCCACTGGAAACGGAACGGAAACGGTAGTGTACCCACTACCGTTGAGTGGTTACGCACGATATTATTCACTCTCATACTCTTTCTCTGAAAATCAAATATTGTTCACTCTCTAGGTTAAAACTTCTCTCCTCCTTTACTCTCTCTTTCTCTGAATCTCCGGCGCAGAATCGAATCTCCACCGTCACCGGCTCACGCTCATTATCAACTCTCACCGGCTTTCTCCACCGTCACCGCTCAAAATTGCTTCTCGATTGTCACCGGCTAAAAACCACTTCTCCACCGTCACCGGCTAACCACCGCTTCTCCACCTCACTCACTGTACCGGACACTTACAGGTAACCACCGCTTCTCCACCGCTTCTAAAATGTAAGATGATTAGACTGGGTTGAAGAGGAAGAAGGTGGGAGATGGATAATGATTTTAGATTTCGGGGATTAACTGACAAATTGGAAGATGATTTTAGGTTTATTACATATATACAGTGTTTACCAGTGTTTATAGAAAATTTTGTGAAAGAATAAAATAGTTGGAACTATCAAAGTAACTATTTCATTTTCAATTTTACTTGAACGCTAAATATTCTGACTGTTTGTGTCTGTGTGGAAGAATGAAACCGTGTTAGAACTATATTAGTAATTATTCTAGTAACTATCAAACTGTTTTTAATTTATGTGAATGAAACTATCTTGTAAAACTATTGAATAACTGTGTTAGTAACTGTGGGATTTGCTGATACATATATATGCAGAAAATGACACCAAAACAAGCAAGTAGTCAAGCAAAACAGGTCACTAGCAGTGATGACGAAACTGATTACGAGTTCAGATCAAAGAAAAGGAACGATCAAAATGTCCAGAAAACAACTGGAAATCAAATTCAGCAAAAGGTAACTATCTATCTTTGTAACTGAAACTTTTATTTTTTTATAGAAACTAAGAAATATGACAGTAACTATCATAGTAACTAGGACAAATAACTAGTAACTATCATAGTAAATATCACAGTATCTACTAACTATAATAGTAACTAGTAACTATATTACAACTGAACGAGTGTCTCAGTCTATGTGTTTATTAAATGTGCAGCTACGCGAAGGTAAAGTATCGTCACCTGCCAAAAGAAAAAGAAAAACAAATGATGAAAGCGGCGGCGATGATAATGATGCTGCTGATGGACGAAAAAGAAAGCAAGCACGACAATCAGTAAGTAATTGTCATAGTAATTGTTTTTGTTTTGAGTAACTATCTTAGTAACTGTAATTAATTGAAAAAACTGTCGTAATATCTTTGTTTATCAAATGTACATATAAGGGAAGAAAGGGGAACTTAAGCTAAGAAAAGAAAACTGAAGCAAAAGGCTGATGTTGATGATGATAATGAAGATGATGATAAATCTACACATGAGCTCACCCTGATAGAAACACAAGAAGAATGTCAACTGAAAAGTCCTGTAAGTAACTATCAAAGTAACTATGAAAAAATAACTAGTAACTATCACAATATCTACTAACTATAATAGTTACTAGTAACTATCATAGTAACTATCACAGTTACTAGTAACTATCAAAAAGTACGAGTAACTATCATAGTAGCTAGCAAAAGGTACTAGTAACTATCATAGTAACTACCATTGTATCTGTCAAAGTAACTAGTATAAATATCAGAATAATTATTATTCAACTGTCATAGTAATTTTATTGTTTTAATTGTGTTTGAAAATGAGCAGAAACAAGAGCATAAGCAAAAGGGGCCGACCCTACAGTTCATAAGCACCATACCAAATTTCAAAGAGTACGGGTGCGAAATACCACAAGAAGTAGTTGAGCTGGTCCAGAGGACTCCATTTGCCAAGCTGTTTGAAGCACTCCACCAAAACCTAATTTATGGTTCAAAGTCAAACAACCAATTGGGTATGGTGCTAGAAGCTTACGATCACGTAAGAGATGTGTTTCAGTTTGCTGAGAAGAAGTTCCGAATAAAATCTTCACACATTTCACAAATTCTGGGGCTCAACCGTACAGGAACGTACATTCAAAGAAAAGAGACTCCCATTTCTGATTTTGTGGTCAGATTTTTCGGACAAGCAAAGGAAGTCAACAAAAAGATGGTGAATTCAGCCATAACAGCCGAATTGAAGAAGAATCCTCAATCTAATGAGGAAAGAGTCAGCAGAGATACAAATATAGCAAGTCTGATAATCATCGACATTCTGGTCAAGCTTCTCTTCCCAAATGCAAAGGGAACCATCCATATAGACATGGTCAGAGCTGTGGAGGATTTAGATGAGACATGGGAAAAAGAAGTAAAAATATTCTTGAAAAAATGTCTCACAATGTACAAGAAATCAAAACATGCATCCAAGAATACAGGAGGATGCGTTCATGTCATTCTGGTAAGCGCGTGAGTTTTATATTCCTTTATTTTTTTATATTATAACATTTTGCTTCTTATAAAAACTAACATTCCTTCTGCAACCAGTATTGGCTGTGCATGAAGGCGAATTTGGTGGAGCCAATTCCAGGGAGGGAAAATGAACAACACCAGGTCAGAACATGGGACCTGGAAAAGTTGAAGAAAAATATATGGAAGTATCAACTGAAGGACTTGTCAGTACGTATCATCTCAGTAACTATGTCAGTAACTACCATCTTTGTAAAAATGTCTTAGTAACTATCCTAGTAACTATCATCTGAGTGAACTTTCTGTGTGATTATTGTAGTAACTATCTTAGTAACTATCATCCTTGTGAACTATCTGTGTGACTATTTTAGTAACTATCATATTAACTAGGAAAAATAACTAGTAACTATCATAGTAATTATGAAAAATAACTAGTAATTATCTTACTAACTATGAAAAAATAACTAGTAATTATCACAGTATCTACTAACTATAATAGTGTGTAGTAATTATCAAAGTAACTATCAAAGTAACTATCATAGTAACTAGTAACTATCATAGTAACTAATCAAAGTAGATAGTAACTATCATAATAACTATCAAAGTTACTTGTAACTATCATAGTAACTATGAAATTAACTAGTAACTATCATAGTAACTATAAAAATTTAACTAGTCACTTTCATCTGAAAAATCTTAGTAACTATAACTGTAACTATGTTAGGAACTGCACCTATATGCTTACTCTGTCAGTAAATTGTTATTTTTTTTTTCAGAAACATTTCAAAAAAAGCAATGAAGAACTCAACGGGACCAGTGAGGAGGATGAAGATGAACCTCAAGAAGTCGAGCAGACTGAAAAAGACGAAATCCAACCTAGAGTGATGAACGACGAAATTTCAGAACAGCTCAGGCAAAAAAATATGAAAATTGAAGAGTTGGAAAGAAAATTAATAGAAAAGGAGAAGAAATTAGAGCAGCTGTCAGAAGAATTAGAAGCTGCCAGACTGGAAAATGTGGTGCTGAAATAGACAGCAACGGCACAAGAACAAGAAAATATTAAAATGAAGGCTGATTTAGAGAGCCAACAAAAGATTGTGGCCGCGCTGACTCAATTCTCCAACTCAATGGAGATGACACCACCAGAACTTAATTCAGCTGACAGGACCCGAACCAGATTTCACCCTGAAACCCAGATAAGGCCCTGCGGGGACCACCTTAAGACTAACTCTATCGATAAATCGATAAGTCAATCTTAAGATGGACAACCCTAAAACCTACAACAACCAAAACACTTCTAAATTCCAGTTCCATCCGTAACACCTGGAGCTACCTGCTCCCCAAATCACAACAACCGCCACAGATAAATACAAAATCTAATTCAAGTGGCTCACAGGTAATCAGAACAATCTAACAAAATGAACAGGAATCACAAATGGAAATATAACAAGAAATGTAATATGAAAATAAAAGAATAAGGGATCACAGATCCCAGCTAGCGGAAGTGACAATGATGATGACTATGCCTCGACTCCGAGTACTCTTGACCTCTGATCACTACTCTGCACACTGGGCGATTTTAAAACGAATGGCCCAGGGGAAAGTAAATTAAAAACGTTAGAGTGAGTGGATACAAATAAAACAATTTAATATAATACTTTAATTGAAAGTATCATATTACCTGCCCAATATTTTAGAAATAAAACCACATTGCATGCTTTTAATAAAACGTCCCACGTTTTAAGAAAATCATATTTAAAAATCAGCCCCGCTGATATATCAAATAAACAAATAATACTTTTGTTTATATTTGTATTTCAAAACGAAATATTTTTGAAAATCAATTAATAATATTTCACGACCAATCCCATTGGTCATATAAAAACCCAGCCCCGCTGGTTCGGGAATTTATTAAATTACAGAAAGTCTCATAGAGAAAATATTCCCGAAAACCAAATAATATAAATCATGACCAATCCCATTGGTCATATAATAGAATAGGGGAACGTCATTACCACCATTTAATAGTAGCCTCCAAGACTAAGGGTCGAGCCTCCAAGACTCTCTATAGCGTCCCAAACTATGCCCGTACACGTCGACCACCGAGCGTGAATCTGACATATGTGGTCAAGTCGTCATCTCGCATGGGCTCAGGCGACTAAGCTAGCTAGCATCAATAAACATATCTGGACCCTGATATGGTGAAAATCCGAAAACAAAACCGAAAGTACGCTTCCCCTTATATATCATAAATCCGTACGGTCCCCGACCGCACATCTGAGGCTTATAATAATTATTAGTATAATAGCCTCGAAGGAACATATATAAATATCTGACAAGCCTCAATGTCATAAAAATAATTTTGAAAAGAATATATAATGTCGACATGTCTCACATGTCGTGAAATCATAAACTCCCCGGAAATCTCATTTCCGGTCTTTCAAATATAAAATACAATAACAACGACTAAGTATAATTTATCAAATCATACTATTTCCGGAAACTCGACCTGTAACAGAGACGTAATTAAAAGATATCTCAGAACTCGAAATTTGATTATAAAGTGAAATTTACGACGTCCTCACTCGTCCGAATAACCCCATTTAAATTATCGTTATCGGTATTGGAGTTACGTCTCAAATACCGAAACCATTTACGTCAAAATTACTTAGGACACTCATCCCAAGTCCGATCAATCCCTTTTCTGATTATTTCGTCGTAAAACCCTTTTAATCAACTTTTAACCTTTTTACGGTAAGTTAACAGTAATAATCCAAAGTCAAACAGTAATTATTCTAGGTCAAACAGTAATTCTGAAAGTCAAAGAGTAAATGGTTAAAATCCAATTACTATTTACCATTTACTATTTACTATTTACTTTTACTGTTTTACCATTTACTTTTCACCTTTTACCATTTTACCTTTTTACTTTTTACCGGTTTACTGTTCATCTTCTTCCTCAGCCGCCTGCACAGTGGCGCCGCCGCGCCGCCCCCGGCAGCTCCGCCACGGAGGCCAAAAACGCCTCCAATTTATCCTAAATCCACCCAATTCGATCGCCACCACCTCAGAACCTCGTCCACCACTGCCTCCGCCGCCAAAAACCAGCACAGCCGCCGCATACGACAGCCGACACGGCGGCTGGAATCCCCAAACTCTAATTTCTCCAAAAACCAACCGAATCAACCTCAAATTACACTAATTCGACTCCTTTCAACCTCCTAAATACGAATTTAACCTCCAAATTCCTCAAAAACATCAAAATCATAACCCTCCAATTCGAACCCGAAACCCTAGAAATTTCATTTCTAAAATTCTCCTTACCTTGTGCAAATTGGTTCGATTCCTTCATTGGAATGATTGCACAAGTCGAGACCTTCGATTCAAGACCGGAATCGGGCCGATTCGTGGCCTGAGGAGAGGGTTCCCGATCCAACTGTCTCACTCCTTCTCGGGCTTCAATCAGCCGAACGGCGCCGAATCGAGTCGCGCCACCACTACAGACTTGAAGAGGAGGAGGAGACGAAGCGAGCGTGACCAGCGGCGGGTCGAGCGGTGGCCGGACGGCGAAGAACCGAGGGCGGCGACTCGGTCGGTGCAGCTCGGGCCGAGTCGGGGAAAGGAGGAGAAAAAGAGGAAAAAGAAAAAGAAAAAAGAAAAGAAAAAGAAGAAAAAAGGGAAAGTTGCCTTTTCGGGAAATTTCATCCCCTCTATTTATACTCGTCCAAAAACGGCAAATTCCAATTTTTATGTCGTAACTTTTTCACACGAACTCCAAATTGAACGTGCCACATGTCCACGAGCTCGTTTTAACTTCCACTATCTCGTCGAGAAATAAAATTCTCGGTTGGGCCAATTTAATAAAAAGTCAACTTTTAGAATTTTCGAATCGTAAAAACAAGTACTGGAACGTAAAAATAAAACATAAAACAGTCAAAAAGTAACTCGAGATTCGGGTCGTATCATCAGCTGCTCTGGAAAACTTGGCAATTCTAGCAGAACAAGAAAGGCAGAAAACTGGAGTGAAGGACAAAACCAGTCAACAAAAAGCAGAAGTAGAAGAGCTAGAAGCAGATCAGCTGAACACCTTAGAAAAAGTAGAGGAAGAGAAGAAAAGAAATCGTAGGCTGTATGCAAAAAGAGCAGAGGAAGAAGAAGCTCAGAAAAAACTCAAAGGTAATTATTTTGGTAACTACATTAGTAACTACTAATTGTCAGTAACTATCTTAGAAATTGTAGAGCTAACTATATGAGTAACTACAGAAAAAGAAGAACTAGAAGCAGATCAGCTGAAAGCATTAAGAAAAGTGGAGGAAGAAATCGAAAGAAATCGTAGGCTGGCTGCAAAAGGAGCAGAGGAAGAAGAGGCTCAGAAAAAAAGAAAAAGAGGAAGAACAACTCAAGAGTAATTATTTTGGTAACTGCATTAGTAACTACTGCATTAGTAACTACTAATTGTCAGTAACTATTTTAGTAATTGCAGATCTAACTATATAAGTAATTATCTGAGTAACTATCATCTTAGTAGCTATCATCTCACCAACTATTTATTGAGTAACTATCATCTTTGTAACTATCTTAGTAACTATCATTCGAGTAAAATATCTGTTTTAGTAACTATCAACAAATTCAGTAACTATCTACGTAACTACCTTTGTAACTATAATATGCGTTTCTATCTTCCTAACTATCTTAGTAATTATCATTCTAGTAACTATCTGTTTTAGTAACTATCAACTATTTTTGTAACTATCTGATTAACTATCATCTTACTAACTATTTGTTTTAGTAACTATCAACTATCTTACTAACTATGTTAGTAACTATTCTACGTAACTACCTTTGTAACTATAATCTGCGTATCTATGTTACTAACTATGTTAATAACTATCGTTCTAGTAACTATCTGTTTTAGTAAAAATCTGATTTCCTATCGCTCAGGTGCAGAAGAAAAAGTTCAAAAATATCGTAGAAAAATCCCAAAGGAAGCAAGATGGTCACCCAAAACACCTGTAACTGAATATCCTTCTTTCAACATCTTGCCGGTGATTATATCTCCTTAGGGAGGTCACAGCACCCCAACTGCATCATCGCAACAACAAATAGACATTCCAGCAGAAAATCTCAGGACTCCATCAGTTCCCATTGCTCTTGCAACTGGATCACCAACTCTGAATGACATGATAGCGGAACCTCACAAGTTCCAGATCATAGAGTCACCGGTTGCAATGGATGTTTACAATCAATCAGAGGCAAGAAAAAAGAAAAAAGAAAAAACTGCATTTCAAATCAAACAAAAGTGTGACGAAATTTAAGATTGACGAAATGCACTCTGGGTGTTCAGCAGAGTAGCCGGGAATATATTCGTATGTTGTGCGGGTAAAAACCAGAAAGCGGACTTCTAAAAAGGACAACATTTACTGGTGGGGTGATGTCAAAGCTGAACAGGAGATAAGAAGAAAAAGGCAAGAAGAAAACAGAAGGAAGAGGGAAGAAGAGATGAGGAAGAAGAAGGAGGAGGAAAGTCGGAAAAAGGTGGTCCAACCAGAACAGATGGAATCTGAAAATGCAGTTCAGACGTCTGAAAATCCTGTTAAGACGTCATTTGACGATCTGGCTGGGATCACAGAGGATGGTGAACCGATATACCTCGTTGGTGATTCATAGGAACCTTCCCAACCCAGCCAAAGAGAGGTTCTGGACTAGGATGACCACATTATTTACAAACAGTACATGGACGAGAACACAAAGCTCAGGCTGCAAGACTACTGGAACAAGGCACCGAGCAGGTAATCTATCCTTCTATTTGTCTTACTAACTGTGTCCTGGTATCTGTCTGGATAACTTCTGTAGTAACTATCTTAGTAAATATGATAGTAACTATCAAAGTAACTAAGAAAAATAACTAGTAACTATCATAGTAACTATGAAAAAAATTACTAGTACCTATCTTACTAAGTATCAAAAAATAACTAGTAACTATCACAGTATCTACTACCTATAATAGTGTCTAGTAACTATCAAAGTAACTAGTAACTATGATAGTAACTAATCAAAGTAACTAGTAACTATCATATTAACTATCAAAGATACTTGTAACTATCACCATATTTAATATCATGTGTGCAGAGTGTTCTTCTGGGAAGGAAAAGAGATGGGAACAGAAATTTCAAAGTATGAAATAGAACAGGTGGTGTTCGGAACTGAAGTTGCGAATAACATGATTGATGCATTTGCTGCTCTATTATATTCTGAAATGATAGACAAGGACGATCCAGATGAATATAAATTAGAAATTATGCAGACTCACTCTTGGGTAAGATACTAATTAACAGGAGAATTATATATTTCTAAACAATTATGAGATAACTAATCATAGGTTTTGTTTGTTTGAAAACAGATGTCCACAGAAGAGCTAGAAGCAAAAACAATGCACAAGTTCCTGTGTGAACCAATGTATGAGAAGCTTGGTAAAGCGGAAATGATTCTGATCCCACTTACTCATAAGAGGAATTTTCACCATACTCTTCTCATTTTTGACACGGAAGCCTGCAAATTTGCACACTTAGATTCCATGAAATCCAGAAAACCAGAAACCGGGCAAAGTTATAATGATGCTAAAAAAATGGTATGTTAGTAACTATCTGTTTTAGTAATTATCGTCTGTGGACATCTTATTGAGTAACTATTTATTGAGTAAATATCATCTTTGTAACTATTATTCTAGTAACTATCTGTTTTAGTAACTATCAACTATTTCAGTAACTATCTTTATAACTACCTTTGTAACTATAATCTGCGTATCTATCTTACTAACTAACTGTGTAACTATCATTTTAGTAACTATCTGTTTTAGTAACTATCAACTATTTCGTAACAATCTTAGTAATTATGGTCTTTGTAACTATATGTATAACTATGTTAGTAACTATCTGATTAACTATCATCTTACTAACTATCTCAGTAACTATCTAACTAAATATGTCTGTAACTATCTGAGTAACTATCATATATGAACTATCTCACTAACTATGTTATTAACAGGTCAAAATCATTGATATATGGATGAGAGTTGTCCTTGATCAATCAGATGATATGCCGGAGCAAGGATGCCGGTACAAAATAGACACCAGTAAGAGCTCCAGCACATAATTGAAGATGGTAGAAGAGGCTCTTACTGAAGCTGAAATTCAAACTATAAGGTGGGTTATGGACAACTACAAGTCCAACATGACTCTAAGTGCCATCAAGGGAAAATTGCCTCAACAACTATCTGATTCGTAAACCCAACATATCTTAATAACTATAAACTTGTAACTGTCTGTGGAACTATGTTAAGTAAATATTTGAGTAACTATCATCTTTGTAAATTCTCTGTGTTTTTATAGTACTAACTATCTCAGTAACTATCATATCTGTAATTGTATGTGAAACTATGTTTGTAACTATATGAGTAACTGTAATCTTTATAACTGTCTGACTTTTAGTAATCTTTTTATTTTGACAAAACAGCGTCGACTGTGGAATATATGTGATGTACTTCATGAGTCTCATATTTTCTCAAGGTGATTTCACAAAGAAGTTTGGGAAGAAAGAGGCTGACAAGTTCAGGGCTCACATTCTGAAGCGGTTTGCGGACAATCGGCATAGTTGGAGGCCCTCTTAGATGGATTAAACAGATTTTTCATTCTTTATTTTGAACAGATTATTACATGAACAGTTAAACACATTATTTCTGAGTAACTATCAAAGTTACTATTCAGGGAACAAATTTTGTAACTATATGTACATTCCATATAAGTCTCAAGTATTCCAATTTTAAGGGCTCATTTTCAGTAACTATCAGACTAACTATCACTTTTTTCACATACTATCAAAATAACTATCATCTTAGTACATTTTTTGCAATGTGATTATGTTTCTGTTTAGTTTGTAAACCCCTGTTTTCTGTACTATGAATAGTACAAATCTGTTCAGAAGTTATTTAATTACAAACTATCTTCTAACTATCGTTATAACTTTCAAAATAACTATCATATCAGTAACTATCAAACTAACTATCATTTTTGTTACTAACTGTACAAGTAACTATCAAATTAACTATCAAATGCAAGAATCTAACTATCAAATTAACTATCAAATTAACTGTACAAGTAACTATCAAATTAACTATCAAACTAACTATCATTTTAGTAACTATCTTACTAACTATCATCTTTCTAACTATCATCTTTCTAATTATCAAACTGTCATATTAATAACTATCTTACTAACTATCATTTAAGTTACTAATTATCATCTTACTAGCAATCATCTAAGTACCAATCAGACTCTGTCTTAGTAACTATATAAGTAACTATGAAAAACACAATTGCTGCACAGAAGAGCAACTTGTCCAAGTATGAAAAATGTAGGACAGAATGCAGCGTGCCGCTGCACCGCGCAACGGCAGCAGAACGCTGCCGAAATCAACATGAATAAAAATAATAAAAGTAACTTTTCAATTATTGTAAAAAAAAATAAACAATCAATGTACATTTCAATGTAACTTTCAATGTAACTATCAAAAAAAAAAAAAAAATAGAACTGCCTGAATAGCTATCTAAGGAACTATATAATTTCCCTACAGCTTTTTTTGTTGTGACCAGCATATTTGTTACACCTGCTGCACTTGAATGTCCTTTTCACTTCATTTTTACTTTTGTACCTCTGTAATTTTGGCCTTCCAGGTGGTCTCTTTGTTAAAGGTGGTTGCACCAACAATGCAGGCTGAGCTAGATCCACCGACTTTGAAATAGTAGGAACTGGGTTGATTGTGAAAGAATAAGTTTCACGATATTTATCCACCTAAAAAAAAGAGGGAAAAATAAAGGATATAATGTCAGGTTCATGTAACTATACAAATAACTTCACTAGTATCTGTCTATGTAACTATTTAATTTAAAGTAACCATCTTACTAACTACCTACATAACTGTTTAAATAATTTTAAATTTAGGAGAAGTGGTGCACCTTGAAAATTGGGTTGACATATGAGTGCACATTAGAACCGTGTTTCTGAATCACGATAATGGCGTGTGAACATGGAAATCCGTGAACTTGCCATTCTCCACATGAACAGTATAACGCTTCCAAGTTTACCATCACAGAATACTTTTGGCACTGAACTTCATAAACGTATGTATCAGATCTACTGACTAACCAGTGTCTACCGAACTCCAAGTTGTCAACCAGCTTCTTTTCAAACTTTGGACATAGCTCAGTAACCCATCCAGCTGATTCTTCCTTCCAAGAAGCAATTAAAGCCATAGACTTAAGACGAATGTCTTCGTTAAATTCAATAATGGGAAGGCTCTTCAACTCCTTAACCTAATTATTGAAACACTCATCCAAATTATTTGTCATTTCACCAAACCTTTCACCATTAAAAAAGCTAGAAGCCCATGTTTCTAGAGGGAGATCCATCAAAAACTGATCAACAACCTCACCACCTTCATGCTTCAACATCTCGAAATTAATCTCAAAATATTCACGACTGCGAGAATAAGCACACTTCATAAACAACAATGAAATTCTTTTGCTCAGATAAGAACCACATGCAAACTTGTTGCTCAGATTAGCCTGAAGATGCCTATAACAAAATCCATGAGGACTATTCCGAAAAACTGCACGAACTGCATTTAGAAGACCAATATTACGATCAGATATGAAAGTAATTTGCCTTTTTGAATATCTTGACAACTCTTCAGACAACATCTTAAGAAGAAGGTCTAGTTGCTCTCATTTTCAGAATCGACAATAGCATAAGCAACCGGATATAATCCTAAACAAAAGAAAGCAAAAAATAATGTCAGGTTCATATAAATAGCTATCAAAGTAAAAGTAACTGCAATAGTATCTATCAAAGTAACTATTTGCGCTGGAATTCCTGAAACTATAAAAGAAACTACCCTAGTATCTATCAAAATAACTGTCAGTCTGGAAATAATGTAAATAAAATAGAAAAACAACAGCAATTAAGAAAAGAAAGAACAAAACAATGAAGAAAGTGATGTACCACAATTTGCATCCTTTGTCGAAGCAGCAAGAAGCATGCCTTTGTATTTATTTGTGATGAATGTAGCATCAATACAAAGAATTGGTCTGCAAGACTGAAAACCATTCAACCAAGCAGAATACGTAACAAACATACGTTGGAACCTTTGTGTTTCAGATTCGTACTCTACAGCTAGCCTAGAATATGAGTTGCATTCATATGTGCGCTGGCAAAACCATAATAAATTCTGGTAAGACTCAGAATCAACACCAACCACAGCGTCCCTTGCAAGTTCTTTGCCATACCAAGCAGTATGATAAGGGACATCTAAGCCGTAGTTTAACTTTATGTCTTGCAGTATATCAATAGCTTTCTTACTGGGATTATCACGAACCTTGTCAAGCATCACCTCCCTAATAATCTTGCTGCACATCATCTTACTATTTTGAAGCCGGATGACACAACGACAACTATGTTCGTTCACCAATTCATTAATCTCAAAGAAACCATTATACCTGAATAAAAGGTGCAAAACTCAATCAACATATATACTTTTTCATAGTAACTATCAAAGAAAAAACGTAACTATATAAGTAACTATCCAATTAACAATTCCTGAAAATTTAAAACTGAGAATATAGAAGTAACTATCTAATTAACTACTAACTATTCAAGAAAAAAACAGGTAACTATCAAAGTAATTATCAAAGTAACTATCAAAATAAAAGTAACTATTTAAGTAACTAAGAAATATATAAATAACTATCTAAGTAACTATACAAGTAACTAACATGATTAAAAATGAAGCACACAATGCAGCGTGCCGCTGCACCGCAAACATGGCAGTGTAACACAGTCTATATCAACTATACAAAATATGTGCAATGGCTAATGAAAAAATACATGCATAAAGATGCCTTCACGCACCAATTACAACCTTCATAATGTTTTTTCTTGCAGAAAGCAACAACACATTCAGGCTTATTTCTATCAAAATAATACTCAAAACCAACCTCCACAGCATACATCCGCAACTTCAGTCTAAAATCTTTTACCCCACCCTCAAACGTCTGACCCTTAGAATGAATAAGATCTTTCCATCCTTTAGAAAGATATATTTTTGGGTCCTCACGCCTATAACATCCCAAAAATTCATTCTCTTCCACCAAAGCACTACTCTCCTCACTAATAGTATTACTAACTGCACTTTCCGAAACAGAAGAAATGGCATCCAAACAATGAACATCCACATCAACAAAATCAGATTGATATCGTCCCAAAACTCTAAACATCATGCTCATATCAACCTCATTTTCCAGAAATTAAACAGTAGGATCTGGATAAACATTGTACTTAAGTTTGAAAACCAATCTTTCCAAGTCGGGAAAACGATCACGTATCTTATGACAAAAATCAACAAAACTACAATTATGAACAAACGACAGTGCTGCTCCTTCACCAGAATACACGAGCTTAGCAGTATAAAAACTGTCCATTGCACCTATAGAAAAAATCATAATAACATCATTAATTATCATACTATCAGAGGCAACATAATTATATCTGCTACTATCTTACTAACTATTCTAGTACCTATCATCTCAGTAACTATCTTACTAACTATTTTAGTAACTATTCTAGTAACTATCATTTTACTAACTATCTTACTAACTATTACTTGGTAACTATCTTACTAACTATGAAAAAACCAAAATGCAGCAACTATCAGCCTAGTAACTAGCTTACTAACTATCGTAGAAACTGAAATACTAACTGTTTCTGCCTAAACCCGGGGGCCTAGTAGATACACGGTGAATCCAACTTGATCTCCTGCAATCCTGCTCACTAAGGGGAATACCGGGCGGGCCGGTCTTCTCCTCTCCGATGCCTAAGTTAGTATAGTTGGAATATATATAACCAAGGCACGTACGTAAGCAGGGAGAGAGATAAGTTACCTAATAAAGAGGGTAGTTGGGGCCCTTATATAGGTGGTTGGGGGTGAGGGCTGGCCTCACCCTTCGATGTGGGACTGGTTTCCTTCTGTTTGTACCTTCTGGTGCCCTCTTTGGCAGGCTGGTGCCCCCGGCCCCAGGGTCCCTGGAGGCAGGATAGAGTGCTGGGCCCCGAGGCCGGGTGCTGGTGATCCGATCCCGAGCCTTGGGCCGGGCCCTGGTGCACTTGCTGCGGGTCTGTGGGCCTGCTGTAGCCTCTCTGCGGCTACTGTCAACACTAACTATGAAATTGGTAACTATCGTACTAACTATAATCTTGGTAAATATCTTACTAACAATAACTATCTCACTAACTATGAAAAATAAAAAATGCAGAACAGAAAAAAGACGATGAGGAAGTTTTCGGAGCAGTATGCTCGTAACTGACAAATAACAGATGAAAGTTTCAAAGGCAAATCAAAAATAGCAGAATGAGCAAATGAACTGAGAAACTACAGACGCAAATCTAAACAGCTCCAAAACATTAACATACGTTCAGAGACAAATCACAATCGCAACGCAAACCTTCAGAGACAAATCGGAATCGCAAATTGAGCAATTAAACAGATGAATTACAGATCGCCGGAAGAAAACGAATTGTAAATCGACGGAAAATAAATGAATTACAAAATCGGCGGCAAAAAAGGAATTGCAGATCGGCGGCAATGAGGCATTGAAGATCAGAGGCAATGAGGAATTCAAGATCGGAGGCAGAGAGAGAGAGAGAGGCGGCACTGAGAAGAAGAAAAAGAAAACATAGCTGAAAGAGGAAAAGTAACAGAACGAGAATACAAATTTGATGCTTAAGGGTAAAATCGTCCGTTGGAAAATCAAAAACAGCCATTTTTTATAATATAGTAAAATTGAAAAGAGCCTTTGGTGATAAAAATATTAAAAACATGTCATTTTTTATGAAGTGAAAAACATGGGGTTTTTTTTTCTAATTTACAAAGCTAGATGGTCCATTTCTCTAAAATGTGCTTTAAAGTGATATAAAATAACATAATTGTTGTAGGAGAAATAGATTGATAAATCTCTCTCTCTTTATTCATTGATAAGGAGGCCTTTATATAGGCATTACATCAAGTATCCCTGGCGAACAGGGATTCCCTATCTAATAGAGTATCTAGACTACAAGTCTTATTAGGACAAGACACACCTCGGAAGTTACGGAATTAACCTTCCTTGAACACTCCCCCTTGTGTCGCGTCCTCAATGGTGCATGAACCGTTGCCTCGTTAAAACCTTTGCCAGCAAACAAAAACCTCTTGGGCAAAAATAAAAGCATGGTCTAAGGAAAAAGAGTACAACGCACCAACTACAAGTATGTGAGACATGCATAACTAGGCTCCCCCTGAAGTCTAGATGAGAACTCCCCCTGATAGTCAATCAGTCTTCGAGTTCGGATAAGCGACACATTCCAATGCGCTTTACATGCTTCATAAATGTAGATTTAGGTAGAGACTTGGTGAACAGATCCGCTGCATTTTCTTCTGAGCTGACTTGCTTCACCTGGATATTCAAAGTCTCTTGCTGCTGCTGATTGTAGAAGAACTTAGGCGAAATGTGTTTAGTATTGTCACCCTTAATGTATCCCAACTTCATCTGCTCAATGCATGCTGCATTATCTTCAAATATGCAAGTTGGTCCCATCGTAGTAGACTCAAGTCCACTAGACTCTCGAATGTGAGATATAACTGAGCGAAGCCAAATACATTCTTTGACTGCTTCATGTAGTGCAATAATCTCAGCATGGTTCGAGGAGGTAGCAACAAGGGTTTGCTTGGTTGATCTCCAAGATATCGCCGTATTCCCAATGGTAAAAACATAACCTGTTTGGGAACGTCCTTTGTGTGGATCTGACAAATATCCAGCATCAGCAAATCCTACCATCACATCATTTGGTGTATCTGAGTAGGAGGGGGTATCGCCAAAGCCGTATCGGGACCACGACTTAGCATCCGCGGGTCCGGATAAGTTGGCGGATATGTCTGCAAGATGGCGGATGGATGAACCAAAGCTAGTCTTGGCGGATATGGCTGGCGGATGGCGATCCGAGCCATGGTTTGTGCTGTTAGATGCAAGAGATCGACTATGTGTCGAATCCTGATGAGTGTATCGATAGTACAAGCCCATGTCAAGGGTTCCTTTAAGGTATCGGAAGATGTTCTTGATTCCAACCCAATGACGTTGTGTTGGCGCAGAGCTAAATCTAGCTAACAAGTTCACAGAGAAAGCGATGTCTGGTCTAGTACACTGAGCTAAGTATAACAAAGCTCCAATCGCACTAAGATATGGATATTCAGCTCCCAAGATCTCTTCGTCATCTTCTTTCGGACGAAAGGGATCTTTGTTGATATCCAGACTTCTAACGACCATGGGAGTGCCTGTAGGATGCATAACTTTGTCCATGTTAAATCGCCTGAGCATCTTTCGGACATATGCAGACTGGTGTATAAAAATTCCACCACTTCGGTGCTCTAGTTCTAAGCCTAGGCAAAACCGAGTCCTTCCCAGATCTTTCATCTCGAATTCGGATTTCAAATAGCTAGCGGTCTCATTGATCTCATTCAGAGTTCCAATGATGTTCATATCATCGACATAGACGGCTATAATGGCAAATCCTGAACTTGTTCTCTTTATGAACACACAAGGGCACAACTCATCATTCTTGTATCCTTTCCCAATCAAGTAATCACTTAACCGTGTGTACCACATCCTACCAGATTGTCGGAGTCCATATAGAGATCGTCTCAACCTGATAGCAAATGAACTTCGTGGTTTTTGCTCACTTGACTTGGGTAACGAAAGTCCTTCTGGCACTTTCATGTACATCTCCGTATCTAGGTCCCCATAAAGATACGCAGTTACAACATCCATAAGCTGCATATTGAGTCTCTCTGAGACTACCAAACTTATTAAGTATCGGAAGGTAATAGTATCCATGACAGGAGAATACGTCTCCTCATAATCAATTCCAGGGCGTTGAGAAAAACCTTGCGCCACGAGTCGAGCTTTATATCGCTGGACTTCGCCATTCTCATTGCGCTTTCTGACAAAGACCCATTTATGTCCAACAGGCTTCACGTTCGGCGGTGTAGGCACAACCGGTCCGAAAACTTGCCTTTTCTTTAGAGAGTCTAGTTCAGCCTGGATTGCTTCTTCCCACTTCGGCCAATCCGCCCTACGTTGACATTCATCAACAGTGCGGGGTTCCATATCGTCGTCGTCAATAACTTCTTGAGCAACGGCGTAGGCGAATGCATCATCGATATACATGGAATTTCTTTCCATCAGATTGTGCATGCATAAGTAGTTTAGTGAGATTTCCTTGTTCTCCAACATCAACAGTGAGTCTGAGGCGTCCCCCAGATGATTCAGAGTTGATTCTTGGACATAGGTATAGTCGGAGACAATCTCGTGTGACGGCGTCACAGTATCGATGATGAACGGATCGCTTTGTGCCTGGACACATGCCCTCTTTCTAGGTACATTGTCTTTGGAACCGATTGGTCTCCCCCTCTTTCTAGGAGGATCCGAAGTCGACGCCGGCTCTCCACTTGGAGGTGCCGAGCCTAGGCTACCGATGGCACCTAGGGCTGCGGGTCCGAGACCGGCGGCTCGTGCTCGCGCATGGCGAGGAATGTTAAGCCTTGCAGGTACATTCGCAGCAGGTATGGTTGATCTTGTCACTTTCGCAATATCAGTAAAGGAGTCGGGCATCGTATCCGCCACCTTTTGTAGTTCTAATATGCGTTGTATTTCAGTCTCACACTGAGACGTACGGGGATCATAATGAGACATAGTGGGAGAGAACCACGTCAATTCCTGACGTTCATTTGGGACGGATGCGGCCCCATCTCCCCCTAACGGCGGGAAGGATGTCTCATCAAAGTGACAATCTGCAAATCTTGCAGTAAACAGATCACCTGTCATAGGCTCTATATAGCGGACAATAGTTGGTGCTTCATATCCAACATAAATAGCTGATCGTCGTTGTGGACCCATCTTGGTACGCAGTGGAGGCGTGATAGGCACATATACGGCACAACCAAAAGTACGCAAATGCGAAATATCAGGCTCGTAACCAGTTACCAACTGGTACGCACTAAATGGTTGGCTATCTGTGGGTCGTAGACGAATAAGCATAGCTGCATGTAATATTGCATATCCCCTTGCCGAAACTGGCAAGTTTGTGGCCATGACAAGGGACCTAGCTACAAGCTGTAGTCTCTTGATAGCGGCTTCTGCAAGACCGTTCTGAGAATGAACGTGGGGTACGGGATGTTCAACTTCAATCCCAACTGACATGCAATAGTCATCAAAACACTTTGAGGTAAACTCTCCAGCATTATCCAGTCTGATGGACTTAATCGGATTGTCCGGGTGGTGAGCCCGAAGCTTAATAATCTGAGCTAGGAGTTTAGCGAATGCAGCATTCCTCGTGGACAACAACGCTACGTGTGACCAACGCGTTGATGCATCAACCAGAACCATGAAATATCGAAATGGTCCGCATTCTGGTGTTATAGGTCCACAAATATCACCTTGTATTCGTTGTAGAAACGGAATATTCTGTTTATTATCAATAGCAAAAGATGGTCTTGCTTGAAGTTTTGCTAGTGAACAAGCTTTACAAAACGAACGATGAGCATTAGACATCGCTACAGAAGCATGAGAAGCAGGAGGGGGCCGAACCTCTCCTTGGAACCGAGAGGCGGCTATCGACGGCACGGCCGAACCGAGGCCGAGGCGCCCTCTGTGCTTTTGTGATCGGAAAAATGGATGACCGTGGGAGCATTTCAAAATACGGATCATCAGATCACGACCCGGATGACCGAGTCTATCATGCCAAAGCTTATAAGCATCAGAATCACATAATATAACAACATGAGATTCGTTGGCTCGAATGGTTGTGAAATACATGCCATTGCGAACTCGCTTACACTTCTCCACAATGCGAGTGCGCATAGATTGAGTGGAGGTGATCAACAGATATTCAGTTCCATCTTCAACATAAGTGCTGAGGTGATAGTCATTGTCACGCACATCCTTGAAAGCTAGCAAGGTTCTTGGCGCCTTAGGCGCATATAGGGCGTCCTCTACCCGAATCTCAGTGCCATTTGGCAGTAAGAATTGAGCAGTGCCACGACCCTTAATTACGGGTCCAGTTCCTGTCATCGTAGATAATGACGATTCTCTTGGCGTAAAATCCGAAAACAATTGCCGATTCCTCAGAATCGTGTGAGTTGTTGCACAATCCAACAAACACTCAATCTCGCCTTGATACATCTACAAAAACAATGTAAATTGAATCAATAGTCTACTTTAGACTTTGGCGAACACTTTAAAGTAAGTGTACTGAAACAATATATCATCACAAAATGAAGTGCATTAAGGCCAATTACATAGCCATGGCAACGACAAAACTTGAGAGAAAGATATAAGCCGCATTTTAATCACCGAGTATCACCATTGATAATCATAGCCTAGTTCAGAGATTGAGACCGGACACCGTCGTAGGTGGCGTGGCCGAGCCAAGACCGAGGCCAAGGCAAAGGCCGGGGCCAAGCCAAAGCCGAAGCTGTGGTAAGGCCAAAGCGACCCAGAGGCCGAGCCGAAGCAAGGCGAGTGGTGAGAGTCGGTCAGGCATTGAGGCAATGCGATGCGACGGTTGAGCTAAATCCGAAGCATGGCGAGTCCGAAGACACTTCGTTGCCGAGCCATTGATGCAAAAGTTGCATTTGTTTGATAGGCTATCGATTGTTGGTTTCAAAAACCGGATTCGGTGCTGAGCCAAGCTGGCGATTGGCCATGGCGAGTGAGGCCTAGCGAGTCGCGGCCAAGCGCTTAGGCTTTGGCGAGCGAGGTTTGGCGGATCGCAGCCAAGTTGGCGGATCGCTGATCGCGGATCGCGGATTAGTTGGCGAATAGACATGGCGAGCGAGGCCTGGCGGATCGCGGCCAAGTTGGCGGATAGCGGATCGCGGATCACGGATCGCGGATCTCGGATCGCGGATCGTGCATCGCGGCTCGCGGATGGCGTATCGCGGATCGCGGATGGCGTATCGCGTATCGCGGATGGCGTATCGCGTATCGCGGATCTCTCCTTTTGTCTTTTGTGATTTTTCGGATATGAGTTAACATCACCAGAATTTTGGTGAACTCAAGATGATTATGCCATTGAGAATTGGACGCATTGAACCAATTTTGCTTTCAGGGATGTAAAAATCTCAAATCATTCGTAGAATAAGATAGATTTTATTGATGACAACTCAAGAATACATCAAGGTTGTTCTAAATAGAACGACTTATCGAACAAAGTCGTGATTTATTGACTATTCTGTCAAAATAACAATCAAAATCAAACTTGAACACGTATCTCATGACCTAAGTCAAATACTTATTCATAGTCTGGAGTATCATACTCCTGAGTCCTACGTTTCTTGGTAGGTTGGAAGTCATCGATGGCGAAGTTCGTATTTTCCTCATCGTATACTTCTTCCTCAAAGTCTCCTACATAGTGTGCTTCTTGTTCTATGTATTGTTTGTGTTTCTTGTAAGCGGCTTGAATATCTCTGCTTGCTATGCAATCGCGTTGGAGATGATTCATAGAACCACATTTGAAGCAAGGAGCCGAAGCATTGTTCGGCGTATGGCCACCACGCCTGGGACCGGAACCAAAACTGTTCCTTCCTCTGGGAGCGGCGGCTCTGCCATCATCCCTTGTCCAAGAAAGCGGTCGGCCACGGCCGACGCCTCTTCTCCCTCCTCGTCCGCCACGTATTGCTCTTGGCGTACGTGGTGGCGGTGCTTGACGTTCATGAGGTTGATGCTTCTGCTTAAAAGCTTTACCACGGGCTTGATGAGATTCCGCAATGATTTTCGGTCCTCGAGGCCTCTTATTGGTGGTAAGAATCAACTCATGGTACCTCTCCTTTCTCTGAAGGACATTCATCAAATCGCTGAAGGTTTTGATAGTGCCTTTCTCGCGGAGATCGCGGTACTGATGCGACAACATGGACGCAGATTCTGGGAACGTCGTGAAAGTCTTCTCCATCATATCATCATCGGTCTTTTCGACCCCACAAAAGCTCAAATCAGATTGCAAGTTTAGCATAGTCTGATGATATTCCTGGACGGAATCAAAATCCAGTAAGCGGATTTGCTCCCAATCAGACATGAGGTCTGGGAGTTGTGCGTCATGCACATTGTCGAAGCGGTCCTTGAGGATATCCCATAGCTCTTTGGGATCAGTTTTCCTCAGGTCTTGCTTCTTGAGCGTTGGATGGATATGGCGCCTGAGAAACATCAGGGCTTGTGCTTTCTGTTCAGGAGAAGCGTGTAAGCTTTCATCCTCAGGAGGGTTGATGGTGGCAGTAAATCTTTTACCAATGAAAGTGTTCTCAACATCTGAGACCCACCTCTTGTATTCCTTGCCTTGGACATCCAAGATGTCAAATTCTGGACGCTGAGTGTCAGCCATCTACAGAACACAAACAGGGAGACGTTAGTATGTTTGAATACTAATCAAGTTTGATTGTTCTTTTAGAACAGTGCCAAGATATATCATGGTCACATAAATCGATGCTTAACGTGACTTCAAGTCACAATCGATATCTTCCCTTTGTTTTCTTTCCAAAAAAGAATAATACGTTATGGTTCACAGTGACATCACAGTCACAAGCATAACGGTGGCCGGTAACATCACAGTTACCCCAATAAACGTTGGCACCGGGGTGACTAAATCCCCGTATGCCGTCCCGAGAAGCGATAGAATCGGGATGAAGAAGCAGGGACACGGAAAGGTCCCGGAAGAGAACAAAACCCAACTATTGAAATTTTCATAAGCGGGAACGTTTATAAAAATATTTACCTCTTCAAGAGAAGCTTGATCAAACGAAACTTGACTCTTGGGGAAGCTTGTTTTCTTCGATTTTTCTTGATTTCTTCTCAACCACGAATAAGGGTTCGCGGATCGCTTGCTTGGCTTGCGAGCAATTTTGATCGTCTGGCGGATGCGTGCAAAAAGTAGCACGCAAGGGAGAGCTGCTGGCGAGCGGGTTGTCTACCTAAAGGCAGAGGAGGAGTAGTACTCGAAGGTACAAAGCGGCAGGCGAGCAGCGCAGATGCTGCTGAGAAGAGGCCGACGGTGCCGAAGGGAAGAATCGGCGGCCGACGGTAGGTTAGGGTTTCGAAAAAAATCGGAATTAGGGTTTCTAGGGCTTATTAGACGGGAGGCTAGAGCAATGTGCTGATAACGTGTTGTAGGAGAAATAGATTGATAAATCTCTCTCTCTTTATTCATTGATAAGGAGGCCTTTATATAGGCATTACATCAAGTATCCCTGGCGAACAGGGATTCCCTATCTAATAGAGTATCTAGACTACAAGTCTTATTAGGACAAGACACACCTCGGAAGTTACGGAATTAACCTTCCTTGAACAATAATTAAATAATTAAAGTAAAAAATTTAATAATTAAGTGACTAAATATCAAACTAAACATATGTAAATGACCAAATGATATTTGTGCCTTCCGAAAATCGTCTCACACCATTCACCTAGATAAACCCCAAGCTGTGTGGGGCAAACCCTCCAAAACAAACAGAGCAATATAAGCACAAAATTCTCACTCTCCCTCTCTCACATTATCATCTTCTCTCATTTGAGTCATTTCCATTTCCTACTTCTCCACCAACCAAACTATGCAAGCAGCGCTGGCAGCCATGGCCGCCCACTCTGTCATACTCTCAACCTGCTCCACCTCTCCCCACACTCTCTTCGCCCAAATCCAAACCCCACCGACTCTCCGCTCCTCCTTCCACGGCGTCTCCCTCAAGCTCCCCTTCAAGTCCACTTCTCTCTCCGCCGCAACCGCCCCTAGGCCCCTCGCCGTCGTCGCCACCACCAAGAAGGCCGTCGCCGTCCTCAAGGGCACTTCCGCCGTCGAAGGCGTCGTCACCTTGACCCAAGATGATGACGGTACTTTCGTCTATTGCTTCTCGTCATCATCATTTGCGTACTGAATCTTTAATTGCTTATCCGAATGGAATTGATATTGTGTAACTGTGTTGTTGTGTTGGATTTTGTTACTATGTTATTGATATTTTGTTACTATAAGTTGTGCGAAGATTGAAATGTGATATGGTGATGAAATTTTTTTGGCGGTTTAGAGCTGGATTTTGATACTGCATTGTTCAGCTTAGATTAATAGGATATATAGCTTCATTTTGAGAATCCAAAACCAGGATAGATGGATAGTCAAAGTGTATTTGGTTTAGTGAGATGCGTTGTTGACCCTTCATTCAATTATGAGTGAGTGCATGATTGTGTTTTTATGTCTAAGAAAATGAAAATGTAAAAAGAAGTTATATCATTCAGAAAGGTTTCCTGGTTTAGAACTGGACCTACTCGTGCTATATCGGCTGGGGATAGATTCTATCAACTTAAATCAATGGCCTCCCCTTTGTGCTTGTTTATTTCTAGTCTTAACTGATGCTGATTGATAATTTTAATAAGGGACTGTTAAGCTTTCTAGAGTCAAGTATTTATTTGAATTAGGGAATTAATTTAATGCTATTTAAGCACTTCCTTCACTTGTGATTTGTGAATAAGTGGTCTGAATTCCGTGCTCAAATACTTCTTATGGGGAAATGACCGCTGAATCCGTCTGTTGTGTTGTTTGTAGGTCCTACAACTGTGAATGTTCGTATTACTGGACTTACTCCTGGGCCTCATGGGTTCCACTTGGTGAGTGTTTTGCTTTTAGCTTTTTCGAATCTCTGTATTGGCAAACTTGTTGTGATCGAGTGTTTTTTTTCTTGTGTAGCATGAGTTTGGTGACACGACAAATGGATGCATTTCCACAGGTCGGTATGACATCTCATTTGAAGCGATATTGGTTATGTTAGTGTTTCAATGGATGCAGTTTTCTTATGATACGTTTTCAAAGTCAATATGGTTCCTTATCATCTTCAATTTCTAAATATTAGGACCACATTTCAATCCTAACAACTTGACTCATGGAGCTCCTGAAGATGAAGTCCGTCATGCGGGTGACCTGGGAAACATAATTGCTAATGCTGATGGTCAGTCAATTTCTTGTTTCTCTGAATTTCCATGAATTCCTGAAACTGCTCAATGTATTGTGACATGTATTTTGTGGGGATGCAGGAGTGGCAGAGGCAACAATCGTGGATAGCCAGGTAATATTTGAACCCAGATAATGACGATGAAATTTGACTTATATGCTTGTATGTAGAGAGGGTGTGCATCTTTCTTTTACATATAGGCTTTTGTCTGTTGTAACAGTTTTAATGATCATATTTGGTATTCAGATTGGACCTTAAAGGTATATTATTGATTTGTTTTGTGCTTTGAAAATGTGCAGATACCATTAACTGGTCCTAATGCTGTTATTGGAAGAGCGTTGGTGGTTCATGAACTGGAGGATGACCTTGGAAAGGGTGAGTATGTTTGTAACATCTTTTGTGGAAGAAAGCTTTATCATCGGAATAGGAATGTGTATAGTTGCAGTGAATTTTTTCATTATGGATTCACTATTTTGGTGGTTAATATCTGTGCATGTAACAAATATGTTTTGATTCCCTCCTGCCCCCTTTATTCTAATTACCATTCGTCTGCATGTGTAGGGGGACATGAACTCAGTCTAAGCACTGGCAATGCTGGTGGACGTTTGGCATGTGGTAAGCAACCAATTTTACTATATAATTTATCTATTATTTCTGTTCTTTCTTGTTTGAAAAAATTCTAGCATTTGGTAACATTGGTCGTATAAACAATAATTTCTGGCTATTTATCTCCTACATTCTTTCAGTTTGATGAACAACTAATGACCTAATGAGCTAATTATAATAATCAGGAATATGTTATGAATAATTAACAATGCAAACAGGGTCAAATCATTTGGCAACAACCCTATGTTTCCCAAAATAGAAAAGTTATTCTTCATTGACAACATATAATTGATATTAACGTTGTTACATCTCACAAATAGATAAAGAAACAAACAGGTTAATAAGAACTGTGTCAGTCTCCATGGTTTGCTCCATTGTGGTCTGGGGACCATGTTTGGCTTTTACACTGGTGCTATCTACCTATAAAGTTGGAGGACTAGTACTGCTAAAAATTTAGTTTTGGGACTGGTTCCAAAGTTGGGCTTAAGTTCAGAGACTAGTCTGTACTCTTCATATCTGAGCCTTTTACAAGTTTAGAAGAAACTTAAATGATCACAGCTATAGATGTCCCAATTGTGACTTTGTAAAGATAAAATTATTATTTTAATTTATGGCAACTATTAGTTTGTCTTTGTTTCTTAGATTTTCATCGTTGAATAGAAACAATGTACTTTCACTTTATTCCCCCTGGGAAAAATAGCACTAGCTTGACCAAAAGGAAAGAGTAAAAAGAGCATTATTGTCACTTAAATGTGGTATTGTATCGTACTGTGCCTTTTATACTCACATGACTTGATTGTCATCCTACAACTTTAAAACATAACTTACTTAAGCATGTGAATTGTTTATTAGTAGATAATAGTCAAATTCATTTTGGGTCGGTGTTTTCTTGGATTTGGTTTTAACATATGTGTTACAAGTTCAGTGAATTTGGTTGTGTTTTAAAATGTTCGCAATGTTGGACCATTTTTATTTAAATTACATCGTCTGGGGGCCTCATGTGGGCATAAGTCAGTTTGGCAAAAAGTAATAAATGGTTAGGATTGGTAACAGTGATAATGTCTGTTACTTGTATTGTATATAAACATAACCCTATTAAACATTTAATGAAAGCCTGCTTGACTTGTGCACAGTACTCAAATATATGTGCCTTCCTTTTCTTGCTAGGCTGGGTGTAGATAGTACTGGAGCTATATTAGCCACAACCTTTAGTTGGGGAAAGAGATGTACTAGCAATTAAGTTTGGGAAATCAATAAACAATAGTAGACAGAAAAGTTTGCTTGCCATTCAAGTTTCCCCTGTATCTTGTGTTAGAGGATGTGTGGTAAATGAGGTATAGTCATACTTATAATCGGTCGCCCTCTGCTTTAATGAGTCTTTGTTCAGTAATTTGTATTTAGTCGGATTGCAGTGTACTTGTGTATCTAAGGAAGAAAGAGTGAAACTTACTCTTCAATCTTTGTACTAACATTCTTGATCTCAGTGACACTTCATCTAGTCATTGAGATCTCTTTGCCTCATATTGCTTTACATATACGAGACAATACCAGTCACATTGTTAACCACAATTCTCTCAGGAGTGACACAATAGATCCTACAAAATCCCTTTTATGTTATGGAAAACAGAAGCAGACTTAGGAGTGTGGCAACAATGGATGAAATGATAGAGAAATAAAATTTATGAGTATTCATTTAGGTTTGATGGCTTATGAGCTATGAGTGTGTCAGCAATGAGATGATAGAGAATTAAGATTTTGAGAAGTATATAATCGTTTAAGTTTGCTGGAGTCTTCTTGTTACTGTAGAGGTTTGTGTAATTCTAGATGTTTCAATGAAGGTGCGTGTTCTTTGTATCGGGTCATGTTTTAGTTATCTACGGCAGTCTCTGTTAGTGATCCCTATTTGACTCTTACGGTTCCATAAAGCCATTAATGAGGGTCATTTAATGTTAGGTTCTGGTATATTCTGTCTTTCTACTTCTCAAATGATTCTCTGAGAAGTCTTGATGTGATTCCTAGAACCCTTTTGTAATTCCAGAATTCCCTATATTCTCTTCCTTCACCGTCCTCCAAACCCACACGTTATGACTTCAGAATTCACCCTATATACCATAAACCACAAAATAGTTGCCCTACATCATATTTGGTAATTGGCATCGCAGCTAAGGTGTTACCATGTGACCCACAACGGAGTACACATTAGGGGCTTGATGACAAATTGACAACTAGATGAGTTGCAAATGTTGCAGCTCAATGAAATGCTAGAGGATATCATTGGCCAACATGATCAATATGAGCATGACATGCTAGCATGATGTCTCGATTACAGGCGTTGTCAAGAGCAGGCTAAAGAACTAAACAACTTTTATATGCTGAAAAGCTTGAGATGGAATTGAGCCGAACCATATGAAATAACCCCATGTTGCAGAAGATGTTGCTAGTGATTAGGAAGGATTGGAGGAAAGAGACATAAATGACATTTGAACATACAACAAGGTCTATTTCTGTGGAACCTAAGGAGGGTAAAGAACTTCATTCCACTTTTGATGTGCCAAGAGGTCCTGTAGCAATGCCCATGCTTTGGACATTCCTTCAAACCTCGAAATCGGTTCAACTCTTGCATCGGACCTCACACCACATGACAATACCATGAGGAAAAGAATATATATAAAGTTAAAAACCTTTGTGACTCCTCACTCTACCAGAAAACTGCCAATTCCTGCCATCTGATACATAATGTGCCCCCATACCCTGGACTACCACCTTGACTGTACCTGGATAACAAAAAAAGATTTGATTTGGCTCAATCCTTTTTTTTTACGAGCTGTACCTGAGCTTCAATTTGGCTGAGGCAAATTATACTAAGTGGTAGAAAGTGAATTAATAACAGAAGCAGAGAGATAATCATTTAGATTTCCGAAGTGTTCTTGTTGCTGTAGAGATTTTATGTCTTCTAGATGGTTCACTTAAGGTGCATGTTCTTTGCATTGGGTCATGCTTTAGTTTTTCTGTGGCATTTTCTGTCTTTCAGATCTGGTATGTTATGTAGCACTGTATAAGGGTCACTATGTATTGCTAGAGATCAAGGAATCAGATTGTTTATGTTTCTTTCAAACAATATCCTTTCAAGTGATTCATGAAAGTTCGGCGGAATTCCAAGAAGTGATTCTAGATTCCCTATATTCTATTCCTTTCACTTTCGTTTAACCACCAGATCCATCCCTTGGACAGATGATAACTTCAAATTTCACCCTCTAAGACTAATACATAGAATACACTTGGGTTCTTCTATATCAATATGTAAGTAGATTCAATCACTACAAGTAATATGGTATGTAAATTGAGTAAGCACCACATAAAAAGAGAAAATCATATAGTCTTGTATTCAACATTTGCATTTTCCCCTTTTATCAGAGAATGTATGTGGTGTTTCATTTTCTGAACTTGGATTTGCATCCTACCTAATCTTTTTGGAGATGAAGTACCGGCATTCCACGTCACAACATTCGATGACTAAGTGAGGAAGTTTTAGTGGCTCTTAGGACTACCCTACTTTTCAAATACTACCTAGTCAAAGACAAATTGTCCCATATGTGCCTTTTTAGACTTTTTTTTTTTTAATCATATGAAAATGAAATGAAGTTTTAATAATTTAGTAGGTTGGAATGAGGAGTTATATTTTCTGTAGGTGAAATCCTTTTGTCAAACCTATAAATGAGATTTCTGATTTGGCCCAACAAATGGAGGACGTAAGTCAATACTGATAAATGTGACATCATTTGCTGGGGACTCAAACAAGTCACAAGTGAATTTGAGGTCTAGGTTGTCTTAAATGCTCGTCTTTGCTCAGAATTGTGTCCAACATTGGAAGAAGGGAACATATGAATGGGTGTGGGTATATGATTTTATGTTCCTCGTCTTAACTAATTCCTAGTTCTGAGTGGAACTGCTGAGGCCAAAGGACACAGACAGGTTAATTGGATTTACTGTTTGTTTTGCTCCAGGTTCTTTATTTCGGTAAGTTAACTAGTTCCCAGTTTAAAATAGATCGAGTAAGGTTAGTATAGTACTTGGACACGCGCCCAGACATGTGGGGCTTTTATCTAGGGTGAAAACTGGGATATAGTTTTTGATTCATGTTGGATATGTTACATAGATGTATGATACACAACAAAAGCAATTATCTAGGGTGAAAACTGGGATATAGTTTTTGATTCATGTTGGATATGTTACATAGATGTATGATACACAACAAAAGCATTGCTTTTGTTGCTTTTGTTGTGTATCATACATCACCTTTTGGTGCTATTATGCTGTAGTACTTAATACTTACTGTTCAAGTGCAAGTACTTGTTAAACTGGGTAGTGTTATGATTTCCATGAATGACAGTCATCTCATTTAATTCAACTTTCAGTTGAACATGTTCCACTGCAACAACTGCATATATATAGAATTTCTGGGTGTATTTACATGATTTCCTTAATTTCTTCAACTTCTAACTTCTTTGTAATGTTGTGTGCAGGAGTGGTTGGTTTGACTCCAGTGTGAGAACAACGTTTGAAAGCAGTTTGACATGTTGAATTGGCTGCTACTGTTGCAAAAATTTCTCATATAGAGCTTTGATCTATTGAGGGTATAATGTAGCATATACTATAAACGCTTTTATTTCAATAAGTTTCAGTTCCACTGTACGGCCATCGACTTATGAAAGCAAGGAAGTTGGATTAGTAAATGTTTCAATATGTCAATTGGTTGTAGGTATTTGCTTCTGGTCAGGATTGTTACTTTCACAGTAGCTCAAGTCATGAGGCAGGTACCCAGCTATATTTGAATTAGTACTTACTGAGAGACTTGAGTTGGACGAAAGAGTGCAAACAACTACATTAGGTGTCACGAAATAGTGCTTTCCAAGCTAACCCACTCCTTTAGGGAATTCAGGTGAAATACTTGTCTTAACAGATTACTCAATACTGAGGATGGAGGAATGAAACCAAAGAGGTAGGGTGTATCTTAGCAGTAACCATACTCTCAGAAACTTGGACTACCAAGAAGGTTGCCAAACTATATCAAGCTCTTACCAATGATTTTATTACTATCAAATAGTTGGCCGATAATGTTCCGTCATACATGATTCTTGAATTCGTTGGTTTCTGAGAATGGGTGCTTAGTACACTTGCACTACCGATCCCAAAACCCGATGTTGCTGTGCAATTGGATTATCTTTTTGGTATGCAATTTGTGAGCGACACAACTAGTCAGAGTAGGGTTTTTTTTTTTGATTAAAAAATGAGATTGTATTAATTATTAAACACCCAAGAAATTACAAACTAAAGGCTAAAAAAAAAACAGAAAATAAACCAAGGACCAATCTAAACCACGGGACCAAATAAAGACCCAAAATCAGAAGCAGCCTCTAAGAGCATCTGCACCGGCGAGCAAGATGCCGAGCAAGAGCACGAGCAGCTGGTGGGGCCGGCCAAGGTGCTCGAGCAAGGTGCTCAAACAGCACACACCGGGGTCGAAAACGGCGAGCAAGATGCCGAGCAGTCAACGAGTCAAACTGCTCGAGCGAAGGCTCGAGCAAAGTTTGCTCCGATGCTTGCTCGAGCAGCTGGTGGGGCCGGGCTCCGTTTTCTTTGGCTTTTCGGACGTTGGAGAGGCACAAAAGCTCGTGGCCGGCACGTTCGAGCACTAGCACGAACCGGAGGTGAAGCCGAGCGCCGCACTCGACGGTGGCCGTGGCTCCCGAGATTTGCCGCACCTCCCACATCCCGAAAATGCGTCTGAGACCGGTCCCAAATGAAAGAGCACTTTGAGCCCATCATTTTGGTGGGTGGCACGTCGGCTGGAGTGGCCGGACGGCGGCGAACGGAGGCCGGGAAGTTTCGGGTGGAAAACGGCGGGAAAAATGGGGAAGACGATGAACAGTTTCTTTTTTCAAACGGGCCAATGTCAGGCTGCCACGTGGCAGTCTGACCGGTCAAAAATTAAAAAACGGGCAAATCAATCTGGGCCTTCCATTTCAATCTGAAATTTTGATCCAACGGTCAGAATTCAAAGGCAACGGCTACAATTTGATCAGAACGGAAATATTCCCAAAAAATAGTAAAAAAATCCCAAAAATTTCAAAACTCTCCCAAAAATTTGCTTATAAATACTACTTCAATTTTTAATCAACTCACACTAATTTGTTCGAGAAATAAAAAATTTATTTATTAAGATGAAATAGAAATACATATTAAAATTAACACACATACTTAAATTGAACACAAGCTTAATAATTAAACTCAAACGGATTCAAAAGCACATAATAACCCAAAAGGAAAACCTACCCCAACATAACAAATATCGTGGGCCTCGGGGGCGTTGCCCCCGAACCCCCATCGGGGGTCACGTTGCGCCCCCGAACCCCCAAAACCAGGGCGCGTCGCCCCTAGACCCCGACTCGCTGACCGGGCAGCGAGATCCCCGCCTCTGTCAGCGCCACCCGATGACTAGTTCAAGGCATATACTAACGTGTCAATTATCTATTAATCGGAAATCTTATCGAAAATCTTGGATAATATCGAGTCGATAATGATACGTGACACATTATTATTGGTGGTTAATTTATCCGGTAAAAAAAATTTAATCATTTCACAACAAGACAAAACTGAGTTGCTCAAGCAAATTGTTAATGGGTGTGTGAAAAAATCGATTTGGGTGGAGCAAAATTTGATTTCCATTTGCTTGAGCAAAATTTGCTCCTGGGCCCACCAGGTGCTTGAGCAAGACCATTTCATGGGTGCGGATGCTCTAACAGACAAAGCGCAGAGCAGAAGAGAGAGTAGCCGACAGCCATCGTCTCCGCCGCACAAGCTGCGCTGCCGTCGTGGAAAATGGTTCTGATGGTCGAAAAATCGATCCAAATCCGAATTAGCCAATCCAGAGAAGCCGAGAGAACCAAATATCCAACCAAAATCACATATGAACACAAACAACATGCACCAATCTATAAAATTACTCATTGCCACAAAGCCAGCAGAGGAGACGCTGCTGAAAACGTCAATTAAAACTAAGGATACGAAAGAGGAAAGGAGTGGCAGTGCAAGCACCGGAGACGTAAAGTCCCAGAACACACCCATTTCAGATATGGCATCGCGATGCCTTCGAACGATGGGCGTGAGACAAGATTGTAAATCGGAGATGGAGAGTAGTTGTGATGAGGGTTGCAATCTTTGGGTTTGGGTTAAACATGGAGAAGGCTTGAGGCCAGATCTGGAAGAGGGAAAGGAAACAAAGGCAAAGAACCTGAAATTGGAGACGAGCTCCGGGTAAAAACGCCCAAATTGGGCAAGGGGATCGAGCGCCATCGACTCTCAAGATTAGAGAGAATACCAGCGGAGAAGGGTTTATCTTTTAGCCATTGTTTTGTCTCTACCTAAAAAGTTGGCCACATCTCTTTCTCATTCTAGTATGGTACAAGGATAGGATCATAGGACTTTTTGAAACTTCAAAATGGCACAACATGCAAGCTTAATATTCAAGCATTCTGTTTTAAACTAATAAAACTATAGAAAAAGAGTAAAACAGTGCGTTTTTCTCTAGGCTACGGACTAATGTGTCTTGGATAGAAAGGAAATAAGGTATTAAGGTTTGCATATTTACATGCCGATATACCTACATCTTAACTCCGGTGACGATGAGAGGGGGTGGTGTTGAAGAAGAACATGAGCTGGGGGAGGAATACTAGATCCTTAAAAGTGAAAAATAAAGAGTTAGAGATTTGCATCTTCCCGATGAGTTGCCGAAGTATGATATCCTTTGCAGTTTGCCATCCTATGAGTCCATGACTAAAGAATATCGTTTGGCTTTGTATGTTTACGATATTGGTCACCATAAATGGCTCTTCCAACCAGTTCAGGGACTCCCAAACAGTTGCAATTCCCTTTTGCTCATAATTCCCTCCATCACTTCTCAATCATTATATTTGCTGACAGGTACCCTTCCGGTCCATCCGACGGGGGGGGGGGGGGGATGAGTCATAACAACAAGAATGGTGCTAAACCAAAAAACTTCAGAAATTAGCTTCAAAATAAAACAAAACAATATCGAGTGGACTTTTTCTAATAAATCTCTTTACAGAGACTCTTATTTCGGTGCAAGTGACCTGTACATTACCCCGACAAAGAAAACCAGGGGTATCAGTGACAATTACTCTTAAACTCATTCACAGTTTCTAGTCACGACTAACACAACTAGTTAGAAGTGTGTTTTGATTTTGTTTCCCTACTCTCACATAAAGTAATGTAGCATAATGCAAGTTTGAACTATGATGGAAATTACAACAAATATGGTCCTGTCACAACAAATATATCATCATGAACCACATGCAATTTGACAAAAAACTTGACAATGCAGTCATGTAGAGGCAATTAGTTCCTGTATTTTCTTTTTCATAGAACAAAAATACTCATTTTTTCACAGCACAAAAAAATCACAATGCACTTAAATTGATTGTAAAAAAACGTTAGCTCTTGTATTGATTGTAAAAGAACGTTAGCTCTTGTATACTCACAATGCACCAAAAACTCATCTTATACGAATTACAATTTTTCTATAAGTACATGGTTGTATATACTTGTTGTATTGATGAGAGACTTATAACATCTTATCATCATATATGATATGAATAAAAGATACATTGCTAAACGTGAAATCCCAAAATTAAAGTGTCAATATAAGTGTAATGCTTATCAAATTCAATTGCAAGTCCATGAATAGCTGAAAGAGCCTAAGACTAATTCATGGAATTAAATTAAGAGTCTAAACTAGGTCATACATATTCATTTCATTATAGTTAACGCAACTTAGTTAACGCAATTTATTTGCCTCAATGCAATGAGTACTATGACATGACTACGAAATCGAATTCAAATTATGATCATTATGCTGCAACATATTCAAACTTTCGCGAAGTTATGAATTACTTACCGCTCTAGAAGTCTATATGAGACGTATCAATTCACAAAAATATTGATGTGTATGTCTTGATATGCCATAGAAAAACCATCCGTAAACGCTCAAACCTAGAGTTAGATATAACCTAATAGGCCGACATCGGCAAAAACATAAGGCATAAATGCCTTATACCGAGCTAAGGTGACCGGGCCAAGAGCTAGCCGAGGCCAAAGCCAAGGTAAGACCGAGGTCGAAACCAAGGTCATGTTGAGGTCGGAGCCTAGCTAATGTGCAAGCCAAGCCGAGGCAAGGCATGAGAGGGCCGGGGTCGGGCCAAGACTGGCGCAAGCGTGCCAAGGCCGAAGTTGAGGCAACGCGCAGGCATGTTGGGACCGAAGCTGAGGCAATGCCAAGGTCTGGTAGAGATGCTAACCGAGGCTCATGCAAGCGTGCCAAGGCCGAGGCGAGCTGCAAGTATGCCAAGGTAAGGTCGAGTCGGGCTGTGGTGCGCTGCAGGCCTGCCGAGAGTCCGGGTTGTAGTGCTGGTCGAGACGTGCACGGACGTGCTGAGGTCTCGGTGTTGCCTTGTGTTTTTTTTCCTTATGCTCACTTTTGACTTGTATATCTTGAGTTAATATCACCAATTTAACGGTGAACTCATATAGAGGTGTCATGTAAGTTTGTAATGCGATACATTGCATTCACATATAGCTTTTAGGAAACCATATATTCATCATAAAATTCTCGTCCGTTCTTTTCTTTGTACAATATGAGAGAATTTGACTAAGATTAATGCCAACAATACATCGAGGTTGGGACCATGAATTAATCCAAAGTGTAATGACTAAATAGCATTAGTCACACCGGTGAGGTATATGCCTTCACAAACTTGGAAATATAAATGGATTTGTAGCCACTTAGACTATGAAATTGAAGTCATGTACTTCATATTGACTGCAAATGATATTTTGCTTTTAAATCCGCAATATACCATTGCTTTTAAAATCTGTAATCATGAGAATAATACTCTCTCATGTTCTTCTATATATCTCTTATATGTATTGACCATATGATTATATTATTTGCAAGTAGTGAGTCAATGTAGAATTATATCAATGACATGATTTTTTTATTAATAGTCCAATTTTTTTTTATGGCATGGGGTTTTCGAGGCATTGTATCACACCCCGATCCCAGTGTCGGTGGGGTTTAGATACTCGACGCTAATCCCGAGGTGTGAACAATGTTCTGAAAACACCCGCCTAGCTCCGCCCAGGCGCTAGGCGAAGCCAAGCCTCCTCGATTTCACACCATTAGGCGGTAAGCCGCCTAGGGGCTGCCTAAGCGGTCCGAGGCAGGAGAGTTCTTGTAACAGCCCAGCCCATACACTTTGGATATTGTCTGCTTTGGGCCCCGCCCTCATAGTTTTGTTTTTGGGAGCTCTAGAGCAATTTCTCAGTAGGTCACCCATCCTATTATTGCTCTGGACTCAGCAAGCTTAACTTCGGAGTTCCCATCTCTTCCGAAGTCATTGAGCCCCCAAAACGCGTCCTTATGTATTGAGCTACCTCTACACATATAAGCACAACATCCACTCTCCCCCGGGCGATGTGGGATGTGTGACCTACCTACCTGCTAACTTCCCTAGCCAGGTCAGGTCAAGTCATCACAATCCACCCCCCTTAAGGTCCGACGTCCGCGTCGGCACACTTCCGGTCGGGGACAAGCTCTGATACCACTGTAACAGCCCAACCCATACACTTAGGATATTGTCCGCTTTGGGCCCCGCCCTCACGGTTTTGTCTTTGGGAACTCCAGAGCAATTTCCCAATAGGTCACCTATCCTCGTATTGCTCTGGACTCAGCAAGCTTAACTTCGGAGTTCTCAACCCCTCCGAAGCCATTGAGCCTGCAAAACGCTTCATTATGTATTGAGCTAACTCTGTATATATAAGCACAGCATCCACTCTTCCCCGGACGATGTGGGATTCGTGACCTGCCTACATGCTAGCTTCCCTAGCCAGGTCAGGTCAGGGTCCTCACAATCCACCCCCCGTAGGGTTCGACGTCCGCGTCAGCACACTTCCGGCCGGGGACAGGCTCTGATACCAATTGTAACAGCCCAGCCCATACACTTAGGATATTGTCCGCTTTGGGCCCCGCCCTCACGGTTTTGTCTTTGGGAGCTCCAGAGCAATTTCCAAGTAGGTCACTTATCCTGGTATTGCTCTGGACTCAGCAAGCTTAACTTCGGAGTTCTCATCCCCTCCGAAGCCATTGAGCCCCCAAAACGCGTCCTTCTGTATTGAGCTAGCTCTGCATATATAAGCACATCATCCACTCTCCCCCGGACGATGTGGGATGCATGACCTACCTACCTCCTAGCTTCCCTAGCCAGGTCAGGTCAAGTCATCACAATCCACCCCCCTTAGGGTCCGACGTCCGCGTCGGCACACTTCTGGCCGGGGACAGGCTCTGATACCAATTGTAACAGCCCAACCCATACACTTAGGATATTGGCCGCTTTGGGCCCCGCCCTCACAGTTTTGTCTTTGGGAGCTCCAGAGCAATTTCCAATAGGTCACCCATCCTGGTATTGCTCTGGACTCAGCAAGCTTAACTTCGGAGTTCCCAACCCCTCCGAAGCCATTGAGCCCCCAAAACGCGTCTTTATTTATTGAGCTAACTCTGTATATATAAGCACAACATCCACTCTTCCCCGGGCGATGTGGGATTCGTGACCTGCCTATCTGCTAGCTTCCCTAGCCAGGTCAGGTCAGGTCAGGGTCATCACAGTTCTTCTCTCTTCTTCGCTCACTTTTGCGACTCTGCGTCTCTGCCTCCCTTCCAGTCTCTCCTGCACTTCTCGGAATGGTGATATTGTTTACCCTCATAGACCTATTACACCAGCTCCATCAGGAGTCATTCTAGGTCCTTACCCAATGGTGCCTGGGTATCAGAGTTACCAATAAGCCGGACCTCCTGGTTATTAAGGCAGTGATGCATGGGTTCCACCACCCCAGAATATGGGTAGAGAATAAGGTCGTCATCAACAATCTGGAAATCTATACTCTGGATTGGACAAGAGAGGAAATAGAAGACCACCCTCATCCCAGCATGGGCGCAAGTAGAAGAGTGAACTTGTTGTATGATATTGTTGTACAATAGTTGGGTCTTCGTTCTCCAACGCCCATGTGTTATTTATTATTTATTGTACAATAGTTGGGTCTTTTGCTTTATGTAATCTGTAAACACAAACTGCTTACATATATGGTTTAGCAATTCTACAATTGTAATGTGGTGAATATTTTACAGGTTGGTTTGCTCATTTTTAGAGAAAAGTCATGCTAAATTTTTCCAAATTACTCATATTAAACTATTTTTAAATATAATATTTATTAGTTAAATATAAAAAATTTAAATCGTCTAGTCCCCGCCTAGTCCGTCCAGGCGCTAGGCTATGGGTCACCGCCCGACTAGCGCCTTGCACTTTTTAGAACATTGGGTGTGATTGAGTGTTACTAAGCCGAATGTAAATACAAAATAAAAACACTTCTTTCTAGGCTTGTCCGACATTTTGACTCGACAAACACTAAGCATTTTCTTGCAAAACAACAAGTAAATGGGTGGATAAGCAAAATCATGTGCTTAATGAGTGCCTTATGTAATATGCCAACAAAGCCATGTCAATTTACGCACGCTACAAAATATGTATATCATATATTTCACGTCAACCACAATACAATTGGTCACATTGCACAATCCATTCTTGTTAGGCATTCTTCAATTTAGTGATCTCCCACGGGCACCTATTGGCCTTCATGCCCTATACAACTGTGTGTCACATCCTTACTTCGACATAACCCAATCAAGAAGTTCTCATTTTCCATGACTTTCAAACAATGGATCCAAAACCATAATATATATAATCTCCACATATATGCAAATAGACATGCTTCACTTGAAAATATAGAGATATTTCATAAATAGATCAAAATCATACTTTTCAACTATTTTAAAAGCATATAAGAATATTTGAAACACATTACATAAACACTCACCTCGACGAACCGAATCGACACCTAGATTGTAAATCGAGCAACTAGAACGAGCCTTTTTGTGTGAAACTGTCACAGAGAAAAAAAAAATGTTGAAGCAAATTCAAATCAGAATAATTCTCCTCCTAGTGTGAAACCTTTTCCAAAAACTAACCACGGGAAAATTGATAAGGTTGGAGTCTTTCATAGACCACGACTTTGTCATAACTCTTGTATTCATTTTCCAGGCTTGTATTTATATTCACAAGACAATGATCATCAAACAAAATTAATAACTTTATCACTAGAGATTAAATCTTAAGAATCGCTCATTGTGTAACCAGAATCATTCTTTGGGTGTATTTCATTGTAGGTTAAGTAAATTTGGGTGTCGGATAATTTGGGGATGTCTGAGGCAGCATGCTAATAGTGCTTAGCGGTGTTCGAACAAAAGCGGGGCAGGTGTTCATTTTAGTACCGACTTTTCATCTTCTGATTTGAGTTTGGATTGAAATAGAAAACCTTCTTGAGAGTGTTGTCTTGAATGACCACTTGATCCCATTGGGAGAGTTTAGCATATATATACGTTGAGAATTCTTGCTCATCACATAAACACTGGGGGGTTTGATTCATTCTATTAGAAATCCTCGCCAAATTGCAAAGAGATCAAACAAGCAATCATCATCTAGAGATGATGGGTGGGTGAGGGCCATTAGTGCAATTACTTTGCCATCAAATTTCCGGTAATGCGTCAACGACGATATTGCGTGTTGAGGAATTGAATGAAATTCGAGAGTGCAGTACAAGGCTGCTTGATTGCTATTGGATTGACACCATCAACCACCTTCAAGAAATTTATGATATATGTTGTCTTTGTCTCCAGCTCATCAATATTTTCATAAAAATCTCTTAAAAATAGTAAATACAGATTGAGTTGAATATAAATCGAGAAATGTGAGAAAACATATAAAAATAAATCACATTCATTTCTTGCAAAAAAAAAAAAACGCTGCTACTTTCTTTTATACTCCAACCATGCGTTACATACTTCACATTTTTTTTGTTGAGAGAAAAGATTCATATTTTCCAAACGATTCAATAGTTTATACATAATCTTGAAAGCGACAGCATTAGCAGCATACCATAAACACTAGTCAACACATATACCATAATGTCTACAATATTGCAAAACTATATGTTTTTAACTTTGATTCTCTAATGACTGGCTTCAAACATGTACATAAAAACTTTGTAGAAGAAGTCGAGACTATCTTGGTGTCATAACCCGAACCTGAATTATGATTAATGTGGTGGATTAGCTTAAAAATAAATGACATGAATTTATATTTTTTTTTATTAGAAGACGACTGTAATTGGATGTGGCAATTTTTTATTTAAGACAACTGAAAAATTATTCTCAAAGGAATGGAACGACCTTAACAATTTTGACGGCCATTGGTTATGTAGACTAGCTTATCACCTCTTCATTGGTTATGTAGAGGCAGATTTTGACGGTCAGTACACTCATAATGACTTCCCTCTAGAGAAAGTTTTAAGTTGTTTTTAAGAACTCAAAAAGTTCTAGGTGCAAGTTTAAAGCAATTTTTGATTTCTCATCCCATGAAGATTCAGTGTCGTAGATACATCATGTTTGTTGTTAGAATCTTTAGTAACATCGATATGTTTAAGTTTCGATCATTTTGGATTACTAGTTTCTTTTATTTGCTGTATTTGGACCTCTCAACCTTATTTTGTGTACTGGAGAAAGAAAAACTTTTCTAAAAAAAGATTAGAAAGAAAAAATGTCTAGACTATCTTGAAGATATATTAAGCAATATAAAGTGAACTAACGCGTATGTATAATTTTTTAAAGAAAAATACTTGTGTCTGTAACAGTAAGGGCGGTGTGCGTCCATACTCTCTAATTTGCATATCTTGGGCAATTTAATCAGCGATTTTAACCGTTCAAAAGTTGAATTAATCAATAAAGATCATCTCTGTAAAAAAATGAATGTAAACAAATATTATTTGTGTAACCGATTGTATCAGACAAATGGACGGTTGATCATGAGACTCCCAACTTTCACTATAACTGTTCATTTTTTTGATACAACCGAATGAGCAAACGATTTTGGTTTATTCCGAATTTTTGTATAGATGATCTTTATTGATTAATTCAACTTTTGAACCATTAAAATCGTTGATTACATTGCTCAAGATATGCAAATTAGAGAGAGTATGGACGCACACCGTCCATACTAGTATAGACACAAATATTTTCCTTTTTAAAACCCTAATATAATCACAATATTAGCTACTTAAAGAAAGTAAGCTTCTCGATCTGTACGTACTAGTTTTTCCATTTGATGAAAATGAAGACGAGTTTTAGTTAGCTGTGACCTTCATATATATGCACTAGTGGCTAACAAATCATGTACAAGATGTTACATAGCAGTGTAACATACTTAGTGTTCGCATATTACTTACTGACGACTTCATCAGCTGGCTTACATTCTGATTCACTATGAGATCCTATATATTGATCTGCGAAAGAAGCATGATCCCACTACCAACAAAGACTTAATTATCACATTATGCACATATATACATAAACGTGATTTAAATCAGGAATCACAAAGACATCCTTAGCCAATAAATTATGGGTTCCCGACTACTGCGACATTTAAAAATAGGTTGAAAATGGTATTGCTTTCGACGATCACCCACCTCAGTAGATTAATGTGATACACATGATAATGTTACGATGAGTTTTAGTATTGATACATTATCTCAAACGTTTGAAGTAATATATTAGCCCAATTAATTTTAATTACTTTCTTTTTAGAATAATTAATTTTAATTACAGTTGTTTTACAATTAGGTTCGCAAAGTGAGAGACTGAGAGGCTGCAACGAGTCTTAATAAGTAGGATACTTACCTATTTCACAAGTCAAAATGTGGGTGCATGGTGGGATTTATGCCGCAGATCTGGTAGAAAGAGAACTTAGCCAACTAATTAACAAACCCACACCAGAAATATATATATATACACACACACACACACAACAGATATATGCATGAGTGTAGTATATGCCGGGGGTGCAGTTGGTTGTGGTTGATTATAAGTGTTAGACTAAAAGCAGACATGTCATGAGGCTGGTCTAAGAAATTTAATTGTGATTGCAAATGAGTGTAGTAGTATTAGTATGACTAACATTAAGATAAGAGTCCCGAGTTGGTAAGTAAGAGCCTAATGTAGGGTTGAAGTTTGGCATAATGTCCCTATTGTTCTTGTGGTTGAAGGAGAACCCCCTAATGATAAAAGATCAAAGATCAAAGATCAGGTACATTATTAGCTATAACTTCCGTCAATCTCATCTATTCATAATAATAAAGTTAATTATATGCAATAGTAGTTGTGGATCGGATCGGATCGGATCACCATAGCACTTCGAATTCTGATCGGATCACCTCTTTAGTTTTTACGTACTTTCTTCTCCCCCATATATTCTCCTGAATTAATCCCCAATAATCCCAAGACCTCCTATGCATGTTTCCCTTTCATCTGGTTCAGTTTTACCAATTCAATCTCTACAATTTTCCATTTTTTCTAATATATATATATATATATATGTACAACCCTAGTGTAGTTCTGTTGTTTTGGTTTTGTGTTTGGAGTGGTTTGATTTGTCTCTCGCTTGTTGAATTCTCTTGTTCATTCTGGTTGTAAGCTCGACCGATATCTGTTCTTGGATTTAACTGAAGTATCAGTTTGCCAAAGAGAAAACCCTCGACCTTTTTTCTCTCATTTATTTCCAGTTTTCGGTTTGGTTCCTCTAGAGTACGTACTTCTCCAAACAACATGTATATATTCTTTGTGTGAGATTCAACTGTGACGTCGTGGCTGAGTTTGGTTTACCTGTTGGTTATTGTTTGCTTTTATGGTTTCTTCTTTGGATTTTGTTGGACTCAAATGCTCGATAGGTGCCGTCCTTGCCTATATAATATTATCTCTATGGAACTACGGACTCGAGAAATCTAAATATAATTCTTGTGGTTCAATGATCGATCATATGCAGATTAAAAGTCATACTTGGATTAAATTCTATTAACTGACATTCAAATTTAAATCTCTCCATCTTATTTTAGAGTGATCAACTTTGTATTTCTATAGTCAATGCTTTAGCCAATTTCCGTTACTCTTGTATCAACATATCAAGTTGGATCAATAAGATTCTCGAATGAGACTTCTAATGTTCTTTCTTTTAACATTGTAAATTGTGAAGAGTAACAATAGACAAAGTTGGATCAATAAGATTGCCGAATGAGGGCTTTAATGTTCTTTCGTTTAACATTGTAAATTATGAAAAGTAACAACAGACAAACTTGGATCATCAGTAAGATTCATGAATGAGGCCTCCAATGTTTTCTCGTTTAATGTTGTAAATTGTGAAAAGTAACAATAGGCAAATTTGGATCAATAGGATTCCCGAATGAGGCCTTTAATGTTCTTTCGTTTAACATTATAAATTAGGAAGAGTAATAACATACAAACTTGTATCAATAAGATTCCCAAATGAGACCTCTAATGTTCTTTTGTTTAACTTTGTAAATTGTAAGGAGTAACAAGAAGCAAATTTGGATGAAATTCTAATGTTCTCTATTTTGACCTCGTAAATTGTGGTTGCCCTAAAAGCTTTCTCCATTAATACAAAGAACATCCAAATCTACATCTGTAGAAAGAAAGCAATGCTTAGCAATTTGTTTTGATCCTCATCTTTACCAGCTCCATCCAATAACAACAAGAAGGACCAAAATCATTAGAGGCATCGCATATAGGTACACAACGTGCCTCACTCAACTATAACCACATGAACTCTTTGTTGTGCCAAGAATCGTTTGCCCCACTATACTTGTGCACTAAATTGATATGTCATGACCCGCTAGCTAGTGGGGATCAATTTGCACGTACGTGTGCCCAAACCAAATTTGTTGAGTTTGGTCATATCTTAGATAATTCAGGCCGTCTTGTCACACATAACTTATCGAACATGTAATGTATATATGCTTATGAGCTACAAACATGGAGCATTTATAATAAGGTCAAGTGAATGTGTCCTTCGATGTTTGGTTAAAGTTTTGCATCATAGCATGAACAGAACATGACCTAGCTTATACACAACAATGTTATATTACACACACTTCATAATTCAATGAGTATCTATGATGCGAATTGTAGATGGGTAATTATAATTCTCGTAATAAATAAGCAATGAGTACATTGATATTAGGTCTCTCATTAGTACCAAACCAAACCACCTAGTTTAAGTTGTAACTTTACATACTAGCTAGTTTACTCTTAAGATGAAAATGATAGTTTAAATAGTAGATTAACTACGTACTGGTTTCACTACTAGCATGCATAAGCTTCATAAGATACTGTTTTATTTATGTATTCTTTGCTCTAAAGGATATGATAGAATAAAAATATTTAAAAGTTATTAGGTGAGGTTGGGAATTAAAAAAGGTATTCATCGCTAGATCGAGGCTCCACTAACCAAAGGCCACGCTTTTGTATGTGAAAAATTAAGGGTGGGTGTGTTGTTAATTTTTTGTATTTTTTTTTATTCCGTGAATTTGGACTTTATTTTAACATTTTATTTTTCCGAATAATGGCTTTTTGAGCTAGTGTAAAAATTTATCTCCCGTTTGACTAGATGTTAAGATTGTATTAAAGGTTTTTATCTGCTTATTGATTGTGTAGGCTTCAATCAGCATTGACGTTTTGTCTATTAAAATAGATTCCATTTTCTCAAAAGAAATTGTTGACAGTAGTCAGAGAGGCTACAGCAGGCCCACAGACCCGCAGCAAAGGCACCAGGGCCCGGCCCAAGGGTCGGGACCGGATCACCAGCACCCGGCCTCGGGGCCTGGCACTCTGTCCTGCCTCCAGGGACCCAGGGGCCGGGGGCGCCAGCCTGCCTAAGAAGGTACCAGAAAGTATAAACAGAAGGGAACCAGTCCCACATCGAAGAGTAAGGCCAGTCCTTACTCCCAACCACCTATATATGGGCCCCAACTACCTTCTTTATGAGGTAACTTGTCTCTCTCCCTGCTTACATACGTGCCTTAGTTACATACATTCCAACTATACTAACTTAGGCATCGGAGAGGTGAAGGCCGGCCCGCCCGGTATTCCCCTTAGTAAGCAGGATTGCAGGAGATCGAGTTGGATTCATCAAGTATCTACTAGACCCCCGGGTTTAGGCAGAAACAGAAATATTGCTCGTTGATCAACTATCATTTGAGTGTTTTTTCTTTTTTCTTTTCCGATTACATTAATTTTAGAGTTATATATGTGGTAGTGCATATGGTATGCTTAACGTTGTCAGTGAGAGTGTCCAAGCAGACTATACAACACTACCTACCAAACTACGATAACGACTTTTGGATACTACTATTCTTTGGATCATCGATCTCTAACCAATTAATTTGAAATTGCAAATACAGTTAGTTCACTGACAACCAAGAAAAATTAAAAATTAGAAGAGGTGCCATGCATGGTCGGCCTCTTTGTTGGTTCACTATTTTATGATCGAGGACGTGCTTTTATTAATTTCGTGCTAAATATATATAATTGGTTGCAGGAGAAGAAGATCGATCAAAGAAGAAGACTTAGCTCGAGTGGCTCTCAAGTCATCACAAAGCTAAGCTAAAGTTTGGATTCAATTCTCAACAATTTGGTGCAGTGACATCTCAACTGTTATAACTAATTAGTGGAGTCTCCTCTACTTCACTACTACTACTTGGTCGATTTCTTCGATTCACCTCTATTCACTTGGGCCACTTTGTGGAGTAGTGATTGCTACCACAACATGTTGCTGTCATCAAATATAGATCGGGATAAATCTTTTTTTTTTTAATATATATATATATATATATATATATATATATATATATATATTCGATCTATATATTGGTGCTTTGCTTGTTTAATTGACCACTCATATGTGAGCTATCTTAATTAGCTGCTTGTTCTTTCAGAATTGCGTGCGGATAAATTATGGCACCTTTTCATGCTATTCTACTTAAGAGAATATTATGGGTCAACACCCAAAAAGGACAATGAGCTAGCTAGTTTACTTCCAATGAGTATACTTTATTACTAATTAAAGATAACAAATTATCACATTTTGATCAAGTAAACTGATCAGTGCAGTATACTATATATATTCTAGCTAGTTTACTTCCAATGAGTATATATATATATATATATATATTCTTTGTTTAATTTGTCATGATCTTTGATTTTTCCAGTAAACTGATCAGTGCAGTAGGATAGGTCACAACGAAGAAAAAGAATATCTTGGTTTTGGTACACCACCTTCACCTTCACCTTCTTTATCTATGGCTTTTATACATAGATCCCTTTCTTTCTTTCTTTTTTTGAGTAGGAACAACAGCAACGTATACAAGTGTGCCCAATTAGCAGAATCACACGTACACTAGCTTACGTGCCTCACACGACTGATTGATCACTAATTACATTTGTTACGCCAAGAATATAATAATTGCCCTCATATATATGCTTCATGGCTGGCCTCTCCGGCCTCTTCGGCTCTTCATATACCTAATTCGTTTGAAACTAATTCGTGTCCAAACTAATCAAAAATTGCTTAGCCAAAACTGATAGATTACGTACTTTTGGTTGCCAACAGATCGATGACTAATCAGACTGATATATCAACAATGGTCCAAACCATAATATGAGAATTGAAAGAGCCTCTGGCACGAACTTCAGTTACGTGCTATCTATATCCTCGATCTGGCCGGCTTCTTTAATACTTGAATCTATTTAATTTTTAGGTACACAACCTCTAACTGGGAGCACAATCAAATGGAGTTTCTGATTAGGTACGCCAGATAATTTGGTTTAGAGTTGAATTGCCACAACCTAAAATACTCCAAAAATGAAAAATATATTTGTGTTTCTATTTGAATTCTGGATTAATGCTCACAAACATATATCTCAATATCAGTGACTCGTGTTCACTCATATTCTATCTTATCCCCATTCATTCTTTCTCCAACAACTTTGCTAACTAGTTAACCCTAATTAAGTTTTATTCAAAGCCAAGTAGTTAGTAGTTTGATTGTACGTATTCACCTTGTTCACTACTAGAATAAAGCTACGCACATAGACATCAGTCGATAACTAATGTATAACAAAAAAATTCGATGTTGTAGTGGGTGACGTAAAAGATCATGACAACTAAGATCACATCGGTTGCTCGTGTGCCCGTTATCGACCAAGCAAATGTGCCAGTGCTCACACAGTCACATAGGGTTCGTCCATTGATGATGAGTGCCTTGGAAGGGATAGTGAGCAAGGGTTGCAAGTCGTTCCTCATCTCCACATTCTTTCTCAAGAATCCTTTAGGGTGTCTAAGAAATAGTGAATTACGTACATGTTTATTATTCTGAGTTTATGGGGTTTCAACCATGGTTTCGTTGCAGAAGAAGGAAAGCATATGCCTAAATTATGATCTAGTGGTGTTTGTCGGTTAGATAGATTCTAACACCACCGTTCCAACTGACAGTATATATATAGCAGCACACTCATGCCTCATTCACCAGATGCACCACTCTATATTACATATACAATGTAATGTGTCCATAACACTCTTTTTCATATGCTTTGCGCTTCGATGATTGAAATCTTTCTCTTTGAATGTGCATCTTTGAAATGATTCTCCCTTATGAAATAAGAAATTATTCTCCAATAATTATACTTTTTATTTTTGTCCAGTAATGTCTCTATTTTCTAGATGTTTGGCCATGGTTTTAATTGTCTTAATTTTTTTTAATCGAATAAACAACCTATATGCTATAATTATTCTATTGAATCGAACTCACAACCTCTTATTTTACAATACTTACTAGATCAAATAGTACAGGTTAATGGTCTTACTTTCTAGAAGAGAAGAATGCAGGGAAATGAACTCAAATACAAACCCCATATGAAAAAGTCTAACTATGTGAAACAATTACAATGCATTCACCTCTACACCCGATTCATATGGAGCTTGAACAAGTATATATCTAACGAGGGCTTGACTTGATCTTATGATCTGGTGGGTGGTAGCCCAGTTTCTGGTGATAGGTGTGTGCCGACGTACAGCCGCGGGCAACGACAGTGGTAGGAGAACAAATATGGGAAGAATACATATGAAAAAACAAAACTAATGAATAGCACAAACAAAGAAAGAAACGAGTAGTTAATCAACACAACTTGAAGTCATGAACCACTTGATGAAGTCGTGAAGAATGCAACGTATATGTTTTTGTATTTTTCACTTATGACTTTTTTAAATATTTTTTTTTATCAAGCTGTTTTAGCATATTTTTGAATATGTTATGTAAGAGTAGTTGGATACAGTACTTAAAAATGAAAATTATTATATGCAGTTGGCATTAAAATTGAACCATATATAATGTCTACTTAAAATATAGAAAAAACCATAACATAGTAACCAACTTTGCAATTTATATAATTTGAGTTCTTTGTAAGTTACAAAGCATGCAACTGAGTATTTGTGCCAGCTCTCTCTCTATTTATACATATACGCTTATGCATCGGTCCGGACCATCACGTCTAAATAAGGTATAGTCAAGCAAACAATACGAAAGGCAAACAATATGCTCATAATTTTGGAACTCGATCAGAACCAGCTACTATGGTGAGTAGTGTTCATTGCAACTCCTCTCATGACATATAGTACAATTTTTTTTTATTTTTTTTGTTCTTTCACAATTTTCGTCGATAGAACCAATGGATGGATAACTTAATTCCAAAATGGAGGTTGACACAAAACAAAGTCTGTATTATTTTCTAATGTAGCCATTGACTTCTAAACTAAAAGTCATCAAATCCATCGGCTTGACTTAAACACAGTTTCTTAATTATGTAAATTAAGAATTAATGGCTAGTTAACTACTCCTCAATTTGGTTTAGTTGTTTTAATTTGTCGATTTTAAGTTTTGATCGTAATTTTTTCATTCTTCTACGAAAATTATTAATTTTATCGATAAAAATCGAATATCACGCATACCATTAAGTTGTTAACCCACGGTTCAAATCACATCACTGGTGATTCAATTTGTAACAATAAAGGAGCGATTTTTTCTAGCACAAAATGTAAGAGTAGTGAGATACTTGTATTGTACGTATAGTAAAGACGCATACAAATATACCTTATTTTACTACTTATCACTTGGCCAAATCCCTACCACTTGACTAGCTTTTGCACACTAGCTACGTACTTAACATGTATGTGTGCTTCTTTTCTTGCTAGACTGGGCACATAGATCTACTAATTAAATTAGATCGAGCTACCCATGAACGATCGATGAACTATATATATACCAAGTAACAGAAACGAAGAAATTAAAACCAGTTGAAACAGTAAAAAGTACTTGGAAGCTCCCCATTTTACTCAATGTATGTATTCTTGTGCTACTTTTCTTTAACAATACATCATGAAGTGAATGATCGAGGTGTGTATCCATGCTTATAACGTGCAGTCCCTCCCCTTTGCTTAAATGGGTATGTTTATTAATCGTGATGACTTAGTTGGCTTACTTACGATGTGCTCGATCTTACATAAATTTGAGAAAGAAAGAGAGTGAGTGTATGAAACTCATCGACTCTGAAACGTCTAAACCAACCATTCTTGATCATATCAATTCCGGTCTTAATTTGCTCCTAATTTTCTCACTTTTGAATAGAATAACAAAACTAACAGATCGAGTTAGCAAACTAACACACTCCTAGCACCACTATTCTGTGCACAAATAATGGAAGTGAGAACCCTTTTTTCATGCACTCCAACGAGTCATCTGTTTTAGTTAAGCTACTAAGCAACAAACACTGCACCTAATCATTATATATCTTTCTGTGCTTTCCACTTATAAATATATATTCTACGTAAATATACCACACTGCTCGATCACTCACATTTTTACCGTTTGATCACGATTTTTCTCCGCATTTCTTAGCAACAGAAATCGAACTCGCACAAGATGCAGAGGTCAAGTGTGTTTTACAATTGTAACTGGCCTGGCAATGTTTCAGTAATTTGTTTTGTCAGAATTTATTCTGAAAGTTGCATAATGTACGTAGAACGAAAATAACGTCATCTCACATGTTATCTCATTTGAAGATAATATTAAAAACAAATTTCCAGGTACTAAGTACTGTAGGAATAATGGGATTCTCCTAATTAATTAAGTTGCTCGATATATAAATAAATTAGTTTTTTGATAGTGATACTTGGATCAAAGTAACTTATGATAAATAAAATCGATCTATATATGATAACCACGCAGAGGGTTAATCTACGAGTTGCGCAATTAGTCTGTCATTACATAACAATACTCAATATGATCTCCATTTCATGTTAATATATATGATAAAATTCAGTTTAGTACTCTTAACTTTTGGGTAAAAATCAGATTACTCTATCTTTTTTTTTTAAAAAAAATCAGAATGACCATAAACTTTCAAACATGATCTCCCCGGTCTAAAATTTCAAGTGACCTCAAAATGTGACGTAAGCTGCTGACTTGGAACTGATAACAAAGACCCATACTCTAATATTGAAACCTTCATAGAAGGTAAAATAGACCATTTGCATATTAAACCTTCTAAATTAGAAATGAAACCTAATTAACATACTCATAAGAGGCTGGTTGGATGCAAAATGTAGTAATAAAAAACACATAATTCTGGTCTTAATCATAAATAAAGTGCACATACAAAATATATGGTCTTAATCAGCCAAATGTGGATCCTTGTTGCCCATTCTAAAATAGCAATTTACATCACATTTTGAGGTCACTTGAAATTTTAGACCCGGGAGATCATATTTGAAAATTTAGGGGTCATTCTGATATTTTTTTTCTTTCAAAAAGATGATGTAATATGATTTTAACCCAAAATTGAGAGTACTAAACTAAATTTTGTCATAATATATATGTATTTTGGTCACGTAAAGACCTATGCAGCTACATTTGATTATTTCGTGAAAGTGCTCTATATCTAAAGTCAATATTATGTCGACTTATTCGAAGTCGATCTATTTTTTATGGGTTGTTTATAGTTCTATGGTTTTGTACAATTTAATTTGTATAAATTAAGGTATTAATTATGAATCATTACTTCATTATGTATGATTTCATTCTAATTAGTTGTATAATATTGGTGTTTTTCATCAACAAACAATCATTAAACAGGATACAATAATTCAAAATATAATTCCATGTATTTTTTATATAAATACATCACAATGGAATTTTAAATTTTTATAAGAAAATAAAAATAGAAATAAGTAGAAGTGCGGCAATGTGGAAAGGGAAATGGCATAGACCACTTTCCCTTGGTATCACTCTATGCCAAGGGTAATAGGGGAGAGAACACATGAGTACTAGTCCTTTTTATAGTTGAAATAAATGTTAACGTACAATTGATTCGCGTGAAAGTGGAACAAACTTTTCTTGGTACTAACACTTCGAAGGTTGGAAACGCAAGGAAGATTTTGGTGGCAGAGAGCCTCAGACACCTAATTATAACTTATGCTTAACTGTACCACTCTCCCATTCCCAACTTGGCCGCTTCCCTTTTGACCCCATGCCACTTTCATCTTACTTACCCTTCACTATATATAAACCACCCTCTCACTCACACACTTAAACTCATTCCTACTCTCCTCTCTTCTCTCTTCACTCTCTCCCCCTGAGTCTCCTTCTAACTTCCTCCTCCTCTCGCTCTTATCAAGTTCAATCCTTTCAGATTTCTCTCTGTTTCCCTCGATATAGATCCTATCTTTAAGAAAACCCTAGACTGGTTCTGGGGTAGTTTTGAGTGTTTTAAGTATATATGGAGGGGCAAGAAGTGAGTGATCATCAGCAGTCCCAGATGATGATGATCATGAAGGGCAAGAGGACCAAGCGCCAGAGGCCCCAGTCTCCTTGTGGTCTGGCAGTGACTTCGAGCTCGTCGAGCGCTTGCGGCGGCGGACACGGCGGAGAAGAGTACGGGAACTCGTTCACTTCAGCCAGTTATGAGAGCACTGAGGAGGATGAGGACATGGCCAACTGCCTGATTCTGTTGGCTCAGGGTTGCGATGTGGCTCCCAAGCAACAACAGGCTAGTCCTGTTCATGAAGCCAACGCTGTTTCTGGTCATGTAAGCAAAGCTGGGTTCTATGTCTATGAGTGCAAGACCTGCAACCGGACCTTCCCTTCTTTCCAAGCTCTCGGCGGCCATCGCGCCAGTCACAAAAAGCCAAAGCCTGCGATGGCCGATCAGGACAAGAAACCGGCACCGACCCATTTCACTTCTGCATCGATTGATCAAGAAGTCGAAGACTCTAAGCAGTTTGTCAAAAAGAGTAGTCCTCCTCCTCCAGCTCATCCTACAGTTCCTATTCAGATGAAGGTGTTTCAGAGCAACAACAATAGCAAGGCCAAGATTCACGAGTGTTCCATATGCGGGTCGGAGTTCACATCGGGTCAAGCTCTCGGTGGACATATGAGAAGGCACAGAGCGGTAGTGGCAAACAACAACAGTACGAGTGGAACTACTCAGGTGGTGGGGATTGGTGCAGCCATTGATAACAGTTCGAGGAGCAAGCAGGAGAGAAGTATTCTAGCACTGGATCTAAACCTACCAGCACCAGAAGACCATGATCATCACCACCACCACCACCACCACCACCATCACCAACAGCATCAGACTCATCACCAGCGTGACTCGAAGTTCCAATTCGCGCCGACCCAACAGACTAGTCTTGTCTTCAACGCCCCTGCTTTGGTGGATTGTCATTATTAAAGAGAGAAGACAGAGAGTAGGGAAAAAGAAAACAAAAGAAGAAGCAGAAGCAGAAGAAAATATCATTATTTTTAGTTATATTTTCTGATACCGATTCATGTGAATTATAAAGCATTGTTATATCTTGCAACTTTTACTGCTGTGATCAATTGGATTATTGGGGGATTTCTTATCATGGGTTAATTCTTTGAAAATATTCTTGCTTTTGTTCATCTTGATCGAGTTTGGTTGATGGAAGTTGAGAATACTTTGAGTAAGTAAGTGGTTAGTGTTGTTGTTGTTCTTAGATGGTTGCCTTTGATTCACGAAAAGTGAGTGATGTGAGGCATCTTTTCCTTCTTTTCTTTACTATTTTTCTACCTCTTCCTTTTTATATGTTCTCTTTCAAGTGGTAAAGCAATGCATATAACACACACTATGAGAGAGAGAGAGAGAGAGAGAGAGAGAGAGAGGCATATACATGTCAAGGTGGGCATGGGATTGATGATGGGTATGGTTTAGGGTTGGGCATGAAGCTAGCTGATCCACCACCACAACCACAAGGCAAAAGTCATGGATTAGGTTCCTCCTTCTTGCTGGTGTACTAGTGTTTTGTATTTTTCTTTTATTATTGTAATGGAGCTAAAACAAAGAAAAAGAGCCTAAAAAGCTCACACTCCTCTCGTCACTAAGCAAGATAGCAAGCTCACACAGTCTGTTTCAATAAATGACAAGAACAATTGGATAGCAAAGCAGAGTTGGCAACTGCCCTTGCCACATGTATCCACCTGTACCTTTCTCTCTAGCTAGCTCACTCACTCAACTCACTCACCCCCTTTTCTTTAGCTTACTATATATCCAATGCATATCTAATATTGTTATTGTTATGGTCCATCAACTAAGAAGGCCAATGAAATCTTGACAGAGCAAATTAAGTAGAAAAATGTAAATGTAATTTTGAATGTGAATAAATGCACACTTAATAGTCTGATTAATTTGTTACTAAAATATCTGAAATACGCTGCTAGCAGCTCGACTTTAGACTTTCTACTCACTCTTAAGATACAATGTATATATATATGTAACGGTCCATCCACCACCTCAAATTTTAGTTCTTGTTTTAGTTGTGAGGAAGCCTAACACACTAGTCTCTTAACAGTTGCACCTAATTTTACCCAACCGCATCATATGAAGTCCATCCCTTACTTTGCAAGCTAGTCAGTGACTTTAACTGTATGTGAGCTCATCAATATCATCTCCCTCTCTTGGGGTCCAGCTTCATGCTTAACATTCATTGATATTCCCAAGAAAGATACTCTTTCACTCATACCACAAACACTTGGGTCTGGCTAACTACAACTTATATCCAAGTTCCCAAACTCGATCTAGCTAGAGCCCTCATTTGGACCCATATGTACTTGTCATTGCTCACTGCTTACATATATCAAATCAACTAATTGTCCTTCATCTTCTTCATCGGATGATCATTGAGACGATCTGGTTCAACTTTCTAGTGGAGGGAGCTTAATTTTCTAGCTAGCTATGTCAAATTTTAAGCAGGGATATTGAGAATTTGGGTAAAGGATCATACTTGAGCAAGAACCAAGTAATCAGTGATTACATTTATAAATTTATTGAAATGGTGATCAATTATATACTATCTGAAGAGGTTGAACGAAATTCAGACAACATATCCAAATCTTCTGCTGTCTAAACAATTTATTGGCATGATAAGATGCATAATATTCTTAAAAAAAAAAAGAAAAAAAAAAAGAGAGGAGTGATGGGTTAAATGTATCTACTGTATTTCAGATGCGTCGACGACCCCGTAACGAGCATATGCCGATCCTACGTAGAGAGTACGTACGTGAGTGTGTGTTACTTTCACACAACTAAGTTGTACAGAGTTCGCTATATATGTGCACGATTTTGGTGAATGTGGGAAGATATGGCATTTGAATTGATTGCGTGAGAATGGAGACATCCAAATACACATTAGATCGAGAGATGAAGAAATGAGATCGATCGATAATCATTGACATTAGCACATGTAGTGGGGGGAGGTTACCTTATCATATATCCTAGCCTCTCCAATTATTCTTCCATCTCTAACCTTATATATATTATATGTATCATTCACTGTATAATATGCTCTAAACCACAACTAACTGACTAACTAACTAAATTATAATACTGTGTGACTTTGCTTCTTTCATTGAAAGATTCCACTTATTGGCTACTCTACTCAATCATCTAGACCAGGGTATAATTTATGGAGGAAATAACAAGGTCAATAAGGCTATGCTTAGTTTATGCCAAGTTCTCCATATAAAATAAGTTTGATGTCAAATATCATTTTAAAATACCGTCGTATATTGAATTTACAAAGGCAAAATCGTTACTTCATATTATGTTAATTAGAATCTTTTTACGTGTCTGTGACATCATCATCTAAAATATATATGTACGTACTTTCTAAGACAATACTTTCTCACGCTTTTAAACATTTCATAAAATCTACTCAGACGAATATATAACAATTCTATTTTTATATAGGACATATGCATCTTTATCATAATGTAAAAGTAAATTTCTAAATGATGACCAAAATACCAAATTAATCTTGAGTGAAAAAAATGGTTATAGGCGTTCCCGTTTGTCTTTTTTCATAAAGTAAAAATAAAAACTAAATTAATATATGAGTTTCTTGGTGAACAAAGTATTAATTCTAGAGGAATAATGGTTATAGGCGTTTGTATTTTTTTCCCCTAAATGTATCTTATACGTATATCTTTAACCAATGTTAACCAATACTCAATCTTTGCCCTTAAACGTTAAGTAATGCCTTGCATATGAAAGTGAAAGGAATTGACCACTCTCCCAATTTGTAGTAGTACCAACAAAATACCATCATCAATCTTTCTATCGAAAAAAAAAAACACCATGAATCTCCAATCACAATGAGACAGCAGCATATTACACACCATTAATTCATTCATGTTATAATGTGATTGAAAACGAAGGCTCTTGATTTTGATTTGTGGCTAAGAAATGTGACTGGCTGTGCATATAGTACATAGTGAACTGGTGTGCTCTCCAACTTAGTCCACAGCTGGATGGCTAAGAAAGAAAACCTCAGCATTGCAAAAAAAAGTGCTCTATTTCGGTGTCACATATGGCCTTTGTTTGCTTAGAGCAAATTAGTTTATTAATCCATTTGATTAGTTAACTAATAGAGGTGTTAATTTGCAAACTGTGACTTGTCCTTTTTTTGGCTAAGCTATCCACTGTCCAGAATTTTGGCATTTGCCGGCTATTCTTGTTACAATTTCAATCAAATCCCTTAATCTGGTGCTGCTTTAATTTTGCTAGTGATGATCACTTTGGAGATAACTAAATCTACAAGAAAAATGGGTTAATTTTGGTTTTGCATTAGCATGACAACTCAGAGATGATCATCATTTTAGTTATTGTTTTTGTGGTTGTCATTATTTGGTTCGGTGAGATATTGAGCACCTAATCTGGTTTGCAGATTTGATTTGATGGGTTGTTAGGTTTCTTAAATCTTTGGTCACAAGTCTTACTGTCGACATACTCTTAGGACAGAAGAAGCACACAGGTTCCAAATAAACAAGTAAAAACTGGGAGGTTATTTTTAATCCAAATCCTTAATGTACATCATCTGTGATGTTTGTGATTTACATGAAGTTGTAAAAACTTATGCTTTGCGCGCTATAGTGATTCAAGATGTTGATTTATGCAGGTGAAGAAAACTAAATCATCCCTGTCCATTGCTTCTAGTTTCATCATTTCTGGTGTGGACGGAATGGATTGTAGTGGTAATTAGTGTAGCTTGTTAAGTAAGAAAGTCTCAACATGGGCAGATTAAATGTCCACTTCTTCGAAATGGAAGAATATGATATGTCAAAATGTGATATCAGAGGTTATGTCGTGCCAAAAGAAATGGTAGACTTTCAGTTCTTGCACCATGCTTAATTATCAAAATTTACTAGGATACAACATGTTAGGAGAGGTGCTAATTGAGTGGTTCAAACTCTAGCTCAGGAGGCCAAAATGCCAGTGTTTCGTGTGAATGTGGTTTACTGTCCCTCCTAGCGTGAAGGAGTCTATATGTCATGGTTGTAATAATTCTTGATCAATGAAGTTATTTATTCCCTTAAAGAAAAAAAAAAAAAAACTAAATTTACTAGTAGAGTTGCTCACCTAAGGGACAATTTTTCAGCAACTGTAAGAGGGAATATTCACGCCTAAGAAACAAATAATAGTATCTCAGAAAATAAATGGGTACGAAATGAAGAATTCTCAATGAAGAATAAACATACATTGGCACAAACCAGGGAAATCAAAATATCAGATCTCTACATCTCTACTTGCATTACATTACAGCCACCTTAGATACCACACATTCAAATATGCGATGCTGATAGTAAATTGACCATGTACATCTTGCAAAAGTACAGCAGAACTTACTCTTGGCCATCCAAGTCGGCTTCCAAATATGACTCTGAAAAGTGCTCTTTCTTAATTAGCAGAAACAATCACCCGTACTTTAGCACTCACTTCTGGATGAAGCTTCAGTTCAGCAATATATTCACCAACCTCCCGAATATCTGGAAGAGATACTATTCGCTTGTCGATATCCCTACAGATTAATGAAAGCAAATTCATATGAAGAAAACATTCACCTCTGCTTCCATAGTAATCTTATAAAATATAGTTATCTTTAAACAATTAAATTCTAACAAGCTAGAGAACTGAGCCATACGATATCAAAGATGTATACTTTGGAGCAATTGTTTCTAGGAATGTGTTTGGAAGGTGTTATTTGAAACTGTTCTTGATTTTACAATCATGAAACTGGTGTTGAGATATAGTTCCTGAACTCTTAATGAGAAATTCAATACATAGATCCTATGAAAGTTATCACTAATTTACTGAAATTGTCTTTAGATTTTAATGGAAAAGATAAAAAGAAACGACCATCATTTGAAATGGAAAAGGACCAATGGAAAAAGAAACAACCTTTGAAGCTGCGCCTTGATTATGTCAACAAGATCTTGGGCTGTGACGCTGCATAAGAATATCCGGGTCAATAACTGATTTACAGAGTGCTAAAGTGTAAACAATGCACACTGTACAGGGTTCACCTTCCAAAAATCAGCTTTCCTTTTCCACCTTTTCGCTTCACCTTGAATCCTCCAACAGTTTCAAATATAAGAGCAAGTTGCTGTGCCTCTTCTTTTACCTTCACCAGAATGAAATGATGCATTAAGGCATAATAGGAATAGTTCAGATTATACAGATTCTAATGTCATGAGAAGAAAGAAAATGAAACTGAGACTTGGCAAGTATTCAACAGTCAACACCACAAGAAAATGAAACCACCAGAATAAACAGCAAAAATGTTACTACTTAAGAGCAATATCAGAAGGAAAGAAACAGCAGTGCTCTGAGCTCTACTGTCTATGACATAACAATGAGTGATAGTAAACGACAGATAGAAGTAACATTGTTTTATGTGTTAATCAAAGCATCCATGATAATCTGTACAACAATTTTTTTTCCCCGCTTTTCAGCCCAATTTTGGATGACCTAATAAGTTCAAGTCGAAAAACCTTAGCCTTAGATGAATGATATGTGTAGAGGGGATTACTTGATGCACACAATACAAACGAAGAGTATACAGTATCACATATTACAATTTGAAGTACATATATGAGGGGTATGAAAGGCAGAGATGGAAAATATATGCTCTATAAGTACCCGCTTTTTCTCAGCTTCAATCCTTTCCTCTTCCACTTTCATTTCCCTGGAATGAACAATACGAGGTGTAGAGTGATGATATTTTCTTAGATAGAGCTCAGATATAACCCAAATATTAAAGCACAAATATCACTAGAATATAATTCACGTCTTACTGAAGCATATAATCATTCCATTTACTACTGTCTTTCAATTCTTAAACTATTTAGATCCAATGGCGAGTGAACACAAATTCCTAGGACAAAAGTTGACCAAGAAAACAGCACCAAAGCACTGATGAAATGCTAGACACTCTCGTTTTCATGTAATGAATTATACTTTACAGAGACAAAACAGTTCTACATAAGGATTGCATTCCCACACTTGATATAAGAGGTATATTTATATATATAAAACAAAAAAACAAAAAATTCTCACCCTGTTTATACCCTCAGGTATATATATAAGGGGATCCAAGGATTGGTCCAATACATTTCCAGAACTAAAAGTTACTGAATACATGTGTATGACGAAAAGGTAAATAAAGATTCATATAACCAACATGGATGCATTGAAAAAGTATCCAAATGTACATGTATCAAGGAGACTTAGGACATACTAGTATCTCATATAGTCATATTGATACAATGGGTCTACTGTAGAGGTATCTATGCTGCCCAGTCATACTTTGTACTTTTGGGGCCTCAGGAAGGAAGAATACAATAATCTCAAAGATTCTACACAAACTTACATAAAAAATTGAGATGACACTCTCAGGACACACGGTGCTAAAAGACTTTCTTTAAGTATCTTCCAAAGTCGAATGTTGTTAAAGAGTTCCGGAGGTACAGTCACTCACTGAAAAGTCTAGTTACATTTGACAGCATTTAAGTGATGACAATCAAGTAATTGTCCAAACACCATCCCTCAATATCAAGTGCGCTGTTCATTGATACATTACATTCACAATTTGAATATGCTTCCTCCCTTATCCAGTGTTGTTTATTGGTAACTACATATTATAGTGTTTCTTCATCATTTTGCAGTAATCCCATCTTAACTATAACTTATTCTCATCAAATTAGTTTGACTTTATAAACATCATTCCCAAGTTTTATGCTAAACTTCATAAATGCTACAGGTAATGAAAAATAAAAACTTAAGAAAGCATAGAAGTAGACTAAATTCAAATAAGAAAGTTGATTTATGCATTACATACTTGAGCAACACAGGAGTGACAATCTGGGCCTTTCCTGTTGGTAGCAGAAAGTTCCTGAAATAACCAGCTTTCACACTAACAAGTTGCCCCTGCTTTCCCAGGTCAGCTACATCCTCCTTCAGAATTATCTGCCCCCAAACAACAACAATAAACATAAATACAACTACAAATTTGAAATGCCACTGCCTCAAATTGACATAGGTTTTTCCATTTATGAAAAACGAATGGTGGGAATGGAACACCAATGTAATATAAGAGAACCCATTACCGTTCGAGCTTTCTTGGCTTTCTTTTGACCGATGACAACCAAGGATGTTGCCCTGTCTGCCATTTTAGTTGATTGGTTTATGTTTCCAGTGAAGCTTTGAAGCAATGAGGATGAACTCCATGATAGAGTTGAAGCAGTTGACGCCATTTGCCACTCTTTCTCACTCAAATTAGTCTCTCTCTGTGTCGCTCACTCTCTTTGAATATATCTTATCTCTTGGCCAAAGCCTTGTTTATGTTACAGAGACAAAACTGAACCTCGACAGTTTTGGATTTTGCAACTTTGGCCTCGCCATATAGTGTAAACTAAAAAGTTTACCCACAACTTTCTGAATTTGCAGTTCGAAGTCCCTTTTAAAGAAATTATTATGTTCAATTGTATGATTCCAATCGTGGAATGGACATGAACTGATTGGGGGCACATATCAAAAGAAGTGTAATTTTTGAAAAATGCGAAGGGATATTTGGATGATGTAAAAGTAAATGATTTTGGTGAAGGATTTCATCTTGTTTAGAGTGAATTTGTGAAGTTGTGGTGCTTTGTAACTCTTCCAGTTAAATTCACACCCTTTTCTAGTTTTCTTCTTTGTCCTTCCTTGCTCACAAGGTAATTTCACTAATGTGGTATGCTTTTAGGCATTTGTGCCTTGCCTTTGATTTTGGAGGCTTCTTCTATCTGGAAAGCCTCCTTTTTAACACAATCACTTTGTGATACAAAACTAATTAACTTCCACTACTGGCTCTCCACAGCAATACACAGTTTTACAAAGCTAACATTTCGACTACCTATGATCGATTCATCGATCCTTCCAGAATGTGGAGTTTAACCACGGGCAGTGTTTCAAGTAAGACTACACAAAAAGAATGTAAGCATTGGTGATTTCGCTCTTTTCAAGTTATGACTCATAGGAGCAATTAGGCTGACAATCTGAAGTTTGTTCAGCTTCTTACACCAATAGAAGTTGAAGCAATAGCATGAAATGTTCACAGGAACAATTAGACACACATTCAGAAGCATGATCAACTTCTTCCACCAAAAGAAAAAGTTGAAGCAATAGTGTGAAAACCTTACCTCATTCCATTTATCCTTGAGATGACTTCGTCTCCAACAAAATTCATATCTGAGATAAAGACAATTTATGCCAAACACAGATGAAGAAACTGGAATACAAAATACAAAATCCTAACTGAACAAACTGATTTTGCTCCTTTGGTCAAGTAGATGAATTGGAGGCCGCCTCGATTTCTTCAGTCAGAAATGGAATAGGTTTGGTTGGTGCTGGCAAGCGCCCAATGCTGTCAATCTTATCCTTCTGTTTTGGTGGAGGTCTAGCTGCTCTTGGCAATAATCTGCCCTTCTTTTCAAACCACTCAGGTGTGAGCAAAGCTCGAAACCCTAATTTGTTGTAATACACTCTTCTGACAGACCCTCCTGCAGCTTCAACTGCATCCTTTGCCCTTACAGTGACGCGTGATACCTGTGAGTTTCATTTGTCAGTTCAGTTTCGAGTTGCATGAAGGCAGAAATATTTCGAGCACTTTTCATGCAATTGTCAAAAATGACATTATATGCACAAGTATAAAATAATTAATGTGGTTAAAACACGAGCCATCACTTAGACTGATTAAAATGTACATGACTTTTACCCATATAGGTGTTTTAAATTCAATGTGACTGAAGTATGAATCAGCAAACACTCCCAAGTATAATTATAGACTACAGTAAAACCATCATACCACTGGATCCACAGATAAATGGCAACATATAACATTTAATCTGACATAGCGATTCCTTAGTGCAAGGTTCAGAATAAGGTGGTGAGTCACTCCCAAGCCAGAAAAATCAAACACAATTTCAAGGAGAATGCAGCAATTCAAACACAGTAAAGAAGCAAGCAAAAAAGATGGCAATCCACATAATACATAGGTCTTCTTTTTTGGTCTGAAATACATAGGTCAATAGTGTAGAAAGCACAGGTGAACACATACCTCTAAATGAATTGGCCACTTGATGTGTTCAGCACCACGTCCCATTAATCTCACTCCATCTTTTATCTGCTTCCCTATTGCCCCTGTATCCTATAGTAATGGTAATTAGCAGATTGAACGCAGTCGAGGGAGGAAATGGCATAGTCCGAGAATGCATTTACTGTACCTTGAGAGTCTTCATTGTAATCAACTCTGAAGAATCAATCTTTCCCGCATTTATTAGTTTGGCAATCTTTCCTAATCCTACTGGCTGCAGAAAGACATACAAGGTATTATCAGAAAATGAAAGGATTAAAGGTGAAGCATTCAAATTTTCCATAATTGATTTACATAGCACAACTGGCACCTAAAGGGAAAGCAGGATGAAAATCAGATATACACAACCTCAAATTCTGCACTAAAATATGGATATCCAAAACACAGACAAACAATAATCTTGGATTTCAGATTAGGCAACACCAAGGATTCAATGCCTTCTGATGCAAAAGCAAATTGATACTCTCATAAACAGCCACCAAACACAGAAAAAAAAAAAAAAATACACTTGGCATATGTGTACCTTATACTTGAACAAAAACACACTTGGCATAATTTTTAATAGTTCTAAGGCTATCCATGATAGCTCAGAAAAGAAAGTATTCTTCAGAGGTTTTGAGGAATCAGGGTACACCACCATTTCAAGTTTGAAAAGATCGTCAACTATGTTTCCAGGATAGTAAACTAAGAAGGATTTTAGTGTCTCATTACATCTGCAGATAGTTTAGCTAAGGCATGAAGAGGTATAAGGTACACTAGAAACCTCTCACACCTTCTCCACTTTCAAATCCGATCAACTCAGCAAATTTAGACTGCCTCAATAATTTGCAGTGAGGCCAGCAAATTTTTCACGTTTTGGTTTCTGAATGTGTGTTGAGGAGTTTCTGGGTTAAATTTTTCCTTATTTTTGTTCCAAATTTTGAGCTTCTGGTTTATGCTGGTATTTCAGAATTGGTACCATCTATATCTCTTCTTGGTCACTTTGGTCCAACTCACAATAACCCAGATGAGAGTACCAGAGAGCTCTAAACTTTCAAATTTAGTACCGCCTATGTACCAGAAAGGCAGATACCTTTGAACTTTCAGATTTTGTACATCTATATTTCTTTGGTCCAACATACAACAACACTCAGATTTGGTACATCTATATTCCTTTGGTCCAACCTACAACAACTTACGCTGACAGTAACAGAAACCTCTCAATTTTGAGATTTTGGTATGATTCTCACAGCAATCGATATTGGTTGCTCCTCTGGGTTGTGTGTCTTTCTTTCTTTTCTACTTCTTAACCCATTCTAATATGGTTAGTCCTTCTTGGTACAATTGCACCAAATACAGATCAAACTCACCTTGTTAGAGCCTACAGAAGGGAGGCCGGACAAGTGTTAAACACCAAGGGGTCCACAATTAACCTGAGTGTAAAACGATCCCTCGGTGGTCATCATAGGTCATGGGTTTGCATAACTTCAGTGTTCAATTATTATGGGTTTCAACCTACACACGTCTACACATATACATGCAAAACCATGGGGATTTGACATAATATACGGTTACTATCCTAGTAGCATATCATGTTAAATATGTGAACTTCTAAACTCTAATCAAAATACAAAATGACAACAACTACAAAAATATTACTCTAATGTTTATAGTACACAAACTACGAAACCCAAAATGAACAAACCTTCCCTAAGCAAAAATAGATCATTAGTGCTACCATTTATTCCAACCTATATCCAGTATCTCGGTTTTTACATATAAATTACACCCAGCCAGTCAAAACAACCTCCATTTCTTATCATTCATTCTCTACTGGTTGATTCTGCATTGTATTCACGCACAAACTGAATTTTTCTTTTCAACTAGAATACTAGTGTTTTCTAGTGCAGAAATGTCATTGAAACCCCTCCCAATCATTAACCATCCAAAAATCTAACAAATTTCTCTCATCTTCCTATCGAAAACAACTCAAAACACATCTCAAACCATCCAAATTACAAAGCACATCTCCAACAAAACGAAAAAGGGAGTGTGTGCCTAAAAAGTGAGACTAAAGGCGTTCATAAAGCCAAAATATGAAGGGAAAGCAAAATGAAAATCAGATAGACAAAACCTCAAATTTTGTTCCAAAATATGGATATCCGATATACAGACAAAACAATAATTTTGGAGTTCAGATGGATTCAATGCCTTCTGATGCAACAAAAGCAAAAGGATACTACCATATATATATATATATATATATATATATATATATATATATATATAAAAACACACATATATATTGAAACACAAACAGAGACACATCTATACTTAAACAATAACACACTTCTAAAGTTCAAAGGGTATCCATGTTAGTGCAGAAAAGTAAATATTCTTCAAAGGGTTGAGGAATCAGGGTACAGAACTCTTTCAAGTTTGGAATAAAGAAAGAGTCAACTATGTTTTTGTGATAGTAAACTGAGAAGTCTTTTAGTGTCTCAATACATTTGCAGATATTTAGCTTAGGCATGAAGAGGGACACATGCAATGGAGGAACAAATTCCTGTTATCATCATATAAAAAAAAATTAAAAAAAAATACATGAAATGAATAGTGTGGTACCTGAAAAGTGAGACTAAAGGGGTTCTTAAAGCCACGCTTAGGCAAACGACGTCGTAGCGGGGTCTGACCACCTTCAAAGCCCAGCTTGCCGGAGCCCCTGGCCTTCTGACCCTTGTGTCCTCGGCCCGCCGTCTTGCCTTTCCCGGACCCAATCCCACGGCCCTTCCTGGTCTTCTGCTTCCTCGGCACCTTGGGTCTCAGATCGTTCAGGCTCAGTAGACTACTGTACGCCCTGACTCCCTCAACAAACCCCAATCCCAAAGTGGCTCTACCATCGAAGCAACTAGGGTTAGGGTTGGAGATTTGGGGAAGGAAATGTAGCCAGGGTTTGGGTTTGGGTTTGGATTTGGCCAAGACGAGGGTGGTGGAGACAAGAGAAGCGAGTCTTCTTCTAAGCAACATTGTTGTGCTTAGAGGCTTTGGTTCATTGCTGGGTTTTTGGGAAGAGGGTTTAACAATTTCGGGGCGCTTCCCTGTATGTCAACCATTTTACTCCATATGTTTTTACCTTTTTACCACCCCAATGCCCTCACACACCTTTTTTTTTTTTTTTTTTTTTTTTTTTAACTTTTGTTTTTATTAATTGAACGGATGAGTTTAGAATGGCCTTTAAATAATTCTGGTCATGACTTTCAGTTTGGGTTACACTTCATGAAATTGTTAGGTGTCATGTAACATTTATAGTGTTGTTCTTCAAGCTAGCCATGGAATTTATTTCTTTTTTTCAAGGATATACTTGGTTTTCTTACCTTCCTCGAGGTTTATATATTCTGCGTTTCATGGAACTTAACAGGCAATATATTTTGTCAGATGAAATACAAAATATCTTGAAATTTGACAGACTTTATCGATGTTTTGAGAGTAGCTAGTGACAATGTTCTATAAACAGTCACTCTTTTATTAACATAATTTTTGGTGTGTTATTCATCCTGTCCTTTTAATTGAGATTTGTATTTCTCTTTGTAATCTTTCAGTGAAATGCTAGAATCTATAATGGCTGTTTAAGTTTTGGTGCTCTACGTAGATAGAAAGAGACATTCTTTGTTCTAGATACTGAGTTTCTTACCATTGTTGTGCTTACCTGGTAGTTTCTGGTTGGATTTTAGGATCTTGCTTGTGACATTCCTTGATGCATCTACATCTTGTGAACAGGAAACTTTCTCATAGTTATGCGTTTTGAACATCTATTGGGCAGTTCTTCAACTGGAGATGGCTGAGAGTTTTGAAGTTGTGATGCCCAATTCTATCTGTTTCGGAATTTCATTTCTTGCTTCTTGTCGGGAATAAAGTTGAGGTGCGTACATCTCCAATGCTCTCAGTATTGGTTTACTTTCTTAGTGCTCCTATTGAGCATCTTGTTCGAAATTACTGATGGTGCTTAGCAGTTGAAACTGATAAAACCTCGAGATGACTAGGTTTCTTAGCATTCAGCATAGATTGTATATATAGATACTCACTTTCCACCTCTTGTTTAGCTTGATTTTCCGATGGATGTTTTTGTAGGTGTTAAATAGAATATGTGAGCAAATTATAGAGGAATCTCAGTTTGATCAAACATCCGAATCAGCTTCAAGGGTTATCATTGGATTATGTAGTGATGCCACAGCTGGGGACTATTCAATGCTTACGACCAGGACTCTGTTTTTCAGGTCACTTGTGTTTTCTGGCTCAAGTCCATTTTGCAGCAGACTAAAAACTTTCCATACTGTTTGATATGATGAATAATGTAGTGTCCGTTAATGATTAAGGCCGAAATATGTTGAAATTTTATCTGGACATGAAAGAGTATGCCGCTGCTTTGGCAAATTGTCGCAGCTCACTTGAGAGGGACCAAGTATATTTAGTTCAGGTGAAATATCTGATTTAGTTACAATTGAACTGTTGGTATAAGTTATACTCATAGCCGGTTATTTTAATTTCGTCTTTCCAAATTATGGACCCCACTGCCCGGCAGCAGTCTTGTATTGAGACATATGTATTCTGAATGCTCATCTTATAGTTGAAAAACATTATATTCAGGCTGATCGAGGCTGCGTTTACCTCAAAAGATTATCTGAGAGCAGCATCTTTCTATGCAAGGGTGATTTCTCCATTTCAGAGTCTGGTGTTTAAAGGTAAATATTTTTATTGAAACTTCCAGTGAATGATGGGATTATTATGCAAATAAACTACATATTGTCATTCGAGGAGATCACTGTCAATGAACAGAAAGCTGGACCTTTGTTTGTGGCTCTGTGTGTTTCTATTGATCTGGCATCGAACTCATACATTTACAAATTTTTATTTCACTTTGGTGCTACCAGGATGCTCTTTATTTAGTTTGAAATAAGCAAGGAGGGACGAAGAAAGCACTGGAGGTTCTTCAAAAACCTTTGGTTCCTATTGATCTTGCTGAACGATAATTATCAAGAGATAATAGCTTTAACAAAAATCATGATAAGTTATCATTGACAAATTCAAAACAGAATATATATCAGAAAAAGGGGTGTGAGCTTTCAAATTGGCAGCCGGGTCAAAGCAAAGAATATAGAGTTTTCAACAGATTATCTTCATCATCTCCACCAGAATTTGAAATTCAAAGTCAGCCTTATCTAGCTCGTTCGGCACCTCTATGTATTGAGCGTAATAACAGAGGAAGGGAGAAAGGAGAAAAGAAAAGAAAAAGAGGGTGAGAAGAGTCTCTGTACGTACCAAAGGAGAGAAAAAAAAGAAAACAACAAGAGAGATTTAATTGTTACCTGGAGATTATCATCACACGACGAGAAGGCTCCAAGTTCAGAACTGCAGTTATCTTGCCGTTACTCCATGGTCTATTCTCATTTTTCTTGTTTATCTTTGCTGATGTCTCCATGAGTGCAGTTCATGCCTCAAGAAATAAAAGCCCTCCTCTTATTCAACACCAGAAACAAATGTTCTCCCAATCCTTCACCATTACCCACCAAAACGACCAAACACTTTCCAAAAAATATAGAACAAGAAGCATGGTACGCAAAGAGGAGCTTATCAAGGTTTGGATGAAAAAGATGGGGAAGAGAAGAGGCTCACCTGTGTCTTTTTGTCTCGTGTCTTGGACTTGAGTGTTATCCTTTTCGGCCTACTCTCGGAGAATGGCTGCGTCTTAAAGGGCTCTGTCACACTTGTTTGAGTTCACGATGAGTCGATGACAAAGAGGCTATTATACGGTTGATACGATGCTTCGGCACCAAGCCTGCAAATACATCAGTCATACATCAAAAGAAGCAGTTCCGAATTCAAATATGTAGCAAAGTCCACAGTTACATCTAACGTTGCAGAAGCTGCAAAGCAGGGAAGTCATACTGCGGATATTACCAGAACCACGAGCTGCTCCAAAGGTGTCCAAAACAAATGGCTGTGTTTACAGTTTGTTTTAAATTGACGTGCAGTAGCCAATGTATTCAAGACCTCTGCCTCTTGTCGAACATTGACCTGCAAGCAAGGAAGTTTCATGACGTCAACAAATGAAGCATTTACAAGTATGTTTGTAATTCAACATCATGCAATTTTCGAATGGTTCCCCTAAAGCTTGGCGGTGGAAGAGTTCAATTGAGTTATCAGCATCAGGCACAAAGCTTTTGCAAAGGTCTCACATAAGAGCAAGTGGTGGAAGTGTAAGATAATCAAATGAATCTCGAAAGAACAACCAATGTTCAGATACATACTTTATCAAGTGGAATTGAGATTAATCAATTCCACCATTTGATTAAGTTGATTCATGGAAGCCAATACACCTACTGCTCCTACACGCCCAAATTGATGACCCTGTATGCATAAAGATGTCTTCTTAATTGGTGGCCAACATATTCAAGACACTGCAGACACCTACAATGATTAAGTTGCATTCCAAAATGCCAAAGAGACCGTCCATGAAGCTTACAGAGTAAACAAAGCAGGAATGCAAACTTATATGTGAGACCTCGACGATATAGTGATGTTCTTTACACGAGACTTGTACACGAGAAAGAGTTTAATATGCAGATGTCATGCTCAAAGACTCGCCAAGCTGTTGATAAAGTACATATCAATCAAAGCATGATATATAGCTTCTGTAAAAGCTTCAGTATCAACAATATATGTATAAAATTGTTGATCGCTGGGAACGAAACAAAAGAAATTAACATTCAGTTGCTTACCAAATCCGTGGGACAGTCATAAAGAGGTCAAAGCGGTGGAACAATATATTTGAACCATGTGGTGATGATAGGTTGCCTTTTGATGAAGACACGTAATCTCTGAGCACAAAAGATGAATTTCTTAATTAAACATTTGAGATTCATGGATGGCCACAAATCAAACCTTTATAATTTCAATGGGAATTGACGCTCACCAATTTCACAAAGCTCAGCCTCGATCAAATTCACCTGGAGTAGCTGCGGCAACTAAAAAGGGATATGGTTAAATCGGTGCGATGAGTAAATTACCCATACATAATCATATATGCTCAGAGGAAATCTTCACCCAGGAAACAGAAGATGCAGAGGTCAGTGAAGGCGTACTCCCATTTATACAGGACAAATCCAATGATTCCATCTCTAACTTGGACTCAAATTTCGTCAGCGACCTAATCTCTATCCGGTACTTTTGATCACGATGGAATGATAAGAAGATCTATCAGAATAGGGTGGTCTCGTCTCTAAGACTTCCAGATGCCTTAGGATTTCCAGTGCACAGAGCTGGAATTTGCAAAGGCAGGTCTATGATTTTGGGTCATAGAAATTTGGGCCACCGACAGGTCATAAGCCCACAGGCCCAGTCACAGTACTCGACTATTAAAATATAACAAAAGCCTAATCTACAATAAAATTCAGTACCTTGGGTTGTCCAAATTAAATTGGCGGATCCTCTAAGTCCACTAATTTCCGAGGCCCGTTGCAAAGTCCGACACAACTCCAATCAGTCCACTAAGTTCCGAGGCCCGTTGCAAAGCCCGGCAAACACTCTACCAAATTGGGTGTTCAAAAGGAATACGCTTAACAGATTCATGTTCTACATACATCTGTTGAGCTCAAATATCGATACAAAATCTTATACCCAAACGTTGAACTACAGTGGTTTGATCCCTTCACAGGGTATGTAGGCTGTCTAGATTTAAATCTAGGCGCAACCACAATTCTAAACAGAATCCCTGACTCCACCAGTAAAAATTCACCTAAATCCCTGGTCTGTCAAAGTAGCCTAAACACTACTCCTATCCAAAAAGCAAAACTTGTCCAGTGAGTCATTCACTCTTTGGAACTCTTGAACTACGAGTGGCTTGATCCCTCTCCAAGGGTACGTAGGCAACCCATTCATATTTCCGGGTGCAGCCACAAAAACAAACAAACACACACACCCCACATGTGTTATTTTCTTCATATTTGGAATTAAAGGGTTTTCTCCTTGAAATACAGGAGTTGTAATTAAGAGACACTTTGTCTTGAATGGGTCGAATTTAACATAATAAAAGTCTTATTTTAAAATAATGAGATAAGATGAGATTATGTCGAGTATATTATTTACAATTTTTGCTCAACAGATCTTCACGTAGGCTCAGTTTCATTGTGATATAAGATCCATATGTTAGTTCCCGAGTGTTTATGTATTGTCGTTTGTTATAGATTCCTTAATTCCTCACCTGCAATATAAATTTGCTCCTGACCTAATCATGCTTGATGCATATGAAACTGTGGAGTCATGGATGGCAACAAAACAATCTCAACCCTAGGAAACTCATTCTGGCAGTGATGCACTATTCAAGCACTACTGTAGAATCAAATTGAAGCGACGATTTTTTTCGTCGTTTTAGCCCAAAAGTCGTCACTTCAGTGTCCAAGAGACGAAAAGTCGTCGCTTCATTTCGTCGTTTCGATATTGAAGTGACGACTTTTGGTGCAAAACTCGTCGCTTCAAAATTCCAAGCGTCGACTTCAAAATTCGTCGTCTGAAACTTGAAGCGACGTCTTTTGGTCGTCTCTTCAAAAATCCAAGCGACGACCTCGCTTCAAAATCCAAGTGACGACTTTTGAATCGTTGTTTTAAGAATGAAGAGACGAATTTTGCACTAAAAGTCATCGCTTCAATGAAGAAATAAAATTTGTAAATTGAAATTGAAACGACGAATATTAATCACCACCACCACCTCCACCTCCGTTTGTCACCTCCACCGTAAATTGAAATTGAAACGACGAATATTAATCAAAATTCGTCTCTTTTATTAAAAGTTAATTCTTTAATATATTTGAAAATTCATTCAATACTATT